>JAODUD010000098.1:1038910-1057661 GCA_026784285.1 Stomatorhinus walkeri
CACTGGGGGCTTTGGGTGGGGATGCTGTAAAGCGCTTTGAGATGATGTAAAGTCATGATAATGCGCTATATAAAAATTAATTTGTTGTTGTCTATACCGCAGTGTATTTTTTATATATATATACATACAATACATATATGTGTGTGTGTTTCTGTATTTCAATGTACTGTTATTTTCCTGCACCAAACTGAAGTCAGTTCCTGGATGTTCTACGCATGGGACTAGTGCCATGAATTTGGACGACAGTCAATATTTCCTCCTATAACTGTCCTGACTTGTGGCAAAGGATTTCATTTTTAACTTGAGACTACACCATCATTTTATTTCTCACACCAGGCTCCGTTTCACGGTGTTTCTGTCAGTAATTGTTTTATGCTAGAAGTGTTCAGGTCCATCAGAAACAAGCAGCCCGATTACATGACACTCCCCAAAAAATGCTTGAAGGACACCATTAAGATCAGAATGATAAAGCCATGGTATTTTGTTGGGCCACAGAAATGTTAAATATCAACAAAATAAAAAAAACAATAAACCACTGTAAAATGAACAAAAACAGGCAGAAGTCCGCCGTGTTACTCTGCCTTCAAGTGAGACAAACTGAGTGCTACGACCGGCTGCCGGTCGGGCGAGTAGAGAGCAGGCGGAGGGCAGCAGAGTCTTCAAGACGGGGCTCTATTGTCAGGGACAAAGCGAGGCAGCAAATGAACGGGCAAAACAAGGCAAACAAAATGACGGACCTGACGGGGATTGACTGAGACACAGATTAAATGCACAAGACAATCAGGCACGGATCGACAACAGCTGGTTTCCATCAGGAGCAGACACGAGGTAACGAGGGGGGGCGTGGCACACATGAGGCTCTGACAGGCAGGTCATGACACTGACCTCATCTAAATTACAAGTAAAAAATAATTATAGTCATCTGACTCTCTTCCTCAAAAGACAAAGTAGACTTTCCCCTTCTAAGGAGCCTGATATCGTTTTTATAATTACTGGGAAGAAAGCGATTCAAAAAATAACCTAACCAATAATTAATTTGTGTGTGTGTATATATATATATATATATATATATATATACACACACAAATATTTTTAATGTATAATCTTTAATAAGAAATGTGATGACTTCATTGAAGAGCACAAAATGGGCTGAAATCTCTTTCCAGGTAGCAAATTGAAAGAATGATGAAAACTAAACAACTAAAATCCCAAAGCTCCCGCTACCTTCAAACTATTATCTACACAGGCACCTTATTTCTCAGTCCCTGCCACCCAGCTGATTTCCTCTCAACTAGCCCAGGTACTGTGCAGAATGGGAGCTGCATTTAACAGGAGTGAGCACAACAAGTCTGGTCAAGAGTCAGCAGTAAAACTGCAGAAGACAGCCTTCATTTTTATTCTGTTAGGGCTAAAAGCTTTCTTTCTAAACATTTCAAAAGCAGGCTTTAAAAGGCGAAAATCTCTATATGCAATATTGGTAGGATATGAATTTTCTGTTGTTATTCCGAAGGAAGAAGTATACAATGTTGGAAAAAGTTATTTTCTTAATTTCTGTTGATTTTGACTGATTTCCACCTTGTTGCTCAAATTAATTAATCAAGCCAGCAAACATTTCAGTTTAATTGTTCATTTTAATTGCACTTATAGGTAAAGCTGAGCCATTTGGCAGTAATTATCTGCTGTCAATAACCTCATTAAGGCAACAAGAAAATAAATGGAGGATGATTTATTTTAGCATTTTTTTTCACTAGAGAAGCTAAACAAACATAGCTGCACACATGCCTGCGCAGATGTACGCCCCTGTATGCGTATATGTGTAACTGTTGGCTGTAATAAGACGGAGCCCTGCATGAGTGCTACTTGCTAAAACTGAAGCACAAAAATTTTGTGCCGCATAAATGTGCAGTCATTAAAATTACGAACCCTCCCGATTCATAAAGATGCATGTAGTTATAATGTGAATGCATGCCAGACCTACTTTAAGAAATTAGTAGAAAAAAACAAAAGTTTCCCACAAGTACATAATTGTGATGTGGTGCTGAGTCTCAGTGCACACAAGTACATAATTGTGAAGTGGTGCTGAGTCTCAGTGCCCACAAGTACATAATTGTGAAGTGGTGCTGAGTCTCAGTGCCCACAAATACATAATTGTGAAGTGGTGCTGAGTCTCAGTACAAGTGCTGCAGACTCCCAGCATCAGGGGTTTGAATGCGGCGCCTGCTCTGTGTGTACGGCTTGCTTCTTCTCCCAGTGTAGTGTCCCCCCCCCCCCCCTTGGAATAAGCTCCAGCTGCCCAGTATCTCTGATCAGGATTAGGGATTAGAAGATGGATGGACCAGCCCCTAGCTACCATTTCTTTATGTGTCTTGCATAGCTCTATAATAACGTGGTTCCTGAGCGTTTTCTTACCAAAACAGTGCTTTTTATTTATTTACTGGATAGTCTGAAGGCAGTAAGAATTTTATTGTGCTATGTACACGTGACAATGCAACTCTGAAACGATAAGGTTCTGAGACAGAGCGACTGCCCTAATCTGTCCCCAAGGCAGTGAAAACTAGATGAGATGCAGCAAAATTAGAGCTGCGGTTGATTACATTAAGACACAGACAGAATGGATGTACTGGTGTTATTTCACTGTCTAAAAGTTCAGTTTCCATTAAAAGCCCTTTTGTTAAAATGATCCTCTCGCCCTCTGCAATTTGTTCCATCCCCGTTCCTCTGTTTGCTTGACAAGAAAGTAGATAACAACCCCAGACTAGGTAATATGGGTAAATTAAAGTAATCAAGCTGTCTTGTCATGGTCAGGTTCACTTTTCAAACTAATTATCACACCGGAAACCACTGTTCCACTTTAATTGCTCTGATGAAACAAACACCAGAGAAAGATTCATTCTGCATCTGAAAGGAATAACAGAGTGTCATGCAGCAGTGGAGTGGGAATGAACATGACTTCAAAGTGGGTGAAACAATTTGTGAGCCTGAAACTAAATCCAACAATGGGGGATGTCAACTTAGCTATCATCATTTCCGAAGTATCACGAGAATAATTAACACAAGTAAGCGCTTGTAATAAATGTCTGCCTGTCATTCAGTCCCTGGAGTTAACAGGAAGATTGTCTCTAAAATGAGCAGAAGATCATGAGATCATTTAGATTTTTTTATTTGTTTTGTTTTTGTAAAGCTGTTGGCATAAACCACCTAAACCTAAATATAAGGGCACGTAACTAAATATTCAAAAATCAAAATCTAACTAACCTGCATATTACGGATTCCATGTTTTGAACAAATGAAAAATGTGTGCTATTATATGAATATATTTATGAGAAAACTGAATGCTTATAATGAAGACTATAATGAAGGTTACTCCTGTTCTTGAGGAATGTCATCTATACGGGAGTCAACATTTTTTTTGACAGCACTTAATGATACTAATTATACTAATAGAATGCAGATTCCAAGGTTTAGTTCTTTATAAGTACGACATTTGATGTCATAACCTCACATCACATAAACTTTTACAGGATGAAATTGAGTCTAATTAGGAAAAATTATATTGAGTTTTCTTCAATTCGGACTGGCAAAAAACAGATAAATACAACATGAAGGATTAATACCCACAATGCCATTCTGTAGGCATGTCAGGTGACCCCTTTGGCCTTAATCTAAAGCGGGGTTTTTATATACTGACCAGTGAGCTTTTCTTGGGTCTGCTTCATCAGAGGGTGAGCTCTTTCACTCCTTTCTCATCTACTAGTGTCTTGAGTCTGGCTCTGCATTTCATCGCTGCCAAAATCCCTTCGTGGGTTTACGCTTATTATCTTCATTAAATCCTCGATCAATCTCCATTATTACTCTTATTATCTTCATTAAATCCTCGATCGATCTCCATTATTACTCTTATTATCTTGTTTGCGTTTTCTTGTTACTCTCATTTTACTAATACATTAATTTGTCAATAAGTCATATATTGTTGAATACCAAACTCACTGAAAATGCAGAGTATTTTCTGTACATCAATACTATTCTGCTATCTGGCATTACATTTGCATACAAGTATACCACTGATTCATCATCCATCTATCTTCCAACCACTTATCTAGTCCAGGGTCACAGTGAGCCTGCAGCATATCTTGGGAGTTGTAGTGCACAAATCAAGGCATACTGGGAGTTGTAGTACACAAATCAAGGCATATGCTCATCTGTGTCCATACTCAATCACACACCCCTCCCACCTCACCTCACCTCACTTCACTTCACCTAACCAAACCCCACCATAACTCCTACCCAGCACTAACTTTAACCATAAGTAACCAAACAAAATATGAGACTTCTGGCATTTCTGCTTGCATTCACTAATCTTTGGTCAGGATTCAAACCCAGCGCTACAGAGGTGTGAATCCCTAGTGCCCCCACACAGGTTTTGCACCACTCAACTAAGATCCTGTGCTGTTATGGAAATGTACAGAATACTTATAACTTTCATAACTGCGCTTCCTCTTAGTAGTATCATATACACAGACCAGTATAAAACCGCAACATAGATAGGTCCCCAAAGGCAGCTAGTACTCACTTTGTACACTGCTGTGTAAAGCTTCGTTTCAACAATAAAGTATGAAAAGTATTGGTAGGAAGACTGAGGGTGTTTGGGTTGAAAGGGGCAAGAGTCTGATTAATGAATCATAGGTTTTGGTAGATTTTTGGTTGAAATTGGACAAGTACTGCATATGGAAAACAATGTGAATTTGGGATGAATCGGGGAGAAACTGTGAAATCGTGGAAAGAGTGCATTTTTTTTTACCTTAGATAACTATAAAAGAAATGGACTAAACTGGACACAAGAATAACCTTTAATTAATTTGTTCATGAGATCATTGGTCATGAAGTATAGAAAAGGTGGCATGGCAGCAATAGGCCGCTTTCACCTGGATGTCCACTGCAGCAGTTTGGCTATGAAGCAGATTATTATGAGGAGGAATGAGCACTCAGCCCTCTGGAAATTGGGAATTGAGTCATAGACAGTCTAAATACATCATTTTTTGCTCCAGATAATTTTCTCTTAGGCAAGACGTATGTAGAAGCAAATTTCAACAAATGAACGAGGATTAAAATTGGCAGGATATTTGAGATCTTTTGGACAGAACTGAACTTGTTTACAATCATATTAATAATTCTTAGGTTGTTAATGAGAAAAGACTTGAAGGCTCATAAATTCTTTCTGCATTAGAGGTGTGAGACTCGATCGTATTATGAATCAGCCCGGCGCGGCTCCTCGCAGAGGTGCTTCCGATCGGCAGTAATGGATTGTTTTCTGAAATAGCTCAGGTTTCACGTGGTTATTGAAATCAATTCTCCAACCCCTCACTGGTCACAGATGCTGAAACAGCAGGACATAAAGTGAACAGTCAGAACACTCTCTCATGACATTAAGCGGACTAGGGCTGTGCTGGGATTCTAAACGGTCTCAGATAGTTATCATTCTGTGCGCTAGTAACCTATTTTGCAAACATGTTGCACACTAAGAGATTACTCATAATGGGGGCAAATTAATTGAGACAGGTTTAAGATTGCCACTGGAAAACAATTTCAAAAGGCCTACTAAACTATGAAACTGTTTGAACTTTTTATTTAACAACGTTTATACTTGCATGGCATTAATGGTAAAAATGGAAACCAACAGATTATTAATTAATTGCAACACAGTCTCTTTGGCTCCCGTGCTGCATGGTTCTAGCCTATAGAACTGCATATTTAGCTGTTGCCGTTCTTCGTTTCTGTGACTGAATGCCCACATTTTAGACAATGTCCTTGTGAGAGGTGGCAGGCACAGCTGTTAAGAGTTCATGTGTTTGTCTAAGAAATACCCATGGTCCCGGAAAACCTTCTTAACTACATAATTACATACACGAAAAATTAACTAACACTGTAGCCATTCATTGTGCATTATTCATGAACCTGATTTTATGAATAATGAATGTAGCTCAACACACATGTGGAAACTCTTAAAATCATACCATGTAATACATTGCAAAGGTAACCCTCTCAAAGCAGAACTGCTTATTCTTTAGATATAGCTATAGATTTATAGATTTTTATTGACAAAAGTCCATGTTTAAAAAGTGATATGAAATGTTTTTTATTTATAATTTTTGTTATATTTATATATTAAAACTTTTTAATGTGCTTCTAATAAATATATTATCAGACTGTTACAAAATATCCATAAAATACAAAAAAACAAGATAGAAGGAAATAATTTGGTTAATGCTGTTAAAAAAATTCTATTCATACTGTTGCTGCATACATTTACTCTGCATACATTTTCACATCAGCAATCTGTCTCCGTTTGAGATTCGAAGGTGAAATTAAGAGAAAACAGTTTTCCATTTATAGTACAGGCAATACAAATCCCTATGTCATAGTACATAGTCAGAATATACAGATTTATTTAATATTTTTGAGAAGAATAAAACAATCTATGTAACTTAGTTTCAAATTAAACAAGGTTTGAATCTTGTTAATATGAATGGCTGAAAAATAAAACATTGTTTTTCATATACATATTTCATTATAATAGTTACTTTTTTAGAACAAACTAAAAGTATTCATGCTCCAAAGTGAATGTAATTTTTCATATTTTTCGACTTTAAACTGACTGTCTTCCACATACTGTGCTTTCATTAGCTGTTCTATCCCTGTGCCTCTCTAAATTTAAGAGCCAGATGACCCACCCAAAGAGACTGGAAATCTCCCCCCCCCCCACCCTCAATCATAGAACTATCTGTCAGAGTATTTGGGGATGGGTTTGGTGGGTTTATATCTTGAGTATTTTATCTGAGTATGGATCTAGAAAAAGGTAATGTTTCAGACAAACTCACTTTATCACTTTATCATGTGGATTAGTTTAAAGTTGTTTGGTTGCGAAACTACACCCTAAACAGTCTTATTTTAAATGATTACTCTAAAATTAAAATGTTCCTGCACCATTTCCTTTCACAATGTGACTATTGCATGCATTCCCATTGCAATGTCATGACAGACATCGTGCGACCCCACCCCCTGCCAAGGCAAATCCTTCACCCCCCCAAGTCTTTGCCACTGGTTAAAACCATTTTTCTTTGCTTGTTCAATCCCCCATCAGTGAATTCAGAACAAAACCTCAAATCAGTTCCATTCCCTGTCTGACCATCTGACAAACACAGAAGTAGCTACTGAAGTGTGACTTATGTATCATATCTATCTTTGCTTGGTTTCCTTTCCCTCATTGGCACCCAGTCAGGAATGGCCAATTATTCCTACTGCAGGTCTCCCTGGATCTCCATGCCATCTCTGAAGGGCAGCAGAGCAGCGTGTCCCTCATTCTATAGTTATTGTCAGCCACCCACTTCTTCTCACCTTGTGGGCTACAAGATTCACCAAGCAGACTTACACTTGAAGGGAAATATGATCCCCTGTGGCTCCATTCTTCCTGCAGTCCTCTAGGCACCAAGCTGACTTTAGATGTTACCACAGAACAACGAGAAGGTTGAGGAACCCACACATCTCACCCACTAGATACAAGATGAGCCAGTTCATGACCTTTTCACAAATGAGTAATGCAGCACCTCAGGGTTCAACTTCAGGTCCTCTATGAGGAAAGAGTCTTGTTTTCACCGCTATGCTAATGTGTCACTGTAATTTGGTCATTATAAGCTCCATATAATGAAAAAAATGGCATTTATGGCACTGCAAATAATCCAAGGACAAGGATATAGTTATATAGGTAGAAGCAAGTGCAATTAATTTAGATAAATTGTCTATATGTTACACAAACAAAAAACAAAGGGCACCGACACAGCCAATATACACCCAGACATGATGTTCTTCTGTTTAATAATAACCTTAAACCTTTTGACCTTTTAAAGCAGATAAATCCAAGGAAAATTCATTATTGCTTACATGGATATAAAGTTTACTGGCATCCCATCCAGGTACTCCAGCTGCATGCCCTGTGCTACCTGGAATCAGCATTAAGCCTCACGGTGACCCTGAGCAGGATAGGTTGTTAGAACATTGATGGAAGGGTGGATATTCTACTAAATAGCATTTATTAGTGATGTTATAGGTAGGGCAGACCCGTAAGAGCTGAAATGCAGCCAAACACTGATAGATAATGAATATGTTAAGCAAAGTTCGATGATTTGCATAGTGCTCTCTGGCCAGCTGTTAAATGGCAGAGGACCTGGTTTCTCATGCTATGCACGTTGTCATTGTCACAGCTGTGTGTGCATACATGTACCCAGTGTCGTAAGCGTGAAACCGACGACAAAGACTGCGTCTCGCAACGCTGTGTCACGTATGACGGCGGGGAAAGAATAAATTGGGAAAATAATGTAATAATAATATCTTTGGAAGCATGTTGTGGTGAAATTGTGAGCTATCCCTTTAAATGTTTGTTTACAAATATAAAAGTCATGCATCTTCCTGCTGGGGGCTGACTGTTTTTTCCATTGACTCAGATTAAATATTCTGTCTGTCACTCGGGCATGTTTGCCTCTTTCTTGCAGGACAGTAGCAAATTAGAAGAGAATCTCTGAGGCTATTTTTATTTTTTTTTAGTTAAACTGACTCAATCTCAGAGCAATAACACAAGCAATTTCCATATAATTTCCTCAACACACAGACAGGCGGACAAGTGTTTTCTGTGTCACACCTTGGGTTATGTGTGCGAGGCAATTATGGGAATTAATTGACACAAAAGGTAAGAAAAACAAATTACTCACACTTTGTGAGCGCAAACTGAGCGGTCAATGCGTGTCTCTGTTTTGCCTGGACGACATTGTTGATGGGAGCCAGACAATTAGACATTTGGCTTTAGATATGAAGTCCATATTATCAAGGTGGTTCTGGCAGCCTAAGGTGTGTGTTTTTTTTAAATTAATACAATACTTGCCTGGTACATCTGTTCTTTTAATTTTCCTCTAATTGATATTTCCATATATGGACTGTCAGTCCATATCACCATTTCCCAGCTTTCCCTGTTTTTAATACACATTTGTGGTCCAGACCACAACAACACCAAAAAAATCAGGTCTGAATGTAACGGGAAATGGAAATCAAAACCAACACATATTCCTTTGCTCCTCTCCCTCTCTCTGTGGCCCTTGTAGTCATTAATCCGTCTAAAGGGAAAAAGAGGTCAGTTCTGCCTGATTGTAATGGATGTACAGAGGCTGAACCCTTTCTGCTCTGCCCTAACTCTGAATAGTATAACATTCCCAGCCTGACAAATCTCCTGTACCCAGGGCTCCCTTCTGACCTGGGACTCTATCCTTACGCTGCCATTAATATTCATTAACATGACTTCTGCTGAAGTCCTGCCCTCAGCTTATGATGTGGATATTCATATTAATAGCTTGCATATGTATTGTGCTTTTCCATTTATCTCAGCAGCAAAGATATGTCAAACCAGGGCTCTTGAAAGGAAAACACCAGCGGCATACAGCGAGACACTGAAGACATTATTGCAGGTGTGTGTTTATGTGACAAAGTGGATGCACTTTCATTATTTTCAAGGGGACACAATATTTTTTTGTGCATTGTGCGCTTGGTAATTTAATCTTCAGTTCTTCAGGTGCTTGCATTAGGTGTGCAACACATCTTAAATTAAAGTGTGAAATCTCAAAGGAAACTGGTACTGCCCGGACAAAAGTCTCTTTTCATATCAGATGAACATTCACAGAAGGCCTTTTCTCTTTTGCTTAATTTGCAAGCTATGTTTGAACTCTGATTTAAGAAAATGCATCATATCTGCATTTTATTAATGCACAGTTTATATTATTAGAAGGGAAGAAGTTCTGTGCAGTTTTTTATCCTTCTGGGTACTAAATAGCACTTGAAATTTTTATTTATAACACAAACGGGAAGTTTACAGTACATATAGGCATAGTACACCAACAAAAAGAGTGGAGAGTTTGGGTAAAATTTGAGGTCCATCAACTTGCATGGATTATCAGACCCATATTTCATATGCAAATCAGTAGCTTTCTCATTTCAGTCTGTAAATGCTTCATAACTGTTTCAACTGGAAAAATATCTGACTGAGGCTCACAGTCACAGTGCATTACAAATAACAAGTCATAACCATTCATTTACTTTCATAGTTAGAAATTCATTTGAAATTCCTTACCATACCATAGCATACAGGTTAAATGTTAGTATTTGTAATAAATTCTATTCTTTCAAATGCTTGGATGGAAGGAACAGCTTGGCAGAGCACAGTTCTGATTTGTAAGTTGGTCCAATCTCTCTATTTTGTGCATCAGTCTGAAGTCTCATCTGTTGATTTTAAGCAAATGGAAAATGACACTCAAACACATATTTCCAATTCCTGAAATGTACTTTTCCAGATTTGTCGCAATATATGGACAAAAGTACTGGTACATCTGCCCATTGCACTCAGTGGCCGAACAACTGTACACTGGGCCCTGGGGCAAAAATGGACCAAACCCCCCACATCCCCTTTTCAAATTCATACCTAGGGTCTGCCTACACCAGTTGCAGATGATGAAATTTAAGTAGCTTCCAAACATCATACCGATCATGTACTGCAGTAGTTAGCAAATTTCACAAACATGCTTTTTTTGTTAAACCACTCTGTCCCTGATTACACCAAAGAAGAAATTTTGCCCATTCATCCAGAAGAGCATTTGTGAGGTCATGCACTGATGTTGTACGTGAAGGCCTGGCTCGCATTCTTCATTTTAATTCATCCCGAAGGTGTTAGATTGGGTTGAGGTCAGTGCTCTGTGCAGACTAGTCAAATTCTTTCACACTAAATTTATCCAACCATATCTTTATGGACCTTTCTTTCTGCACTGGGGCACAATCATGCTGGAACAGAAATTGACCAACCCCAAGCTATTCTCAAAATGTTTTTCACCACTCTGTCCAACGCGTAGCGTTGCGTTTGGTGATGTGAGGCTTGCATGCAGCTGCTCAGCCACGGAAGCCCATTCCATGAAGCTCCCAGCATGCATTTTTTGTGCTCGGATCAATGCCAGAGAAAGTTTGTAGCTCTATAGTTATTTAGTCAATAGATCGTTGGCAGCTTTTACGCACCATGCGCCTGAGAAGTTGGTGACCCAGGTCTATTAATGAGCGCGGTCTGTGACTTCATGGCTGAATTTATGTTGTTCTTAAACATTTCCACTTTGTAATAATACCACTTACAGTTAACTGTGGAATATCTATCGAGGAAGAAATTTCACAAACTGACTTATTCCAAAGTTGGCATCCTACGACAGCACTACGCTTGAAATCACTGAGCTCTTCAAAACAAGCCCATTCTTTCAAAAATGTTTGTAAACCTGACTGAATGGCTGGATGCTTGAGTTTATACACTTGTGGCAATGGCTCTGAACGGAACACCTGAATTCAATGATTGAGTGGTGTCTTCCCTAATACTTGTACCCATTTATTGTACATTAGTGCTTATTTGTCTAATCTTTTTTAAGGCACTCTGATTATAAAAGAATTCATTTTATATATATTTTTTTCCAAATGTCCCCACTTACTTTCCACTGCTAAATGAAGCAGGACTGTATCCGTTTCACTTTAGAAATATAACCATTCATCATGTCTGTTTGCCTAATTACACATAAGAGAATTTGCCAAGTGACCAGCTGTTTCGCATCCCTAACATAGTAAGCAGATAAAGAGGCGATAATCTCACTGCTTTATACTGGATTAAACTGGAGGTTAGTGTCAGATATAAGTGAATCTTTATTGTTGTGTTTTTTAAGACATTCTGACATCCCAAGCCTGTGAAAACACAAGGCTAGATTTTCACCCCTTTTCACAGGAGGAAATTATGGGATGTGTTTAGATCTGAGCTCCAGGGATCTGTCGCTTCATGACTTTCTCCAGACCAGGCCTGTTTCTGACCCCTTTATGATTCCTCACATCACATTTTGATAAAATCAATAAAGACAGTGTTACTTGTGAATAATCCCCAACTCATAAATGGTCTTGTTAGTGTATGTGTGTGTGTATGTATACATGTATTATGTGTGTGTATGTATACATATGTATTATGTAGTTCATCCTAGGTTTGAAGCACAGTGCTACCGACAGCCCTGTAAATGTGCTATATTTTATGCACTACCAGCCTCACTTGTGCATTGATCTGGACAAAAGCATCTGCTAAATAAGAACATATAAATGTAAATGTGGGAGCTAAGGTAACTAGCCGTGGCATGTGCGCAATACACATACACTATATGATCGAAAGTATAGCACCCATTTCAACGTGGCACCATCGCAGGATGCTACATCCTGGAAAGTCAGTTTGCCAAACTTCTGCCTTGTTAGAGCTGCCCCAGGCAACAGTAAGTGAAGTGACTGTGAAGTGAGAATGTCTAAGAGCATCAGCAGTTCAATTACGAAGTGATAGGCCATGCAGAGAAAGCATGTAGTGCGTAAAAGTCACAAGTTCCCGACTGGAATACTCACTACTGAGTTCCAGACTGCCTTTGGAAGCAACATCAGTGCAAGGCCTATTTGTCAGGAGCTTAATTACGTTGGATTTCATGAGCAAGAAGCCACATGCAAGCCTAAGATCACCAGGGCTGGTGCCAAACGCCAGCTGGAGTGCTGTACAGCTCACCACCATAAGATTCTGGAAATGTATTCTCTGGAATGATTCCCTTCACCATCTGGCAGTCAGACGGATGATTCTGGCCTTGGCGGATGCCAGGAGAATCCTACCTGCATGAATGCGAAATGCCAATCGAAGAGCAAATTTACGAAACTCGCTCAGTCCATTTTGTGGTGTTGTTGAGATGAGGCTGCTGATGCCAGGTTTCCTCATCGTGTCTTACAATATTGAAAACCCAAACTGACGCAGTCCTCAGGCAATTCCAACATGAAATTTTTGTTAAGTTTCCAAAACCCCATAGCAATTTTGAAAATGCCACAGAAATGTTCAAAAAATGTATCCTGTGGACTGAATCTTGGAAATTTGCTCATTTGTAATGTTTGGTGGCGGAGAAATATTAGATTGGAGGCGTCCTTCATGTTTACCTTGTTCCAGCAAAAGCAAGCCTTAACAATACACTATAAAATCACATTCTGGATAATTCTATACTTCCTACTTTGAGGCAACATTTTGCAGAGGGTCCTTTCCTGTTTCAGTATGATTACGATTCCCGATGCACATGGCAACGTCTCTACAGAAATGGCTTACTGAGATGGGAGAACCCTGACCACAACCCAACTGAACACCTGTGCAATGAAATGAAATGCTGACTGCAAGCCAGATCTGATTGCTCAAAAACAGTGCCTGGCTTTTCTAATCCTCTTGTAGCTGAATAGCAGCAGATCCCACCAGCACTGTTCCAACATACAATGAAGGGGCTGTTATAGCAGCTAAGGTTGGACCAACTTCATATTATTACCTGTGTTGCACAGGCAGGTGGCTGAATCATTTTGGCAATGTAGAGTGTGTATTTGAATAAAAGTGTGTAAAATTTTATATTGCTTCCTAACTGAACAGATTCATTTTCAAATTATGATTAAATACTACACAAGTCGGGCCAGTGCATGTGGTCAGAAGTTTGCTGGATCAAGTCTCATGGTTGGCAGAGTGACTTTACCCCTGGGCCCTTCAGCAAGGCCCTGAACCCCAATTGCTCCTGGGATTGTCTGACTCGCTTTGTCAAATGTACATCCCGTTGGATAAAAGCATGTGCTAAATTAATGAAAATGTAAATGTTAAAATTTGCGCCAAAAATGGAAAACAGAAAGTGATTACACTGGAGGCCAGCCAAAGTTGGCAGTGACAGCACTTTCTAGAAGTCCAGGTGACTTTAGCAGCCCGGGATTTGCATGTTGTGGCCTTTTTGCAACGTCTGAGAGCTGATATAAAGCTGAAAATACAGCTGAAGGCAAAAGGATAACATCCGTGACATGAACCCATAAGGAGCTGCAGGGGGTGACAGAGTGGGTCGTGCTATAGAGTCGTATGTTCTGCTCTGCCTGCTGTCCTCCATGTGCTGAAGTTCAGGCAGATATTAGACCGGCTGGTTCATTCTGGAGGCCATGCTGACGCCTGCTGCATTGTAAATAATGTGGGTCGCTCTCCGCACCCCATCGTGCCGGCCGGTGAAAGCAAGGCAGGGCCTTAGGGCGCCATTCACGCCTCGCCCCAGCGACCCGTCGAGCGGAAAGAATGCCGACGAGATGCGTGCTGACAAATGTAAGTTTTGGCTACTGAATAATAAATGCTTCCGTAAGCTGGCAGGAACATCAAAACACAATCAAGAGGTGGCTGGGACCCCAAGAGCCCTGGGAATTGTGTCGACGCAGCTGCTAAAAGCCACTGCAGGACGGTGAGCGGGGGGCAGTGCTGAGGAAGGGAAACCCACCCCTGGCGATTAGGCAGGACGGGCTTTCATATCACACTGCAAGTAAAGCACTGCGTCATCTCAGTCAATAAACATCTTTAATGTGATGCAGGGCAAGTTTAAAGGATGCGAGAACATCGCATATTAGATTGTTCAGCTGGGGATTGTTATTTTTGATGATATTCTATTAATATTTATACCTACAGATGTCTTGAAAGCTCTTGTTTGAGGAGCAAATTCTGTTGCTGATCCTGAGTTGAAGACTGCATGTACTCCATCATACTAACAAAAACTTGGGGGGTGAGTTGAGAGTGATTAATGATTAAAATTTATAAATGCTGTGATTGTTATATGATATAAAGCGACAGAATTCAGATTGCAGGGGAATTTTCCCTAATATGATGCCACAATTACTGGCTCACTTGAGTATTTGTCCATGCGGACCAGAGTGAAACGTGAGATTTTGTGTTAACAAACACTTGGTAATCAAATTATCCATTTGTGCAGCATGTTCTTTTAAAGCATCAGCCTCTTTTAGTGGAGCAAATAAAATATCAATAATAAGTCAAAGGATATGCATGATGTTACGGTAAAAGCCATGTAATCAGAGGAGGTGGTTTGCTTCAGTAAAGAATTCCAGATATTGACTCTTTCATTTTGCAGTAATATGCATCATAATCCATTACCTTAACTAATTTTAGAAACTTAGACAGGTTTCTTTTTTATGCAGAGGAACAAAGGTTGAATTTGTTCTAAAGCAAATGCCATCTACCTACCCATGCATCATGAGAATGCTTCTCCTGGTGAGGATCATGCTGACAGTTATAGTCAGATCAGACCTAGCATTTCAAGGGCCTAGACCCCAGCTTGTCCCGGGAGATCCCCAGAGGGTCCAGATCAGCGTGGAGATCAAATCTTTCCAGCAGGTCCTGATTCAGGTCTGTGCTTATTGGGGTGTCCCCCCCCCCCCCAGATGCGGGAACAGGACAAGGATGGAGATTGACTGGTTAACCCTGATGTTCTCATGACGTCCTCACTAGAGACATGCTCAGCTACTACAAAAATGCAGCCCCACTCGGATTCTCCATAGCCAAGAAGACCCTGACACGTTTAAACTGCTTCACAAGGCAGACACACTCCATCACCTTAAAGAAGCAGTGCAATGCATTATATGAGAATACCATGGCTTCAGTGTTGGACTTGCTGATTCTCATCCCTGCTGCTTCACACATTGAACGTCTGATGTACAGTAGGTGCCAAAGCTCTCTGTCTGATGATGCGAAAATAAGAACATCATCTGCAAATAGCAGAGATGTCACCTCTAGCCTAATACATGATGGTCTTCCGGCTATGGCTGCACTTTGATATTCAGTCAAATAAAATCATAAACAGGAGTGGAGACAGAATGCATCATTACCAGAAGATAACACCTGCTATAAATGAGGTAAATGTGCCAAGTATTCAGACATTAAACTTGTTATATTCATATTGGGGCTGACGATGAACCACATTTATCTACCCCATGAAAGTTTTTGATTACCATTACAACTTCAGCTTCTGTGGTAAACTGATCCACAAGCAGTTTGATAATAGGGCATTGCAACCAGGTCAAGGAAGTTTATCAACCTGTTCAATTCAATTCAATTCAATTTAAATTTATATATTTATTTTTAATTAATTTATATCTATATTTATTTATTTGTCAGTTTTATCCAAAGCAACAAATAATTGAAGCAAAAAGTACATTATAAGTAGACAGCTAGGCGTAAGCTGAGCTCCCAATGTTTGGCAAGTAACAAGTGTATGAGGTATTCTAGCTACATAATACCTTTTATGCATAGCACAATGCATAGCACAAATCTAATAAGAAAATATTATAATCACCTGGCAATTCCCAGTAACCATGTTGCTTATCACAGCTTGAGCAAGGTCCTGTTCCCTTGTGTGTAGTACCAGACTGTTTGCCAAAACATCTTTGAGATCACCCAACACTCTTTCTGTATAGTCCCTCCAAAACTCCACCCAAGCTTGAGCATTCATCTCCGTGGCTACCTTTGCTGCTTTCTACAAACATGGTGTTTGCTATGAACAACAACAGCCTGCAGATCTTTCACCATGACAGATTCAATCTCCAATCAAGAGGTTTGGTCCGCACTATGCATGGAGATATGATTAACTTTATCTTGATAATATCTTTCCCCCAGTAAATCAGGCTCCTTCCCAACCACAGAGGTAAAGTTTCACACTCCCAAAGCCAGTGTCAATTATCAAGGTCTGATCCATCTGGGCCCTTCCTGGTCTTTACCTGCCCATTAGGTTTTTTCAGTGAATAGGTCCCCCAGGACTGGGTCTAGTGCTGGGTCCTATTAACTCTACACTAGGCAGAGTAACATTCATGGTGGTCTTTCTTAAATTACAGTTCAGACCTGAAAACATCTTCTAGGAGATCCAGAGGACATGGCTACTTATCATAAAAGAACAGAAAGCCCTCCACCATGCCAAGGTCATGGGGGGAATAAAACTAAATCTATTTGCTATTTATACATTTTACCCAACAAACTACTGTAAGTACACTAATGCTTATCAGATATTGTGCTATTAAGTTACTGTTGTTTTTTTCAGTGATATCTAAAATATCAAAGCGTAACGCAAGACATATATTAAAATAGTTTCAAAATAAATTAAATTCAATGATCTACTATCCCTTTAGAAAAAATTAAACTGTATGAATGAGGAAAAGTAAATGAGCAAATTTCAAAGCAGTCAAGAGTGGTCTTGGTCACCCAGACACACCAATATGTTTCGTGAAGCATCCTCCCACATTAACACCCAAAGGGACCTCACAGCCTTCAGATCACTGTATCCCATAATAACGATGAGTGCACTGCAACACTGTCACTCCATGTGTGGGAGGGGTCTGGCACTGGAGCAAAAATGTGGACTGTCTGGCAGGGAGCTGGGAGTGAGGAAAAACACGGACCATAAATTGGTCCCCGAGGACCGATGGGAGAATACTGGTCCTAAGGGTGGTGAGTAGATTGTGAAGATCTCTCCAAGGTGGTACTTTTTAATTTACTTTGCTATTGTGTAAACAAACTAAACACTGACCAAGTGACGATGAAAATCACTTGAAAATATTTTTTCTGAGATGTGAATTTTACTACATTGGTTTATTATTTTATGTACTTTGCTATTGTGTTAGCAAATTACCAGATGACACAGAAATGATGAAAATCACATGAAAATATAATCTTTTTTCTCAGATGTGAGTATCAGTATTAATTGAATTCTAACCTTCAACTTAAGTCCTGCGTTATTTAAAATGTAGAATGCATAGAATGTATGTAGAAACAGAAAGGGAGATGAAACGCTGGGCATAGGATGTTAAATATGAGAGGGTTAGGAGGAAAGGGGGAATTAATTAGAGAACTGATGTGTGTCTGAACTTTAATTATATATCTCATTTGGCTACTATACTGATTAATGAAAATGTTATTATTTCTAAATTGCCTAATTTATTAATGTTTGATGTGCACAATGAGCTGCACACTGCTTTTATTGATAGGGTATATCCATGGTAATGGAACATTATGATTTTGGGTTAATTGGAACCTCAGGACTCAAATGTCTCTCCCCATGTGTCCCCCAGCCTCCCAGGATTCTAAAGTAATGGTGCCGTGGAGAGACAGGGTCAGTGGGCCGGCATGTGCCTCTACGAGACGAAATTCGAGGATTTATAAAATGGCTCAACTGGCCATACCTGAGCGGGGACTTGCCACGTGACAAAGTAATTAAACTCTCTTGCTGAGATCCACAGCAGATGCCGAGAACGGGCAGTAAACTGCCGTAGCTTTTCTAATTTAGGGGCCCAACATGTTCATTTTTATAATTTTCTAATGTCATTGTGCTTCTAACTGACAATTATTTTCCCGTCTAACATTCGTCTGTTTCACTACAGGAAAACAGGCTTGTACATTAATTTATAACAGAATGTACACTGTGGTTTACATAAAAAACCTGATTTAAACAACTGCTGTGTTTCAATACACATTTTCTTTATCATTCGTGATGAATTAATAACATAACAGGTAGCCATTTCTTCCCATACACAAAATGCAACAGCTGTCAGCATATGAGAGGAAACTTAGGGAGTGACATATTGCTTTGTTTAGGAGGTAATCACAGTAGAACATCAATCTTGTGCTTGTATTGTATGGTATATGCTAGCAAACTTCACTATTATCTAACCATTTTGTTGTGCTTGCCAAAAAAGTAGGAAAAATAATAAATGCCCAAAAAGATAGACAGACAGATAGATAGATAGATAGATAGATAGATAGATAGATAGATAGATAGATAGATAGATAGAT
>JAODUD010000098.1:1084718-1097942 GCA_026784285.1 Stomatorhinus walkeri
AACCCCCACCCCCCCCCCCCCCCCCCCCCCCAGTGACAGCCTCCTCTCTGCTGTGGTCAGGGAAGGACTACTGCAGCCTGAAGGCCAATACAGAGAGACTGACACCGTGTTTTTGCCCTCAGGTTGTGCGGATAGCAAACGAAGACCCTTACAGCTAACAGGCCACTTTTCTCTGCACAATTCATGCTATCCAACACTCTTCATTTTGCATCTTCATCTTCCAGTCGCTGATATCATTGCTTTCGTATTGTCATATTTAACAGTTGTATTTTATTTATTTTATTGTTATTTTAATCTTATCTGTTTTTCCTTTGTATTACATACTCCGTTTGTTCCACAACCCAGGAACCAGGTGGGAAAAGTACCTCATCGCACAGATATGCGGGTATGCTTATGTTTGTGACAAACAAAATTTGAAACTTGAAAAAATAAGCTTGAAACTTGTAATCATGCATGTTGTGCATACAACAACAACGTAAGAGGCACTTATCCGAAATATACAGCAGTTTCAACCCCTCGGACAAGAGCGTAAATGTGTGCAGTGGGCTGATGTGTGAAACGTCGCAGGTGTATGTCAGACAGGGTGTAGCTGGGCTCCCCTCAGCCCCAGAACCATTTTCATGATCCTGCCCCCCACACTACCTTCATCTGAGTGTGTCTGCAGTACACCAGGAAATGGCTGTCAGAATATGCTGTGTATACTAGGAAACATGCAGTGCGACAGTCAATGTGTTTATTTGCACATTTATTTAAATATATAAACCTATGTACACATGGAAACCAGGATGTCGTACTAGATAACCTCCTGGAAGTTTACCTCATACCCTTTATGATTTCTTACACTACTACATCCACTGCTGCCCACTAAAATTACAGAATTTATTTCCCAAATGTAAGTGGCTGATAAGGTTGCATTCACTTACCGTTTGAAACTACCTGATTTACTTGTATCACTTTCCCTTAACATCATGGTTGCTTAAATACTCCCTCTAGGCTTGTACTGATAAACGACAAGATCTTTGGTAGAGCACTTACATCAAGAGTGGAAAAAGGGTCAAGCCCCCACAGTGACAAACAAAGAAAAGCGCACATAATTAAACGAAAACAGCCTGTGGAATAGTGATGCGGACTGTGGGTTAGGACCCTGTGTCTGTGATCAAAACATCATTGGTTCAAACCTGTGATGTGCAGAGAGGTCTCACTGCTGGGCCCCTGAGCGAGACACTGAACCACCGACTGCTCCAGAGACTGGCTGGCCCGGCTCAAAAAATATATACTTTGCTTTGCAGACTTTCGAGAAAACATAAAGAAGGACCTAGAACAGATCTGACTGTGTGCCATTGATCTGTGGTAATCAATAACCTAAAGATAGCTTGTATCTCCCTTGGATTTTGATGAATTCATTTGATATTTTAAATAAAAATATTTATTTCTTGAATGTATCCTTTCTCCTTATCCTTATCAGCATTATCACATTTTCTTATTCACACTTACATTAAATTTGTACAAAGCTTGTAATATTACAAACTAAATCACTAATTATCATAGCATTTCTACACGATAGAAAAAAACCTTAAAACCAAAAATTCTGAGAAGGGAACATCAGTCCTGCTCCATTTTCCACCTAAATAAATAAAGTCATGTTTTAACCCAATCAATAGACTTGAATGTACCTGTTTTTAATTTACATTCACCCACTTCTGTTCTAATAGCATAATTTCCATAAACATACACAGGCAATTTCTGCATGTTTTCTAAACAGATTCCAGTGTTATCTATTACCAGAACCAGGTCCCAGAGGATTTATTTGTTAAAACATGCCACTTATTGCATGTTAGCATTCACTGTTTTTGTTAGCAAATTAGAACTTGCACAATGATTACGAATCACTTTGCATATTCCATACAAATATAATATATAGTGAAATTGTTTTATAGCATACATTATTTCATTAATTCATCTTTTCAGATTAATTGAAGATATACTTCAGAAACCACTTTTTCACATTTTTGTGTGTGGGGCAGGTTTTGTAAGACAACCTGATATTTTTGGTAGGAGCAGTATAGACCTCAGTGGAGACGGTCTCAGGTGTTGACGCTCTCTCACACCTCCTTCCTCTTTTGGCCTGCTACTCTGGTTCGTGAGCAGGGAACCCCCCCCCCCCCCCACCCCCCCGAGTATTCACCCTTCTGGCTTGCTACAGGATGAAAGGCCTCTGATCTGGAAAATTGATCAATCTCCCCAGAAGAAGCCATCTTTTCCCCGCAGCTAATAAAACTGTGGGCTTTCAACATTTGCTCCCAGGACCAAGGTGTGGTCAGGATTTGTGAGAAGCCAGCGGAGATGGAACATGTGACAGCATGCTTTAGGGTGTTATAAGACCTGTCACATAGAGTGTGAAAAAGAGTGATCCTGGTCAGGGAATGAGTCAAAACTGTTTTATTAAGCAGTTCTGGAAGTTTATTTGAATGGTAAATCGATTACTGGTAATAGACTTGTACTGGTAAAATTAAACTGCAATTTGTAGTGAAAAATGGGCTACCGATAATGTAAATCACTATTGATGTTTGGAGCAGCTAGCCCCAGTGTATTTGTAAGCATTTGAAAATGAAATTAAAAAAACAATAAAACTGAAATTTGTGTCAGTCATAAAAGTGAGGTTTCTTATGCATTTAAACTTCAAATTTACTCAGTGAGGTATAAATCAGTTGTGAAGAAAGGGCCTGTCTTGACCAGTGAGACTTAATCTCAACCATATTATTGGCAGATTTTCTTCAGTTGGAAATCCGTACTTATAAACAGAGGCCGCAAATGGATCTAAAAAAATATTTAAGAATTCAGCAGAACATAGGGCAGAACATAAATAATTAAAATGTCCACTAAAACTTGAATTGCTGGAGGGAAAAGGAGCATCGTGCACGGTGAGAAAAGGTTATAGTCAGTGCAGATGATGTCATGCAAGTATAGTAATATAAGGTAACACTTTACTTGAGGGGACGTAATATATAATGTAGAAGTACAGGCTTACTTGATGCATTAAATAACCAGTATCAAATGTCCACTCCAAACCATTCATATAACAATTTGGGTTAAAAAACCTTTAATCTACAATAATATATAATAACACACACAGCACATAACGGACAACCACACACAAATCAACTACATTTAATTTCTTCCTTCTGGAATTTATATGGAAAAATCTGTACCTCACGGCACATCTGCACCTTACCTTGTCTGCACCTTAGGGCACATTATTTATTACACAATAAACGAATCTGTATTTCGTATATATGTAGAAATACGTATATATATTCGTACATATATATATATATTTTTTTTCTTTTTCTTTTTTTCCTCTTATTTTTATACTCATCCTCGGTTAGTACTTATTCCCTTGTCTTTTTTTTTCCTTATTCCTTTTTTGCTTTTTCACACATATTTTTTCTCTTATTTTATACTTAACCTCTGTATCCTCTGTTGAGTACTTATTTCTGACCTCTAAATTTTTTTTTAGTATGTCTAGCACAATCGGAGAGTACTTTAGCCAGGGAAAAACATTTCACTGTACGTTGTACCAGCTATAACTACATGTGACAAATAAAGAATCTTGAATCTTGAATCTATATCTTAAATTTAACCAACCGATCAGCCAGTGAGATCCCCCCTCCCCTTGACTGGTAAATTGTACCCCCCCGCCACCCCACATTTTGATTAGCAGATTATTGATGTTCCATTGTTTGTATCTCCTGCTCGTTTCTCTTTCAGCTCCAAATCATAAATCAAACTGCCCATTTAGGGGAAGCACTATCCATGTCAGCCTAGGGCTCGCAGAGAAGTTAACCTGCCCCTGCAAGACTGCATCCAGTGCTGTAGGACTTTCACCTTCACAGCTACCTACTATCAGAATCTAATGCGTCGATGGCCTGTGTTTCACAGTTCTGGGGTTTCACTCAGCTGGCGTAATACAGTGTTTATGTATCATCCTTTATGCAGTATTGTAAGAACAGGAAATAATACCTTAATTTTATTGTTTTTAACCTGTACAGAGTGTATTAAAACGTATAAAACTTTTTGAAAAATATATGCCAAACCTGTTTATTTGAGGTACCAAACATGATGATAGATTTAGTTACATTGTAGGTGTAATTATATGACCTCGCTTTTGAAAATTAAAAACCCCATCAACCAGGAGCTTGGAAGACATACAGCCTTCAATTTAATTTTCACAAAGCAAAAAGTACTCGTCGTTTTATTACACATCACTGCGAAATAAGTTAAATGGCCATCCAGACCTGAATCATATGTGGTATTATAAATTAACTGCACCAGCATTCTTAAATATTCTATTAAAAAAATGACTGTATTATAAGAGCTGCATGACGCTAAAACATGAAGCCATTTAATTATGTATAAGCAGGTTACGGATGATCCCACGGTGTCCTCAGACCAAGTACGAAGGAATACTGCTGTTTCTTACAGCGGCACCGCAGAGATACCCGCTGATATGGGTCTACCTACGGAAGGTCAGGCAGCCGCTCTGAAAAAAATTACAGCTGTGCCCAAAATCCCTGCTTTTAATTAATTTGACCGATCTCTCACGGCACGTAATCAGATGGGCTGTTGTAAATGGCCAAACTCTGCTGTTAATCAAAAGCAAACACTTTGCTGCTTGGCCACATCCCGTGCTGACGGGACTTCTAATAGCTACCCCTACTGTGTGAGCTGCTAGCCTGTTCGCACCGCGTCACTTAACCCTTCCGCCTGTCTCTCACTGTGTAACCCCTCCGATGGATATCCCTGCCAAGCTCTACCAAATGACCCACTAAAGTGTTTGCTTCATTTGCATAAGGATAAGTCATTGTCGATTAAAACAACTAAATGGTACATTTGTCACAAAACCAAGCCAGCCATGCTTATTCATCAGACACCATTCCTCTTGGCTTTGTTCCTTGTTTAATATTGTGCAGAGGACTAGAGACAGGACTCACACATCCCATTAACATGCACTTGCTGCTGAAGCCATTTGTAGATTCTGTCAGATTAATATTTTAATCACTTACATTGCTTCCCATCATTTAAGCACAGAAGCATGTAAACTGGTAATTATCATAGAGACAATGTAGATAAATACATTGTCTTCTCTGTAATTAATGAATAAACATATATTAATCAATGTCATTCCTTGAAAAAGAGGACTAGAGATCCATAACAACAAGAAGTTTAATCTGTCACGTTGCATGTGATCTTATTGGCCATCATGAGACATGACCTGTTTGGAATGTTTATATTCAGAAAATTATTTTACTTTTGCCTGCATTTTTGTTTGACTTGCTTGACAGTTGCCTGGTCACTGGATGCACATGCTAAGTCACACTTTTAGCTAGTTTCTGTCTCTCCTGCCAGTCACTCCAGATATCATACATATTAAACATCTTCTGGTTGTGTTCCACTCCATATCGTGTCTCTGCATTGCATTACTAAACATCTTCTGGTTGTGTTCCACTCCATATCGTGTCTCCTCATTGCATTAGTAAACATTTCTAAAAGGCTTAGAAAGAATCTTACTTGTAAGATATTCTATACGAACAATTTTGTTGATTTTTTCAGTGATTTTCAACCATCAGAACACCAAAAATATTTATAGTGTGCCCACAGTTAACATTTTCACTATTTATGTTAACATTAATAGAATAAATGTTAGACCACGAAAGGTATTTATCCCAGCCCAGCCTTTGACTTGTCCCATACATTGCTTATTCATTACTGCTGTTACAATAAACATGATGTAGCATCTTTGCCATATTTGCAGATGTTGCACCTCTACACTGTTCCTTGGGTCTTTGATTATATTAATTACACAGTATGTTTTTGGATTGTACAATCTTGCACACAAATAAATACTGGTCAAAAGATATAAATTACTGTGCCTGCATACCTGACCATCCAGAGAAAATGAAACTTGCAAACATGTACAGAATGTCATGTATGGGCAGAACGGAGGATGCAGGGAGCCGGGATTAGGACGAACAAAGGGGAGTTTACTTAAAGGGGTTGAACAAAACTGGGAACCAACAGGATCACAGGGGATGAATAGGAAGGCTAGGGCACAGGCAATAGGGAGACACAATGTCAATGATGGATCTGAGGCACACAGGACTGGAAGGTATATTTAAGCACAGAACTAACAAGGGAGCAAACAGGAGGCAGCTGGGTGTGATCAATACGAGGGCAGGGATGAGAGGTAAAACAAACAAGCATCAGGCATGGCTTCTTAGGTGTCATGTCCAGCATGGAAAGAACGACTCAGAGTGCAGGCAGGGGAGGGGTCACCCCTAGTGGGGAGGTTTTATTAGGAAATAATGACCGGACAAGGAACGCTGGACTTAGAGACGCTAATATACTAAGCGAATGAGGAGTAAACACAAGGCAGCTGTGACTGATCAACAGGAGGGCAGTAACAAGAGGTGACAGGTCATGGGCGTGGCTAATTTGGAGCCACCCCCAGGGGAAAACACGGGGATCAGACAGCTGGAGCAGGCTGGACGTGACAGTTAGGGACATGCAAGGGAGAAAAAAGGAGGGCCAGAGGAGCAGGCCAATACACGGACAGACCCAGGGGTTTCCATCCATCCATCCATCCATTTATTTTCCAATCACTTATTCACTAGTGAGCCAAGAACATCCAAGACATCCGGAAGGGAACAATCTGGATAAATTTAGAGGCACCTGTGTGTTTTAGGACTGCAGAGGGTAAGCAAGCAACATGGGGAAAACATACAAACTTCACACTCACACAGCAGGAACCTGCAAATGTATTAGCTATTCCAGCACATGTAGGCTGCTGGGATTGGAGTCCTGAATGGAGCAGAGTAACATCTGGAGTCCTGAATGGAGCAGAGAAACATTTGGAGTCCTGAATGGAGCAGAGTAACATCTGGAGTCCTGAATGGAGCAGAGTAACATTTGGAGTCCTGAATGGAGCAGAGTAACATCTGAATATGCTTCACAAAGACCATTTTTTACACTTTTAACAACGATAAATGATTTTTGTATATTCAAGCTCAACAGATTAATATGGACTGGCTATTAAAAACATACTCTTAAAAATATATAGCATTTCTGTTATACCTTTATGATATTCATCTTTTTTTTATTAAAATCATATTTACTCTGTTTCATTTTCGCAGTGTTTGCATACTTTTGACACTACTTTGACGTTATTCTATTTCGCCCCACTGTTTTAGCAAACAAGACCGAGAGCGACCAAGTACAAAGCAGGCAGAAAATATTTGTTTTCCTGCCATAAGCAGGAGTGCTGTCATGCCACCTTGCGGAAGCAGCACCAATAGCTGAAGCCAACTAATACTAATCAACAAAGTAATACTTAAGCCTCGCACTAGCAGCAACACGGTGCGAGGTATTGTTGCGATGCACTTACTGAGCGCTTTAACTCTGTGTCTCTCCTCCTTGCCCTTCCTGAGCCTCCCGCGCCTCCTGCCTGACCTCCTGTCCATACGCCCCTCCTGTGAAGCCCGGTGTGGATCTCCCGGTGTTGTTTCTCTGTGTCTCCGGACTGATCTCCTGGCACTTTGACCATCGGCACTCTCCCTCTCGACCGTGACTTTGGATCACGCTTTTGGGGTTTGGGTAGGACGGCTACGGATAACGACCTATATGCCGCTTACAACTTTCCTCTGTATTACCCTCAATAAACCTGGTTGCCTGGATTTGCCTGTTTGCGTCTTATTTGGCAGGACAAGTGCAGTCCAGGGCATTCACTGTGGCAGTGATGGCGGGAAAACAGATGAGCAGAAGGCTGGCCTAGGGTCTAAACGGTGTGATTTTCTGCAGCTCAAACCTCAGAGTATGGAGATAAGTAAAAGCAGTAAGCAATAAACTGGCAGCACTGCACTAATGTCCACTGGAGCATAAATGAGCGGACTTGTGTTTCATTTTTACAGTGTTTACCAAAAGCAGGGCAAGAACCTTCGCACATTTTCCGTGGTTTGTTACTCTGTCATATAAAAGTGATAACAAGTATATAAACCAGCACGGTAGGTGGTTGTATGATTCAGCACTGAGAAGAACTTTGCTAATAAATGAGGTTGCATTCAGTACCCCCATGTAAAGAAACACCATCCTTAGTAGTGATGGCTATAACCAGCTGTCTCCCATATTGATCAGACCCCTTGTGACATCTTGTGATACCTATTTGTCCAAACCTGTAGGATCTCCATGACAATGACAAGTTTAAAAACATCACCTACACATTTCAAATTTTTCAGCAGCATGTGTATGTGATTTAGATCTGGACTTGCCGCTGTGTTTTAAGTCGCTGATATCTGCCCAGAGCCAGATTCAGGTCACAGGCAGATCATGTGATATTATTGGGTAGAATTCTCAAAGTGGAACAATTTTTCTCTTCAATGATGACAAATCCAGGCCTTGATGGAGCAGGTCTTAATGGAGCACTACTGATCCGTAATACTAAAACCACCATGATTAGAAGGTTCGCACTGTGTTTACCCACAATTCTCAGAATTATTCAGCTGCCCATAGAATAGTGGCATGATAACTTGAGCTGCTCTTAAGCCTGACCCCAATTAAGCCTTTCTGTGAAGTGTTTGATTACCTTGTGCATCAAAGTGTAGTCTTAGAATTTATTTGTTTTACTGCTGAGAAAGTCTGTGGAAAATTTGGAAAAATGAGGAAAATGCATGCAGAAAATGCTGAGAGTTTGTGGTAATATATAAGGAACTATTCAGGCCGCCTTCACCACAGAGGGGCACTGTACGGTATGATCGTATTCTGAAAAGAAATGTTGGACAAACTCCTACCAGCAGAAAAAAAGAACAGACAGACATTCCCCCTGGCACTTCAGAGTGTCAGCATTGTAGGATTTGCACGGCAGCTGGGGAAGGCGGCGACTTCCCCACTCCCTGTCTTCTGAAGTTGGTGGGCGACTGTCATCATGTTCATCAATTGAAAATGACGTAAACTGTCCGGGCCAGACAGTACAATAAACACGAGGCAGACTCACATGCATCATTAGGAAGTCACCCTTGTCAGAGGGCTCACTTTCATAGTGACTTTGCCGGCGCCTCCCCCAATGTTTCACTGCAATTTATATTCTGATGGCTCGTGTCTGACATTTTTTTCCGGGGAACGGCGCATATTGTCTTATCTTCTGAACGAAGCCTTAGAAACACTTATGCCATCAGTCGTTTTGTTGCATATTCAATAGAGATTTTAGTTTCAATGAGAGGATGTCAGGCAACTTGCATCAGACTGATGAATTAATAAATGTGCTAGAGTCACATCTTTTGAAGACTGTTATACATTCAAGGGGGATTATGAATACCTCCTTTAATACTTGCCCATACATTCGAGATGCATATTTTGTAAAGTTAGTATAGTATCTAATGATATAATATCTATTGACTGAGACCTACACCAGGGTAAGCAGAATGAAGTTCAATAGGATATAGCTAATGTTCATTGTGAAGTTCACCCCAGGTGGAATGCAAACATTGCCACGTGACACAACAGTCTAACAGAGCAACAGGCAGAAACAGCAAAACAGAGATGTCAGCACCCGCATCAGTCTTGTGTAATGACAGATGATAAAGCACAAATAGCCAAATAAATGAGCCAAACCCCCCCCCCCCTCCATTGGTTTGTTTGTTTATATGTTCTGAAGTATGATGTTCAAGAGAGAGCAATACAAGTCAACTCAGAATTGCTGACAACAGTTTTAATTTTCAGTCTAAGAACAGTTGCCCTTTGGTCCAGCCAAAAAAACGAGAAGACATTATTAACACTGACATCATCATTTCCCACCCTGACCCTCATCAGGAAAGGCGATGGGAAAATGATTATGATGGCCATTTGCAGTGACAACAGCAGGATGAGATATGATGGCTGGTCTGGGTATTCTGAGGTGCTGGGGTTGTTTAGTTGTATGTAAGGTCAGTCCATTTATTTAAAACTGTTTCAGCTTGACCTTTACAAAGAGACCAATAGCTATTATTGTTTTATACACCAAATATCTCACAGTTGAAAAGCCTTCTGGGAGACCAACAGCAGGGAAGCTTTGGCCAGACTATGGAGACCCACATGATGTTTGCAACTGTAAAGGCAAACAGCAGCACCATGGATTCCAGTTTGAAAACAAGTTACGTAAAACAGCAATCAACCAATTATGTTTTAAACAAAATCTGTGGCTTATATGAATTATAACAGCCTGTTGCTGCACTGAAGCAGACGAAGGGAGAAAATGTGATAAAAAGAATCAAAATGGGAATAAATATCAAATATAAAAATCACCGATGTAAAGTTCACTGGCTTTTTGTAGGATTCAATTCTATGAGAAAGATGGATGGCAGGGCAACGCGAGAGAAGGAGAGAGAGAGACAGACAGAGCGAGTGTGTATGTGTGTGTGTGTGTCGGGGGGGTGGGGGGGTTGCAACTATTTTTAACCTCTTTTCTGTCAAAAGAAAGAATATTTTATACCAGACCTAAAAGGAATTGAATATTGTACACATCTTAAAAATTTCATGACATGGTTATGAAGATTGCAATAGAATTGCAAATTCGGGTTCAGCTGAAGTTTACACTGAAATCAAATAGACTGCTGCTGCAGGATTGTGCAATAAATGCTGACGGGACTCTGAGGAGAAAGGCCTTAACAATCTGGCTGGGCTTGCCTGCCATGGCCAGATCCCTACAGTCTTATCCTGTGGTGTAGCTCTTTATCATGGACTTTATTATGGGCCGGCAGGTGACAGCCTTTGGCATGCAGTAGGCATGTCTTTCTTCTCTATACTCTGCTTTCCTCAATATTATGTACAGCAACAGTGGCTCCTATACTACATAAATTATGGTTAACCACGTGAAGTATATCATATATGACATGGTTCAATAAATGTTTCATACCTTCTGTGTCCAAGTGTCCATGTGGAAATCAAATGTCTTGAAATAGCATGTAACGTGTGTGAGAGTGTGATGGGCTGACATCCAGCCCAGGGTTGTCTCCTGGTCACGTGTCCTGTGTGATCCAGAATCATCACAATCAGTACTTAGGTTGGAAAAAAGAAAACTGATTGGATATCAGCATTCCCATTATAGCATTATTGCTGCAAATCGGAAGAGTACATTTGAAATTTTCATTGTGTACCTCTAATAGTTTTTATAGGTTATATATTGAAGCAGTGATCATTTTCCTCTCCAAATCTCTATTACTTTAAGACTGATTGTTAGGATCCAAGTACATTTCCTTATTGCAAAGGCAACTTTTTACAAAGCTCTGATTACTGCCTGTGCAACAACTTGTTTAATTCACACAGTGAAAAATCCAGATGTAAGGAGAATGGCCGAAATAAATCACAATTTAATCACAGTCAATATTGTTAATGTACTGTTTGTTGCAATTAGCAGTTTTATTATATATCACCCTTCTAAGCAGGTTATTTACCAACTTAATCACCCCCCTGTGTAATATAACCCTCAGTTCTGGCAAAGCCTTTTATAGTGGACACCCTCATTTTGGCTTGCGTTTGCAAATCTTTTTTGTTTAAAGAGAGTCAAAGCCATTCATGAACGAATTTGGTATAGAAAAGCTGATTAATAATAATAATAATAATAATAATAATAAAGAAACATGTAATTCCAACCATGCATACAGGCTTATTTTAATACAGCTAAGTTATCATTTAATTAGATGATATGACCACAATATTAAATTAATGTTGACATTTGTGTCGTTTAAGACAGTTTTGTTATCTTATTATCTTAACACCTTATTTGCATTTTCAGGCCCTGTTTGATATATAAAATTATTAATCATCTTCAACTGCAGCCCGTGGTGATTCAGCTGATAGGAGAAGCTTCCTACTAAGGCACGGCCTAAGTGTCTGTCTAGTGTCCCAAATTTTAAATATTTATTTCTCAAAACACATTACATAATGGAAATTGAGAGACAGTGTTGCTAAATATATCCAATATCTAAAATGCAAATACATTCACATTTAACAATCCCGATGTCCCAATAATTTTGATAAGAGCTCTTCAAAAATGTCAAAAAAATTTCATCTGAAACAGCTTTTTAAAACCAGGTGCATATGCGTCAGCTCAACTTTCAACTGCAGTTTTTCATATCGTATATTCATGGTTCCAAGAACACGCTGTAGGTTATTTAAACTTTAAAATTACACCTGTGTAATATAGATATAAACCTTTTTCCTCCAAGAAAAGTTTGACTGAAAAGATTTTTAAATTGCACACATACCATATTGTAAACAAGGTGATTTACATACAAATGTTTTAGAGTAAATGTGATTCACTATGATTTCTTAGCAGGACTGACTCTATTTGGGACCAAAGTGTCATTTTTCTGAACAAATTTATATACTGTGATTGTCCAGAACTATTCATTTTTCTACATATTGGACTGCTGATTTTAGATTCAAGTAAGGACTCGCGCTAGTTTGAGTGATGCCACCAAGGGAGTAGAACTGCCTGTCATTTAACTTCAGTGCTTTCATGGAACTGTAAAATTGGCCATCAAAATTGTCAATTCATTTTTTTTTTGTGCTGATTAAAAATATTTTGACAGAGGCATCAGAATCTCTCCTTGTTAAATATTCATTGTGAATGTCTTTCTAAATATCTGCTGTCTGACTTTGGCCATTGCACATCACTCATAAGGTCCTCAGAAACGTAGTCACGTAGGAAAGGGCAATGTGGAAGTTCACAAGTAATAATATATACACTGAACTTCATCTGAAAATTCTACAGCTGTCTAAGAAGAAGGCTTAAGGGCTCCCAAGAAAGTCCAGCAAGCACCAGGACTGTCTCCTAAAGTGGATTCAGCTGCAGGGTCAGGGCAGCACCAGTGCAGAAGTTGCTCAGGAGTAGCAGTAGGCCGGTGTGAGTGTATCTGCACGCAAAATGAGGTAAAGACTTATGGAGGATGGCCTGGTGTCAAGAAGGGCAGCAAAGAAGCCATTCCTCTCCAAGAAAAACGTCAGGGACAGACTGATATTCTGCAAAAGGTACAGGTATTGGACTGCTGAGGACTGGGGTGACGTCATTCTCTCTGATGAATCCCCTTTGCGATTGTTTGGGGCATCTGGAAAAACGATCGTCTGGCGCAGAAAGGTGAGCACTACCATCAGTCCTGTGTCATGCCAACAGTAAAGCATCCTGAGACCATTCATGTG
>JAODUD010000098.1:1126096-1140533 GCA_026784285.1 Stomatorhinus walkeri
TTAAGCTATTATTATGTTAGCAGACAGGACCTTTATAGAAAAAAAACTCACTGGACTTTAAAAAGGGAGGCACAAGTGGACAGATAGCTTGAATATGTAGTGGACTAATATTAAATTGGACGACCTGGCTACCACCCACAGCTGGCCGAGCTCCTGACTGTACTGCTGGTCAAAGTGCTGCAGGACAACTTCACACACCTGCTTCCGAGGTCCCGCACTCACCTTCTAAAATACAATAAAGGAACAAAAAACAAAGGGTTACAGAAAATGGACTGGTGTACGTATGCAGTGAAATACTAGTTTAACAATCTAATTTATGTGTATTTATCTGTAACTATCACCAAGACAAGAGCGCCTCCTTGCTCCCACTTTTTAATCTCACCTGGTGGCACGGACTGGTGAACAGCCTTTCTGACATGTGGACGCGCCAGCTCGCACACTGTGACTTAAAGCATGAATGACGCCCCAAAGCCTCCAACATTTGGTATTTGCCTCTCACCCATTTAAAATTTCGCGCTCTCATGCCAAACAATATCAGCACATCGCGAACCATGTTCACTTTCAACAGGATAACGTGATAGTACTACCCTCACATAGAAAAACATACGTATTAAATTCATATTTAAACGCAAAGAACTATATCAAGTGGTTCCCTTGTATTTCTGTCCGACGCCTCGAAGCACTAGCGAACTTAGGTTCCGCTCTTCATCGCCAAATGTTTTTCATATTACTAGCATTCATGAAAACTTTTGTGGTTCATTCTTGATCGATTGAATGATTTATGAAGAGCTCAAGTTTGTTTATTTGTTTTCGGTTATGTTATCCATCAACCCAAGACATGTGTTTTTAACAATCGTTCTGAATTGGCTCTTGCAATGAACGTTGTCATATTATTATTTTATCCGACGTGTACTCGCCCTTTCTATATTTTTGTTGCGACAGACTCCGTTTCCTCCATATATAGCAATAAAACAACCTATAATCTATTATACTGAATATATTTTAAAACTAATATTTTCTGTGTTAAATCAACAAAAGTTGTCCATGTTAAATGTGTGTTGAAACTGTTAATAGACTGGGGGACAATTTAGATAGGACCCCTGGTGTTTATGTGTAATATACATTCATCTTCCATACCTTGTATTCTTTACTGGGTCACAGTGAGAAGCACAGGACACAAATGGGGGAGTGTATATATACAGTTAAGGTCATAATTATTAGCCTCATATGAGGAATGGGATATTTTCCTATATTTATGTCCAATTTTAACACAATTTTCTTAACCTTAAAAAGTAAAACATTCATCATTGTAAAACCTCCAACTAGTATGTTAAAAGAAACAGCTTCTACTTTGCAGTATAACAACTTTATTGAAAATTGGGGTGGTCAAAATTATTGGCCCCATGTGAATTTTTCAGGAACCATTGTAGTGAAGTTAAATGTTCTGGTGTCAAACCACAACTGAAGCCTATATGGCTTGATTGGCTCAATCAGTTTACGCTTATATTCTTTGTAAAAAGTAATTTCATCATGCTAAAAACCAAAGAAATAAGTATGGACTTCAGATAAATGTTAGTGGATGCTCATCTTATTGGGGATGGCTACACCATCATTTCTAAGTGTTTCACTGTGTCCAGTGATGCAGCTGTATGTTGCATCACTGCAAAATACAAAATGATCCATTCTATCAAAACAAATCTGGGCCGGGATGCAAGACTTTGGAGAGGAAAATAATCAGAGATGCCAAGAAGACCACTGCAAACTGAACATGCATATTCTAGACTTGAAGCTTCAAATAAGCTTGTGAGGGCTCTTCATCGTGGGAAATTTCAAGGTCATCGGCCAAGGAAAACTCCATTGTTTCCACAGCATATCAAAGCTAGACTGAAGCTTGCCCAGGACCATTTGAAATATGGGGTTGGATCTTGGAAGTTTGTGCTTTGGTTTGATGAGACAGAACTGGAGCTGTTCGACGCATGGATACAGCTTTTGTTGAGTTCATCACAGCTGATCATGGTGGTGCATGATGCTATGGGGCTGTTTTGCACTGGAAATCTTGTTCAGGTACAAGGCATTATGAGGAACGATTACATTGATATCTTAAAGGATTATTTGAAGAAATCTCCTGCCAGTCTGGCTTTTGGTCATCATTGGGTCTTTCTATAAAATTGTGACCCGAAGCACACATCACAATTGGTCCAGAAACCATCTAATCTGCATGAGCAGGAGCAACTTGCCATGGAGGAATGGTCTAAGATCCCTCAGGAGACTTGTGCAAACCTTGAGAGAAAGTATAGTAAGCAGTTGCTATCAGTTGTAGAGTGTAACTGACTGTTTTTACCATGCATATGACAATACATTTCTTAATCTTAATCAGGTGTGTCAGAAGGGGTGCACTAATCACTATTAATTGTCAGAGTGTTAATGATTTTGGCCATGCTATTTTTGTTTTCCTCATTTTAAATAGGTGCATCAGTAAAATATTTCAGTCAAACTTCTTGGAAATTTTGTCTTTGTTCTTTCGGAAGCGATTCTCATAAAATTTAAATTCTAATAATGTTTCTGGGAAAGATTAACGGTTTTATTCAATTTTGAATAGGAGGCTAATCATTATGACCTTATCTGTAATATCAATCCATCTTTCAACCACCTGACCAGGTTCAAGAAGGGGCCTGGAACCGATCCCATGCAGGGCAGGTTGGGGCACACCCTGGATGGGAGCCACGCCCTTGATGGGATGCCAATGCATCTCAGAGCACAATCACACACTATGGCTAATTCAGTGGTGCTAGTCTAACTACACGTCTCAAGACTGCAGAAGGAAATTCACACAAGGAGAACAAACACTGGGCGTGTGATGAAACAGTCCTACCCATTGAGCCACCATGTTACCCTTGAATACATAAAATCCGACCTGAAAATGGCTGGCTCCGTGATTCACAAATAATAGTGACCTGAGATCACAGAGCTATACACCAAAACCACCAGAATTCCCCCAAAGGTTGCAAGAGGCCCTGGTTAAATACATCATAAATCATTAATAATTAAAGCTAGCTGACCATTTCCACTCATGCTGTACTGTACAATACTGCAAATGCCTCACAACCATCATCATTGGTGACAATCCAGGAACATTAGATTATTGAGTTAGAAACACTTTGTAGCAGGTTGTATTCCAGCCAGATACCACCCTCAAGTGAACCATTGTGATCTGGCGTTGCTTGACTGGCCTGACTGAATGAACAACTGGCTATGAAGCAATAATTTTGGACCAGTATTTTAAAACATGAAATAGAAGAGTATCAAGTGCATAATCCAATCATACATCCCTTTCACTGGACATCTGCCTAAGCGTGCAATTAAAGTACTTAGTGATTGGTGTAATCCTTAATTCTACAGACAATACTTTACCACACTTGAGCCAAATTTTTAATTAGTGAAACAAAAATCCACTATTTTTCAACTGAGGTAAGACCAGAGAACAACCTACCATGTCCTCCGTAATGTTTGGGACAAAGACACAGTTGTCCTCGTTTTACGTCTCTGCTCCACGGTTTCGAGATTCAAAACACACAATTCAGACATGATTAAAGTGCACATTTCAGACTTTAAAGCACATATTTTGGTTTCACCATGTAGAAATTGCACTTTTTACACATACCCCCCTCATATCAGGGCAGTATAATGTTAGGGACATAGCAATGGTGTGTATATTAAAGCAGTCATGTTCAATTCTTTGTTGCATATCCTTTGCACGCAATGACTGCTTGTGATTCACAGGCATCACCTGGTGCTGAATATTTCTCTGGTGAACTCCTCAACTGCAGCTTCAGCTCCTGCTTGTTTCGGTGACTTGAACCTTTAAGCATATGGAAGGTACGCACAATTGGATCAAATCAGGTGACTGGCTTGGCCTTTCAAGAATTTTCCATCTTTTAGCTTTGGAAAAACTCCCATGTTGCCTTAGCGGAATGTTTGGGACTATTATCTTGCTGCAGGATGAAGTGCCGTCCAATGAATTTGGAGGCATTTAAGCAAATAAGATGTTTCTATACACCTCAGAATTCATTGTGTGACTGTGTGAAGGTAAGTGTGCCAGTGCCTGTGGCAGCCATATATGCCCAATCCGTACATGCCCAATCCGTACATGACCAATCCATACATGCCCAATCCATACATGCCCAATCCGTACATGCCAAATCCATACACCTCCTCCACCGTGTTTTACAGATGAGCTGCTATGCTTTGGATCTTGGGTTGTTCTTTTTCATCTCCATAATTTAATCTTGCCATAACTCTGATACAGGTTAATCTTGGTATCGTCTGTCCATAACGCCTTTTTCCAGAATTCTGCAGGCTCTTTTAAGTAAAGGCTCTTTTCTGCAAACTAATCTGTACATCCTCTGTTTTTGTTGTTAACTAGTGGTTTGTATCTTGCAGTGTAGCCTCTGGATTTCTGTTCATGAAGTCTTCGCCTCTGAAGTTTCTGATCTGTTGGACTGGCGTTTGGGGAATTTTCTTTATCATACTGAGGTTTGTTCTGTCATCAGCAGTGGAGGTCATCTATAGCTCACTGCTGCATTCTTCCTTCTTAATGATATTCCAGACAGTTGATTATTTAATGCTAAGGTTTCACTGATTTTGCTAATTTTTTCTTGTTGTTCAGCCTCATAATAACTTCTTTGATTTTCATTCGCATAGCTCTACTCCTCATTTTGAACACTGGCAACTACAAACTCCAAATGGAAGTAAGTCTAGGTTTCTTATTCCAACACACCTGAGTAACACAAACGCCTGTGAAGCTGAATGTCCCAAACATTATGGTGCCCTGAAATGGAGGGGGGGGGTGGCTATGTAGAAAAAGTGTGGTAATTTTTACAACTGAAATGTATGAAACTGAAATGTATGCAAATAACTTTAAACTAAATTCTGGAATAGGCATTTTTACCATACCTGAATTATTTGAAATTTTTAACTATAGAGCAGAGGGGTAAATCAAGGAAAAATGTATCTTTGCCCCAAACATTATGGAGGGCACTTTAGTGAGGACACCCTTAATTTAACAGTTTCTTACGATTTGAATATGAGGCAGAATATGAATGTTACTGTGTGAAATTACAAAGCCTCAGTAGCAGGAGCCGCAGGTACACTGACTCACAGCCATGGCAGACAGCTTACACTGCACGTAATCCCATATTATACTGTAGGAAGCACAGCAACATGTGTTTATAAAGCATGTAATTTAAGCAATGGACCACAAAATAGCTGGAAAACACTTTATACAGTTTAATAGTGGATGTTGGTATAAACAAAAAACCTGCACTGTAAAAAAAAAAAAAAAATAGAAAATGAAATCCAAGCAGCAATGTGTATGTATTCCATGTAGCTGAACACATTATCATGATCAGAGACCATAATGGAAATTTCTGTAAAATGTTCAGTTTCCCCTACATTACTGGCTTCCAATTTTAAGGGGAATAATTAGCAGGTTATAGTTTTTACGTCAGAACTAGATGTTATGTACAAACAACTGTATTAATGTGAATGTTTACAGCATATAGTAATTTCCTATGCAAATTCTACATAGACCACGCTATAAATGAAATATTACAGATCAGATCTACAGCTTAGTGTCACAAAAACAGCCTCAGGTGGTTTAATTGCCCCTCGGGGACAAATAAAGTTTTTTTTTTTTTTTTTTTGAATTTGTGTTAAGTCTCAGACTGGTGCAGAGAATATACTCCATGACTTGAGTATAATCAAAAAAGGGAAAATAACCATACAAATCACATGTTGAACTGCTTTTCTATGGTAGCAAGAACTTTACTATACTTTTCTTACATAATAAACCTTGAATCTCTTAGGCCATGGCAATGTGAGTTTGAAACTGATGTAAGGACAGATGCAGGCTCCCGTGGAAATTCAGCTTTAGAAATGCTGTACAAATACTATCTGTAAAAAATAAAAAATATGAAAAATAAACTCAGGGAGTATAAACTGGCATGTCCTTTAAGAATCCGTTACAAAGAATTGGTGTTCAGGTCCAGCGTGTAGAAGTGTTGGTGCCACTTCAGGTGCCGCTACAACTCCGCATGCAGCCCTGCACCTCCTTCCCAGCAGGAAGAACATTCTGGCTGCCATCCTCCATGAAGACCTTGCTGTGCTGGCATTGGGTCCATGTCAGTACAGTCTTGCTCAGGCGGTGCTGTGCTAATTCCCAGCGTGCAGCCTGCCCGAATACCTCCCTATACGCCTCGCGCTTGAAAGAAAAAACAAAAGAGCATTTTGAAAAGTGTCATTTGTATGGAATGACATTGCGAAGGCCACTGTCAGGCCTCTGCCTGTCGGCAATGACAGGAGGGAGTGGCTTCCCAAAGAAATCTGCAGGAGGAGAGGGAGAGAGACAGTGGTTAGTGGGCCTCTTAGGGACATTTGCTATCGAGAGTTGAAGAGGAACTGCGCATCAGTACAGGAACGCTCACCACGACATACTGATTCCCCAACAGCCTACAACACATACAAAGAAATTTTACCCTTCTTTTACCCTTTTAATAGGGACGCACCAATTCCACTTTTTCTGTACCAATACCGATACCTGGGCTTTGGATATTGGCCAAAACCGAGTACCGATCCGATACTTTAGCAGAACAGGGCTTATGGTTTTTGCTTTACTTTTGTCATGACCCCTTATCTTAAAATATGCCCAAACTGCTGAGATCCTCCGTGTATAATCGCCAATCTGCCGATGCCGGTGTTCTGTGCATTTATCTTTCCCAAATGTTTCTGGTGGACAAATCTTTTGCTAGATGCAAAAATCTGATTAGGTAGCACAAAAAAATGCAGCAGTTTTGAGTTTTAACGTAATGTTGCAATCAAGTGGTTTTGGTTCTTGGTACTGAGTATGAGTTTAAGCATATGAGCGTAGTATCGTCACGATACCTGATGCTGGTATCATTATTGGTGCATCCTTACTTTTTAAAAAATAAATTCATTATCTTATTTATACATTTCTGCCTGCCAATAATAATAATGAGGTTTTCAAAACCATATGAATCCTATTAAAATATTCAAAATAACTATCATACCTCTATGCGAAAAACATTTATATCCAGGTGTCATTTTAATTTCAGCACATAAACAAAAATCTGACATTTCAGATGCATTTTAATGTTACTGGAAAACAGGAAATAAGCCCAAAAATCAAGCATGTTAGTGATACGAACCAGGCCTCTTAAAAATGAAGAAAAAAACTTGTCAATAGAGGTGTCTTGCTATTTGGAAAACTGATCTAAAACCAATTCAAGATTGAGATACACATTTGACTGATTTTAGCTGACAATGGAAGGTAAACAATGACTGGTTTAGGTTTTACAATATGCCTCCCAAAGTCACCCCTATGAAACATGCAAAGAACAAGAACATTGAGCAATGCAGTGGGTTAATGACGCAGAGACAGCACCGTGTCATAATGTCATCACAGCCAGTGTATATTAGCAATGGACATGCAGACAGTTAAGCAGGTGGACGCTTGAATTACCAGAATGCTTTGTGTCCCCGAGTGGCTCTAGTTTGGGAAGCCTAGTGGCTTTTGGAGTAGCCCATCCAACTACAACAAAGCAAGAAGTACCGAAGCGTAACATGTTAACTCATCTTAGCTAAAAAGATCTTGTGACATTTACATGCTCAATTTTATATCACTGCCTGTATCTAATACAGATGTACTTAAGATATGAGTAAAATGTAATCAGTCAGTATTATTAAAGTGACATTATAAACACTGGGCTTCCTCGGAATTGGAGTCATAATTGTGCAGTTATTATCCTGAAGCGGCAAAGACACTAGTCATGTCACGGTGTCTGTCACCTGGAGGGGGAGGAGGGGGCGTTCGCATCTCAGGGGCTTCCTCTTCCGATTTTAAGGGGTCCACCCTGTGCTTCCGCTTCAGCCACTGCTTCTTCGCTTTCTTTTTGGTTTGTTCGGCTGCTGAAGCGTAAAACACGCGTATAATACAACCTGTAGTGCTGTGTGTCCCATGTCACTGGAAAGATTTTTCATAAATTAGGGCTGCCAGGTCACACTGCCATTTTTACGTTTTTTTTTTTCTTCCAAAATACACTTTTTATTTTGCTTCGTCTACATGTGCAGGACCATAACATTTTTGGAGACTTTTTCCTATCAGAGGAGCACGTGCACATGAATGTTAGGAAAAATGCGTGACTGACTGGTGTCTGCGCTGTCAGCAGTTAACTTCTCGCCCTCCTCTTCCTCCTCCTCTTCCTCCTCCGGCTGCGGGTGCTGTGGACTGGCCGGACTGCTGAAGGTCTGCAGCTCTCCACTGGGGCTCTGCTGCCCCTCAGATATGTCCTCCCGCTCTCGCTCTTTCAGCTTCTTCAGCTTATTTTCATTCTGCACCCACCACCCCCACCAGACACAACAGTAAATACATATTTTCTCTCATGTGAAACGATTCAACCACATTTGATACCTCTGAATTTGTGTTGACTGCCATCACAACAACCGCGGTATCACCAAACAAGGTTGGGTAAGCTGCACACCATCGTACTTACTAAATTACATTTCGTCATGGCATGACAGCAAGGAGCCCTGCCTACCACCTGGATTTGGTGGCAATGGAATAGCACAGGCAGACGATCACAGCACTGAATATGACAATGACTCCATTTCAAATCGTGCAGAAGGCGGCGATGGTAAACCACTCCTATACCTTACCAAGGAAAATGTATGGCCAGATATGCCAGAATGAAAAACATTATAGCACTGGAAGACAGAAAGGCACTTCACGTGCAGCTGGGGAAGGGCTAAGGATTCTTCCCAGTATGGTTGATGTTTAGACGTGGTGGGATCAAAGACTTATAGAAGTCCAATTGATGATGTTGCCATGCCGAGAAAGAAAATCCGGGACTGCAAAGACAGGATTACTATTGGAATATGGATTGTACAGAGTATGAGCCAGGGATTGCTGGGCATGATAAAGAGGAAAATGGATCCATACAAGTCAACATCTTAAGCATTAGCAAAATTAAATGGACTAGGCTACTTTCAGTTATATGAACACATGATTTGCTACATAGGAAAGAGGTGAAGCTGTGACTATTTTAGGAAGTACACTGTAAAGGCTAACTGGATACAATATCATAAATGACCGACATATCACATAAATCCCATTTAATACAACAGTTACGCTGGCTTATGTGTCAAAGACTCGTGGATAAAGAGGAAACTGCAAAGTTTAACCAGGTTCAGGCTGAGAAAGGTCATGCAAAAGATATATTGCTGGTGCCAGGAGATTGGAAAAAGATCAGAAATTCAATTAGCTAACATGAATGTAGAAGCAGAAACAAAGCTGCAGAATGACTGATTTGTTGGAAATCCAATGATATCTTCATTGCCAATTCAGTCTCCAAGGAGCAGTGAAAAGCATCTTTACACTTCAGGATCACCAGATGGGTTTATAGAAATCAGACTATTTTCTCATTGTCAAACTATGAAAGACCTCAGTTCAAAGAGTGAAGATACGGCCTGAAGCAGATCATGGAACAAATCATAAACTACACCCAAGAAATAGTGTGAATAATATACACATTGTCATCAAGGAAACATCAGAAACCAATTACAGACATTGGACTCACTTTATAGATGACCAGAAGAACTGTAGATGGAATTCAAAGTCATCCAAGAGAAATCCAATAAAAATGCAGTAAAATTGAAAGAGCCAAAGTCAATGTATTCAGGAAAGGCCAAGGAACAAGATGATGAGATGGGTGTATGGATAACTGAAGAAACCAGGGGATATCAGGAGGTCAATATGTAAAACTATGGCATTAGCTTTGGTGCCAGCAAAGACGTAAGAACACTACGGTCTGTGAGGAAAACACATCAAGATCAAATCAAGCCCAAACTTTCACTTGAATCACGAATAATGAAACTGAAGTTGCCTTATTTCAGGCATATTATGATAAGACTCAGAATACTGGAAAAGCCCAAAACACTAAGAAAAACTGAAGGTAAAGAAGAGCTTGACCAGCAAACAATGACCATGCATGAGAAGCCTTTTATGTTCGGAGGTGACTAATTAATAATAATGATTTATTATGAAACTAAAACTTTAGTTTTGTTTTATTTAGGAGTTAGCATTTTATGTATTCATCTATTTCATGTAAAAACTACCCAGGATATAAAAAAGGGCATGTGAGGGTTGAGTTGGGGTTAGATCTCAATGTCGCACCTCTGTGATGACATCAGCAATCGGCTGGAAAGGGTTAGACAAACTGGCACCGTCTTCCTCTTCCCCTGTCTGCACAGCTCTCCCCTCCCTTTCAGCCTCTTCTCGCTCTCGTTTATCCCTGCGGAAGAGAACACCATTTCAGAAAATCACAAGGCTCTCACACAGGCAGGCTAACCTCAAGGCCATGTGGGGCGACATTATGGTCTGTGTCCAAGGTTACCAAGGTTACCTTCTCTCAGCTTTTTCTTAAAAGCATAAATACCATCTCTTCAGTTTTGTGATTACCCTTCATGTAGAAAATCATTATATTTAACTGAGGTTTTGTAGGGAATAATTCTTGCCTTACAAGCCATCCAAGGGTCCATTGGACACTCACCTCTCCTCTCGAGCTCGTCGGACTCTCTCTGCTCGCTCCCTCTTCTCCAGCTCCTCCTGAGCCTTCTGCTCTGCAGTATCCTTCTCCACGCGCTCGCTGATACCCTCGTAATCCCTAGCAATGTTGTTCAGGAGCCAGTTTAGCCCATTCTTAATGGACTTGTCCATCTTCTTCCCGTAGCCAATGACGGCTGAGCAGGGCTCCTGCAGTGCGAATGCCACACAATCTAAAAATAGTGTCTTAACTCCATCTTTGATAATGATATGCCAAACATAAGTGTCAAAATCTGACTTTAGCACAACATTTCATTCAAAATAACACACCCAACCAGCCAAAAGATACATGTTTGACTCCCAAAAAGAGTAACTCACAATTTGACAGAGACATTTATTCTCATTCACAAGCTTCTCCAGGGATAGATGCTCTATGATATCTGCCTCTGCCAATGCACCATCTCTGTCTTGTTTGTTGGCCAGTCTAAGGGAGGAGAAAATAACAATGTCATGATTTTGCAATGACTAACGTCGGGCACAAACAGGGCAAATAGTTACGCAGCCAAAAACTCAAGTTTCTTGATTCAAATCAGGAAATTGATGATCAAATCGATGAAGTAGACTCTTCAGGGATGTTTCACAACTATCTTACAGTATATCACACACAACATATTCCATAAAATCAAAAGGGGAACTAAGTAATGGCTGTTTCTGGCTACATACAAGTCATGGCACAGCGATCAGTTGATTGTACAGCTACGCACGTGATGCGCACCTTTCCCATCTTGCATAACAGATTCTTTTCATTTCTCCAACACAAAAAAACAAAACACGCTAAACTAATGGGACAGAACCATGTGTTTTCTGGAGCTACAATTCATAATCTGAAGATCTGGGGGGTCCAAAATCCTCAATTGCCCATGACACTAAAAAGCCCTGGCCATTTTCTAATTAATATTTAACATGGGACAGGGGAAACAGCGGTAACTGTTGCACGGTATTAGTCTTCATCTCCCCTAGAATCAAAGACAAGGTCCCATCTTCATAGGTCATAGGTCAAATCTGAGCTCCAGGATACATAACTCTGACTAAAACACCAGTAATTATACTACTGTCACCATTGATTAAAAGTGCTCAAACTAAAAAGCTGATAAATACAGTCTTTAAATTGTAATAGTTCTAGTTATCATACAACACATTTTCTGTGTCAGAAACTCTTTGCTACAGAATTTTCTAATTCAGAATTTATAAATATAAAACAACAGAAAAATAAATGGATAAGTATATAATTTGTTTTTTTACATAAAATGTAACAGCAGATACTTCAAAGGAAATAGTTTATATAAATGGCAAACCCTTTCAGAATCATAATGCTCTGAATGGGACACTGTGTTGTTAAATTGACTCTGAAGAGCCTGGAGAAATTAAACAGGCAGCTAGTTTGTAAAACTCCATTCCATTCATTTTTTAATACTCCCATAAAATTGATGCTTCTTCTTAAAGCAGGAAGGCAAAGCTGTTTAACTCAAGGGCTATAGTCCCTTACAGACAACATTGGAAAAAAAATTCAGAAACATACAGCACACATTTCCTTGAAGAAATTTCATTAAGTCACTACATATTTATCAGATGGCCTCATGAATTGCACCGTAACGGCTTGCACTCAGTATGTAGTAGGAGGCGTGGCTGTGGACTGGAAAAACCACAATCTCCTCCACTTCCTGCTCTATATGCATGAAGGTGCTACAAATATTTACTTTGGGGGGTGAAGTGGAGGGTATAGGCCCCACGATGGTTTAGAAAGTGTATGGAGAGGTCAAGGCTGAAGAAATATCCGAACACGTGCGCATCAAAGAAAAGTAACGCTGTCGGGACAGAAAGACTCCGTAAGACAGCAAACAGACACCTGGCTTTGGTTCCAACTCAGCGTTTCACTCGTACCTGACAACAAGGTAACACAACTGTTTATGGCTTTGGCAGACCAGCTTTGCATGACCGTTAAATTATAACACGATCTACAAACACAGTTAAGTCCAGTGAAGAGACATTCATTTAATATCTGCCTCACAATGAAGGCAAAACAAGTGATCAGTCCTGTGACACAAATATGATCAGAGTGGTTTCTTAACAACATTGTTTTCTAAATAAAGGTGTTGGGTATCTGTTTTGAAATGTCTCCAGCCACATAGTACAAATACATACACATCTTAAAAGATTTTTGTTTTGTGTCTTTATAAACAATTGTTATATAACACGTTTAGCAAATGAAATCTTTATCACAAAATTTTAATTTCCATTAAAACAATTTTTATGAAAACATAACTTCAGACCGAACTGTTAGAAAGCAAAATGTTGTTGTTCATCTTTGATGGAACTACATAATAACAGCGTATCTGTGCATCTGTTACACAACACATGTGATCATAGAATGTGGCGATGTTTTATGACTAGGTGTTAAGAAAGATCAATTTCAGATCACTGCAAATTATTCTTAATCTGTATGGCAGATTTGGTTGATGATAATTTAATCTCTCATGATCCACACTGGATGGAAAGTTACATCAAACTCAATTAATTCAATCTGCTATGAATTACACTTCTGAGGATAAACCACCTAGATTCTTAATGTTAGATTCAAACACTTAACTACCATTTTGGCATTTTCAAATGCAAGAATGTTGCAAGCTGCATATGAACTGAATACAGGCCCCACACAAAACATAAATGCGGAATGCAAAATGTACTGTGAGAGAGAGAGAGAGAGAGAGAGAGAGAGAGAGAGAGAGAGAGCGCATTTCTGTGTGTAGCAGAGCGCTTGGAAATCCAGAACAATGAAGGACCGACTGGAGGAGCTGCAGAAGACAATAGATGCCCAAGTGGAAAACAAGGATGACAACAACCCCTTCACGGATGAGAAGGAGGAGGATGTGCCCATCACTTCAGAGGCAGTGATCTTTGAGAAGGAGCCAGTGCTGGAAAACTTCCTTCGAGAGGCACAACACATCCAAGAGGACATTTACCACCTGGAGGAGGAGGTCAACAAGTTCAGCCAGGAGCAGAAGACCCCGACGGCTGTTATGCGGAGCTTCAGCATGATGAAAAAGGAGAACAGTGTCACTTTGGACATCAAACTGCAGGCAGAGAGTATCTACAAGCAGCTGGACAACCTGCTCAAGCAAGTGAAGCAAACAGAAGCAAAGAGCAACCCGTCAGGCACTGCAACCCGCATCCAACGTTCCCAGCATGCCATGCTCCTGCGCCACTTCCAGAAAGTCACATGTAAATACAATGAGACTCTAATGAGCAGGCAAGAAAAGTGCAAGAAGTTCATCATCTGTCAACTGGAGATTTCTGGGCAGGAAACATCAGAGGAGGAAGTGGACAAGATGGTGGAGCAGGGCAGGTGGAAGGTTTTCAGCGAGAACTTCCTGGATGAGGCTAAGGTTTCCCGTACGCAGCTCTGTGAAATAGAGAGGCGCCACAAGGAGCTTATTCTCCTGGAGGGCAGCATGAAGGAAATGCACGACCTCTCCATGGACATATGCCTGTTGGTGCAGGAGCAAGGGGAACACATCGAGAACATCCAGGCCCAAGTGGAGAAGACACAAGACTTCATGGTAAGCATGAAGGAGAATATCAAAAAAGCAGCAAGGTACAAAAAAGAGAATCCCTTCAAGGGAATGTGCTGCTTCTGTTGTCGCAAGTGTGCGAACTGAGATCAGCCAATCGCATGCGAAGGCTTCAATGTTTTTGGGCTCACTACTGTAGCAATGCAGTAGTTAAGACAACACAACTTGCGCATAATGACTGGGGGGGGGGGGG
>JAODUD010000098.1:1144105-1156180 GCA_026784285.1 Stomatorhinus walkeri
ACGTCACTTATAACTTACTAATAAATATGAAATATACATGCAAACATGCATCCAGCATCCTGTCATTTTATTTTACAAATAAAAAAAAAAATCAAAATTCAGGAACAATAACACCAACTTTACAAAGCAGACAAATTTGAAAATACTCACACAACACACACAACTCACACAATTATATTTATTTATGAAAATTATGTCATTTATGTTATAAAATTTAAAAGTATCCAAACACAGTATTGGAGGTTCAATTTTGGGGTGTCTACTGTACACAAGTGTGCAGCCATGAAAATTCAGGGTGACACATTGGGTCACATTTCAGAGGCAAACAGTTAAAGAAACTAGGAAGCATCGTCTTGAAATATATAACACTGTCTTCTCCAAATCTCACATCCCCAACACGTTCGGGGGCACATTCGCTACTGCTCCTCTCACTAGGACGGCTGTTGACGGGAAAAGCGTCAAACGTCAGGGCCTGTGGAGTTTGCGCCGCGAACACAGAAGGTCGGAGCCATATGGGGCGACATCTGCCGGATCCTGAATGGAGTGAGCCGTATCGTACACTCGAGGGCATCAACGGATGACAAGCGCAGGAGCTATTATCATGAGCGTAAGCACTCGTACCACTTCACGGCAGCTTTTGAACAACGTGACAACTTCATTCCAACCTCTGGCCAAACCCCGTAACCCTGGGACGATCAGAACTTCACAGTGACTGCCTTGGTATCGCTTTATTCTCCCGTTAAATAACTGCAACAATACCATTTATCATCCGGAAGCGCTTTCCCAGTTCAGGATCTTTTGAGTCTGACACCCATTCCAGGAAGCACTGGGCTAGAATCAGGGGACACCTTGGATGGGATGCCAGGCTATCACATGACATTTACTTACGCATAATCGGCACTTTGTGTGGCCGCATATTTTCTTTAGGGTTGCGGAAGGAAGTCGGAGTATCCAAAGGAAACCGACACAAACACTGGAAGAACATGTAAAAACCGGGGGCAGGATACGATATGAGAATCAATTATTAACGTCGGACGTAGAGTACCGCGGTACGGGTGACATTTATTGTTTGAATCAGGCAAATAAACACATCATTTCACACAACACAAAATTCAACGACCAAGTAATCCGCAAAGCACTGACCTTGCTGGCTCCTTCCAGCGTTTCATCAAGCTGCAGCAGTTAGCCATGAGGCTGAACATCGCACTCGGGACTCCAGGACTTAGAGAAATCCACTCGTGCGACCGCAAAGCGAGCGCACTGGGCTGCCCAGGAAGAGCGAGAGATCCAGATGCGAGGCTCCGCGCGTCGTTCCCATGGTAGGCCCGCTGCTTCAGCTTCGGGTCATCCCGGCGGTGGGGAGACTTCAGGGGGTAGCGTACAGAGTAACGCGAGCTAACACAGTCTGATTTCCCCTCGGAAGTTAAGTACAGAGACCGACTAGCTCAAACTAACACGGTCTTAAAGAGATTGACTAACTCAGACGTCTAAGACCGACTGAGCAGCTAATAAGACAACAGAGCGAAATAACGGTCCAACAAACACTAACAGAATGTGCAGATATTGAGTCAAAGGGGAATTAATACAGTTACACGTCGGCGCCGATTCCCTGTCAGTCAGCCTAACCAGCATCAGCTACCAACAGCACATTCTGGAAGACGGCAGTCATGTAAAGCTGATAAACTGAGAAAAAAGAGATTTAAACACCGCCCTACTGTTTTAGCGACTTAGCTGGATATTCCGATGCACTTCATAAATTTAGAGGAGCAACTTTAATATATCAGCTACATGTCAGGCCTCTGAAGCGGAATATTAGAAACGCTACTTTTTCCACCGTTACTCGTTTTAGAAGTAAAATTGCGGATAAAAAGTGCCGTTTTGGCAACAAGTGGTGGTAATGTTTACACGTCCGGCTGAGGCTGCTATGGCTGCGATGGCAAATCCCCGCCCCCGCGGCAGTACTTAAACAAAGACAACGCTATTCTCCTTTACCCTCACTATACGTTTTTCGGAGAGCGCTCCTAGCGTTGGGGAGTAAAACTGTTGGTAACGTTTACAACGAAATAATCGGTTGTTTTACTACAATTGGCAGAGTGTAGTTAAAATTTCACACAGATCAGTATATAAAAATCCCGTGGACCGTTTAGGATGCGTCACTGAATCATATTAGAAATGAATTTATTTAAGTGTTTTCTTATGCTGAAAAGTAATACCTGTGTTTTAACGATACGTAAAAACTGTGCACATAACAAATCTGATATGTTTCACTAAGGCACAGCAGATGGAGCTGCTGAATAAGAGTATATTTACTTGGGCATAATTCTCCCTAAAGTTGTAATGTATTAGATATAACATTTATAAAAAATACAGTGCTACATTAGTTATAGATTTTATCTGGTGGTTACCTTACATTTCTACGGAAGAGTAGGTCGGGGAGTACGGAGGGGTACAGAGACTTTAAATGCACTTTTTAAAATTGATTCAAATTAAAACTTATTTGATTGATTGATAATACAGTGGTATCTCAGAACTCGAATTTAATCCGTACAGAACTCCAGATCGAATCCTACAAAATTGGAGTTGTGATCGAATTTTCCCCATAAGAAATAATGGAAAACCAATTAATTGTTTTTCGGCCACAAAAAAAATACACCTAAATATGTTTTTTTATAATTTAAACACAAAATGAACCGAATAAAACAAGAAGAGCATATACTGTATTAAACACATATAAGCACATTTATCAAAACAGTAATTTGTAAATTTAAGTAAGAAAATAAATGTATCCAAGTGTCATGCCCCGATCGTCCGCTCCTTCCGTGTGCCACGCCCCCTCGTTAACTCCCTGTGGAATACCTGTGTGCTCAGCTGTTTCTGGTTGTTGTCATTAGTCCTCTGTATTTAGTCCGTTTCAGTTTGTTGCCTCACTCCGGTCATTGTATTGTCCGTCTGTGTTTTGCCTTGCCTGTAATTAAACCCCGTATTCCCTGATACCCTAACGTCTGCGCCTTTGTCTCCGTTCAGTCCCCGCTCGGCACAACAGTAGCCTATTATTAGAATTAAACGTATTAATGGTTTATTATTAATATAATGAATAAGAAATCTTTATTTTTAAATGTATTTTATTATATAATAATAATTACTGTTACTGTCTATCATTGTCTAAATGTATTTTTACTGTCTAAATAGACCTATATGTATTCAGCTATATATAGTGTAAACATGCAAGGCGCTGTCACAGCTAACGCGAGGCTGAGACTGAAGCGTTACCCTTTGTTTCTGCTGAGAGACGTGCTGCGTTATCTTAATTCGGCGTTCACGGTTTGACTTGTGAGATTCAGATCAAGCTCTAGGTATTTTTTCTTTTCGGACTGGTTGGTTTGACTTTTAAGAAATTCGAGTTCTAATGAGTTCGAGGACTGAGATAGCACTGTGTTAATAATTTCCAAATGCGACAATGAAACTTCGACAAAGGGAACAACAGTAAATTAGATTACCCACGTGTTCTGTTAAAATAGTGTGCATATTTAATGCATACATTATGCGGGACCGTGATGTACTGAATATGGATATTATTAGCGCTTCCGCAGTTAGAGCTGCAGTTTCACACCGCCAGGTTCATGGCTCCGGCTCCCACCCGCTGCTCTGTGTGTGCAGGGTGCATGGTTGGTTTCCGCTGGGTTCCCCACTTTTCTCCCAAAGTACAAAAGAATGCAGTCATGTATGTCGGTGTCTTTAAATTGCCCATACTGTGATGAATTGGCACCGAGCTTCCTGTGTTTCCTGAAATATGCTCCAGGCTCGCTATAGGTGTTACCCTGCACTGGATAAGCACTTAGGGAAGATGGATAGATAAACATATTACAAATGCAGATTTTGTTTTTAAAACCTGGCTTCAGTTACGCTGGCCTTTCCAGTGCTGGCGCATTCATTGTTATGGTCCAGGGTCACCCTCAGCTTTAGACACGTCTTGAAGGAATAACGAAACCTTTAGCAAGGACATCCAAAATCGATAGTGCTAATTCATAAATTGGAATTAATGTAATGAAACAACTAAAAAGAATAACACTGTAGGAAAGGCAACAATAATAAAATAAAAGTATAAGCTTGAACTAAAGAATTGCAAGTTCTGTGTCTTTTGTGAGTTTGATGGACATATTCGATAAAGTCTGTAATTACTCATACGGATTAAGAGATATAGTTTTAACTCCTTTCCCTACTGAACCACAGATTTAAGATCAATGCCATCATGCTGTTTCAAGAAAGACAATGATGAAAAGACAGTATTGCATATTTTACCCTCCGCAAGCATAATAAAAACGTTATCAAAAGTAAAGCTAAGGGTGGAGCAGGGATTAGTTAAATGGAGATGGGTTAGGACCAATCACAGCACCAAATCAGTACAGAGAGCGCATTGACCCATAGCCACTGAAGCGTTTAAGGAGCTGATCTAATGAAATGTTTATCAGACTGACATGACCATGATCGCTATATAATCATTGTGTGATTATGCGCACACAAGATATTCAACAGCGCATTTCCTGTGTTTGCTGAAAGTGCCGCAGCCAACAGTAACCTTTCCTCGGTGCTAACATCAGATGGACGCACAAGGGCAGCATTGTGTCTGCTCTGGTTTCGGAGAGATCTGGAATCTGGGAAACCGATCCGAGAGAATTCCGAGCTGCAGAGCCGAGAACGGCCTTGTTGTGACATGCTGATGTCACGGCTTCCAGAAACCCGCTTCTTGAATTTCTGATTCAAGTAACTCCCGTTATTTAAATATCATCTTTTCAAATGCGGGCAGCGTTTTTTTTTGTTCTTCCTGAATGTGATGAAACATTCTCTACATTTTTTTAACCTTTTATTTTTTGATGCAGGAGATCGGAGGGAATTTTCAGAGATACGAAAAGGAGCACCACTTCACTTTCTGTCTAAAAGCACAAATTATTTATTGCAGTTAAGTATTTACAGCAAGAATGTGAGCAAAAACGTCCAGAACTTCTAGGTATGACGGCATATGCGACACACACATCCACGCACACTGGTTTGTAATTATATCTTTGTGGGGACTCTTCATTCATTTCTATGGGGAAAACTCTAATCACAATATTAATCACTACCCAGCTATAACCTTTACTCATTCTTTACCACACAAAACACGACTTTTTTACTTTTTTGATTGCATTCACAGATCTTTGTGGGGACCTGAAAAATGGTCCCCACAATATAAAAAACAGGTTTTTATGACATTCTGGGGCACATTTGGTCCCCACAAAGTAATATAAACCTAATCCGCACACACACATACACAGAGTACCAATCAAATGTTTGGGCACACCTACCCAAAGTGAGGTTTACTAGTTCTATTCTCTTGTGGTTTATTCTCTACAATAAGGGGGCATGTTCGTGGGTGGGGACTCAGAAGGTTGCCGGTTCAAATCCTTTGGCTGGCAGAGTGATCTCACTATTGAGCGCTTGGGCAAGGCCCTTAACCCCAGTTGCTCCTGGGTCTTCTCTATGCCAGGTCCATGCCGCCGCCTCTGGGATGCTTCTCCAGCTGTCATAAAGGAGATCCCACATATGCTGAACACGCATCAGCTGCTTTTCCATCACTCGTCAAACTCCTCCAAAATCATCTCTGCTGTGTTTAGGTCAGGTGACCAGGTCATGTGATGCAACACTATCACTCTATTTTGTAGACTTCTTACAGCTACATAAAAGTATCAGTTTTAAGAAACAGCAATATTACATATTGAGATCCTCAGACTGGGATACTGAGTAACGACTCATGAACTTTGCACAACACTTCAAGTTTTAAATGATTTTCTAATATTCTGTTTCCTCTCGCAATCTACACAATCTATGAACGTGCACTTATACAAACTGATGTCTCTAAACTGCTCTTTGAGTGTGACTGTACAGTATGTGTGAGTGAACGGGCTGAAACCCATCCAACACATTGCCTGCTTTGTGCCCTATGCTTCCTGGGGTAGGATACAGCCTCCACACCCATGTCCTGGAAGGGGTCTGAAGATGGCTGAACAAATGTCTAACTCTGAAATCCCTGCCCGGTGTAAGTTCCTGGGAGTTTTTAATCTCGATTTGCAGAGAATGCAGCAAAAACGTTCAGAAAAATTAACATACATAAACAGATTAATATCTTCAGGCCTTATATAGATCCAGGAAATTATTGCTGTGGTCATTTTATATAGTTGATCACACATAGAATTGCCAAAGCTGGACCTACAGTACAGTGGTTTCTTAAAGGTTGACTGGGTAGGTGTGGCTGCCACTGTAGTTTCACACCCCGAGGCCTGAGAGATCATTTCTCCACCACTGCTCTCTACATGGGAAAGTTGCATGTTCTTCCCATGGCTGTGTGAGCTTCCTCCTACTCAGTGAGCTGCACCCCAAACAGGCTTCCTGCAGCCTTCCCTTTGGTGAGTGTAAATGGAAGTTGGATAGTAAATATATGCTTCAAAACAGGTCTGCTGGGGGGTTTTAATGTCCTTAGAAAACCAAACTTCAACCTGGTTGTATACCCAACGTAGATATGAGCATTCTCATGAATTCCTGATGACTGGATGCAGTGGTAGTGCAATCTAATGGAAACCTTATGGCGTCATTCCATTGATGTTACTAAAATGCATATCATATGAGTCATCTTATAAGAGCCCTCTACTCTGTAGGCTGTATTTGTGAAATGTTTCAGCATAAGAGTTCAGTAACTCCATATAACTAAAATACTAAGAGATGGTAAAATCCTGGTCTGTATAGTAATATATTTGGCCATTTCTCTTTGTCAGGACATGAAGTGTTTTTTGTACAACAGAAAAATCTTCTCACATACGATCAAAGCACATTTTATTTCAGTTGCAATTTTAGTTTAGGAAAGGAAAGAACAAGGAAAGACAGGGAGAGTGTGTGGGATACGCATACAGGCATTGAGAAATTCCAAAGTGTTACTAAAAACAAAGTCTGCAAATGTCAAAGGTAACAGAAGTAAACTCTGGAAAATCTAGAGAGACAAGCAATAGAATAAAGGGAGAGACTCCAGCCCCTCAGAGCTTCTCAGGCCTGCAGTCTGCACACGTTTTCCTTTTCTATGGAATAGTGATTCCCCTCCCCTCTGGAGCTCCAAGCCTGAGAGGAGAGCCCGGTCCGTGCATCGGAGGCACGCCATCCTATTGGCTGATCAGCACGGTTGAGGCCATTGCCATTAGTCCCCAGGCCTTGCAGAGAGAAACCCCAGTACAACTATCGGAATGCCTTTTCTCATCTGGTATCTCTTTTTTGTCATGCAAACTATGATTAATTGCAAAGTTGCGCTCATATTTTCCATAGCATCATATGTCAAATTCTGTTCACTCAAACACTGCACAATTGCTTACATAACAACCTCTAAATGATTCTTGCTAACATCAGTTTTTGTTCCAAGCCCACAGCTGACTTTGGGTACTGCTGGGTGTCTCTGCACACTGTGGACTTCGTGTGTCTAATTCCATGGCAGCGTAATGCTCCTTGAATTTTAATGAGAGTCTGGCACTAAGTGCACATCTTTAATTGTTTCTGCATTTCGATTTGTTGGATTTATTCTTCCCCATTAGCATGAAGCATAGAGAAGATGATCTGATGTTGTGTTAAAGGGCCTGTATTGTAGAAACTTCTCTAACACCATCCATCTGTTTCACAAAGCCACTTACCCAATGCAGGCCAGGGCCACGATGAGCCTGGAGCTTGTCCCATAATGCACAGGGCGCACCCTGGATGAGATACCCCTCCATCACAAAGTGCACACCTATGCACACACTAACACACAATTTAGAGACACTAGGTCACGTAAACCTGGATCATGGGAGGAACCTGAGAGAGAGCCTGTGCAGAATTGAACCCACAGCCCTGCAATGTAGGCTTGCCAACTTTGGTCAGCCGGCTGGCGTGATATTTTTTAATTCGAGTCAAGTCTGCACACGTAACACATGTACATTTTTATTACCTTGCAAATAGTCTGTAGGGTTTGCAAACTACCCAATGCTTTTGGTGTAGTTAATTTTAGGTTTATAATGGAATAATACAGATTCTCCATAAAATCTCTCACGTGAGCGTGAGAGTCTGAAAGCATGAGTGTGACACATGAGTGTGATCTCAGACTTGCCCTGGCAACCAAGCCCCTGTACCACCCTCTCATACCGCCTGTACATTTCAAACTCATAGTCAACATATACACAAAACACATAAACAAGTACTCACAAAAGTGCAGAAGTTAACAAATAAATCAGCCATCTGAAAGGTTTTAGAATTGACTGATGTTTAGAATAGATTATTGTTTGATCTTCTAAACAGTATCAGTGTTGTGGTTTAAAGGAGTCAGCCAGTGTCATTCCATTCATCTATCTTCCATGACTGCTTCTTCATGGTGATGGTATGCCTGGAGCCATTCCCAGGAAGCAGCAGGCGCAAGGCAGGGGGCAGCCTGCAGGGGGTGCCAGTCTATAGCAGAGAGTCAGGTACGGTTACTGTCAAATATATAACAGTGGCATCCTTCACATTTCATGGAACTGATGTGAATGGCAACCACCGACAAAAGCATGTGATTGGTACCTTCTGATACATAAATACGCCACCTTTAGTTTAACATGCATTTTTATGCCTGTATCAAAATAATTGGTCCTGAGATATTTTATCACAAGTCATCAATAACAAGAGCTGAGGGGGGTTTGAGGAATCGTTTAGATGCAGCGCGACCTTGTGTGCAAAAATGGAGACGGGGCAGAACAGATTTATAAACCACAAAGACTAGACAGAAACAACCCTTCTTACAGGGCCAATCTATCATGGCTGCTTTTACAACTCATAAGCAAAGTCTAACAGGATTCACTGTATTTGTCACTGGTGTTTTGTCATTTTGATTCTGGGCAATATATTTGGAAACAGGATTTATTTACGTGTGACAGAAGTGACACATATAGAAAAGTGAGATACCATATAGCTTTAAACTGCTGCTGTCAACATCTATCTGTAACCACTGACATCTTATGAGGATTTATGGGTCTGGCTGAAAATGCAAATTATTAAAGGGGACTGCACTTATAGGCATCTGCTTCGTGACATCGATTTTAAGGAAATATAATAAATTCCATGTAAGAGTAAAAATGTGGAGCAGATGCGTTGAATTTAGGCACTGGCATCTCTTGTTTGTCCTGAGGCTGAGCAGAACAGGAAGAGTTTCAGTGGAAAGACGTTAATGTTCAGCAGAACTTTGCTGAGACACATGGTGGTGTGAGGATGCTGGCCCCCTCTGCCTGAACAAAAACAGGAGTGGAGAAAGGTGAGAAGGACATATCTAGGAAAAATGAAGCAGAAACTATAGAAAGCAGAATGGTTAAATAAATTTTAAATACAGTACTAGTGGAGGTGTAAAATCTGGGTCCAGAAAGTACAAATCCAAACCAAGGTTTTGTTTCAACCAACCAGTTGAGTATAATGAGTCACAGTCACGGAGAACTCATTTGGTTGGTTGACACAAAAACTTGGTCTGGATCTGTACTTTCTAGACCCGCACTTTCCACCCCTGAATACTGGTGTAGATATGTATAATATTCCACTATCCCCACCATAATCGAACATTTATATAAGCAATTAGGAAGTAATGCATATTATATAAATGTATACCTGTTCAACAAACTGTGTTTAAAGTCATTTTAGGCGTCTGTCCAGCAAAATGCATTCACTGTACGTAATTCAGGTGAAATGACTGACAGTGACTCTGTTTGTTAAATCTGCTGTCCGTATGAAAAGTGACATGTCATCACCAAGCAGGTGTGAGATGGCTTTGCTGCCCATTGACCCGTTACAAGGGAAAGTCACCAGAGGGAGAGTCAGATGACAAAGGATTTTGTGCTGATTAAGTCTATCTTCCTCTTTGTCCAAAAGGATGATTTATTGGTATGTTGTGTTTAGCTACAGTCCTGACTGCAGCCACAAATTCTGATTTCATCCCATTTAATCTCGTTCATGTGGTTGTGTAATAATGTCCTATAACCGATAATGCTTTCTTATCCAACACCTCATCACAAATTCTCATTTACCGCCATGACTGAAGATATCCTTGCAAGCCAAAACACTTACAACTACTAATAATTTATTTTCCACTTAATAAGAAGACCAAAACACGAGGAACACTATGCAACCCTATTAGCAGACAAACTGTAAAAATAAATCTGCTGTGTCTCACATACGGTTCTACTAGAACATAATCACTAATCCCCGAGGCTGTACGCTAAAGTCACTCGTTAATCTCCCAACTGTTAATCTCAGTTTCCGAGCTAAAACTACCATGTCTACCTTGTTAAATTTAACAGTACCAAAGAGAACCACTTAAGTAAAGAGATTTTATGAAAATCTTGCCATGGGCATTCTGTACAAATCAGCTGTGATAAAAATGGTTATGTATACTGGAAGAAGGATTTCTGCTTGTGAGCAATTGGTGTGCCTCTCGATTGCTGCCAAAAATTGTAGCTGGAATCATTTGTTAAGGCGGTGTGATCAGTCCCAATAAGATGGGGCTTCCTAGTACAAATCACAGTCAGGCAATCGTTCGAGTCACACAGCAAAAGCTAAGGCAACAAGAAATATGTTTGGACACTACAAGCAACACACTATAAATTAGGAACATTATTACAAAGTGAAGCTCCCACTTCCTCATAAGTATCATGAAGTTAAGGTCTCACATTTGTGTTTCACATAAGCAGAGCTTGTATATAAGGCACTCAACTGAGACTCAAAAAGTAAAAGGCAATTCCCTGAATTTTTATGTTAAATTATCTTCTCAGATTATTGTGTTTTAGATTAGATTAGATTAGATTAGCCAATGCACAAAGCTCTCACCATACAAGATTAAAATAACAAACAGTTTAAAATACCAAATATAGATGAAACAGTACAAGCATAAGGACAAAATAAAGACAAAGAGATGAGGTATGCAGGGTAAGGTGCCATTTTGCATCACGCATATAAAATACACCATGAAGGATCTTTATAAACACATGTGATGAGTGAGTTTAAAAGAACTATTCACAGAGAAAATATTGGGGTCACACTTCTGAATTAACTAATGATAACTAATACGATCCAAACTCAAGATATTTAACAGTATAGAAAGAGTATCATATCCTCTAACATTAGAGATTACCTTTGTTTAAAAAAATGAGGTAAAATTAATGAATTCCTGGCTTTTACTGTAATATTCTTCTCCTCCAAAGTATGAATTACACTCCAACCACATAGCTTGCTGACCCTGCACACAGTTTCACCAAAACAAATCCAATCTCCTTCAGAAACCACTTCATCTGAGCTGTAAGACTCAGCATCTTAATCCTTTCCTGAAAGAGAATGGCTATCTCTGAGTAAGAAAAGTCTGCTGTGATAGTGTTACATTAATTGCAAAGGATGGGGGGTGTTACTGTTTCTTGCCCTGCGGATAATTTCCAGATGTCCCTCTGGCCACCTGCTCCCCTAGGATGGCTTTTGACACCTGTCCCATAGCAGAGGAGAAGGGTAATTGCAGTGAGGTCAGCCCATCACATCTGCTGTTAAGATGGATCCAGTGGGGATTTTCACTACAAACTGAGCAGTAGGTCCAACGTCTGACCTCCGCAATCTGGTGTCCACAGTCTGAGGTCCACAGTCTGTCGTCCACAGTCTGGGGTTCAAAGTCTGAAGTCCACAATTTGGGGTTCACAGTCTGAGATCAACAGTCTGAGGTCCACAGTCTGCAGTCTGAGGTTCACAGTCTGGCATCCGCAGTCTGGGGTTCACAGTCTGGCATCCGCAGTCTGGGGTTCACAGTCTGGCATCCGTAGTCTGGGGTTCACAGTCTGGCATCCGTAGTCTGGGGTTAACAGTCTGGCATCCGCAGTCTGAGGTCCACAGTCTGGCATTTGCAGTCTGGGGTTCAAAGTCTGGCATCATCAGTCTGGGGTTCACAGTCTGGCATCCGCAGTCTGGGGTTCACAGTCTGGCATCCGCAGTCTGGGGTTCACAGTCTGGCATCCGCAGTCTGGGGTTCACAGTCTG
>JAODUD010000098.1:1167564-1185076 GCA_026784285.1 Stomatorhinus walkeri
GGGAAAAAAAACAGATATTTATCACATTATGGGGACATTGTGTCCCCATAAGGATAGGTATACCCGCTCATGAACACTCACACACACATGCACAGACACACACATGCCTGCACACACATGCATACTCACACACATGCACGCACACACATGCATACACACATGCACGCACACATGCATATACACATGCACGCACACACCACACACACATGCACACAATCCTTTGAAAGCGTTATCCTCAAAACATTGGTTTTTCAAGAGGAGCCCTACTCAAGGCATGTCCTTAACCTAAGCCTGTTTTTGCTAAAAGGGCATCGTTATTATTACAGCAGCAGAAATATGCTGCAATTCATTTTACACCCCATGCAAAGCAGCACCATGCATGACACAAATGTCTATGCTAGCATCAGCCAGACGCAGCTGTCATATTTCCCCATCCTGCGCCCTCGGCCGTCTAAATAGCAAATGTAGCTGCAGCCATCTGTAGGCGTGTCGATCTTAAAATGAGTCCGGTGCATTGTTGCCATATTGCTATCTAAAGGCAGCAGAAAGCTGACCAACAAAAACCTTTTCTTAAATCAATAACTTGGTATTTCACTGTTTTTTTAAGGGCACATTATCTAGATGTAACATGTGACTACATTGGTACACGCACAGATCCCGTACACTGCTTGTCACACACACTGGGACGTATAGCGCTGCACAAACATGTAAAAGATAAATAATTAAAAAAAAAAATTGCAATGTGAAAAATCATTATTGTGTACATTTTTTTTAAAGAAATGTATGTCGTAATAGTTGGGCATTATATTCATCATAATTAGCTAATCGCAGTAATGATGACTGAAGTTGACTAATTATTATAGTAAGACCTCCATATCTGCAGTTGCAGTAAAAAAAAAAGTTTAGGAATTCCAGAAACAAGTTTTAAATTGCTTACCAAGTGAGTACGAGCTGTAAGCTGGAGAGTACTCACAATCGGCAATAAATCACAAATAATTTTCCTCGTTACGTACAGGTATCAAGTCCAGCCCGCTCCATCTGCCTGATCCCTGTGTTTCTCCTGCCTCATGTTTACTCCCTGTTAGCCGTGTATATTAGCGTATCTCAGTCCTGTGATCCTAGACCAGTCATTGTTCCCTCTCAGCGTGTGCTGTCCTGCCCGTTCCCTTTAATAAACACCCCTGCGAGGGGTTTGCTGAACCACAGCCTGCATTCAGGTCGTCCTTCAGGTACGTGATTCAGTATTTTTGAATTTTCACTGTAAACTGTGTAATAGCAGCCTATGTTTTTCCATTGTCCTTCATCCTTTGTTGGGTATAAAACTTTTAGTTTCCCAATCATTCCTTGATACATGATATTTTGTCACTGTTATATTCATTTTCTTTTGAGAATTGGGCTAAAACGTCAGAATCCCTTTCACTCAAAACAGTACAGTGCTGTATGATAATGTACAATGTACTGTATACCATATGGATGTACATGAAAATCACATTATGTGTGGGGTCCACAGATGGTTTGCTATTACCCACGGTTTCAGCTATCTGTGGTATGTTCTGCAATGTGTCTCCCTCGGATACAGGGGGACTACACTCATTGTTATTATTAATTATGAAGCTCGCGGAGCTACGGCGGAATGCTGCTGTTGCCATAGATGGTCTGCTTGCTTGCTTTCACTCACGAATGGGCAGCTTCGTTTCCTCTGCTGTGAAGCGTTCTTCTCCACCACTTGGCAAATACAGCATTATAACAGCAAACAGCCAAGCTGCACATGCTCCAGACTCTTAATGGGAATGCAGGATGACAGTCTGAATGGTTTATACCATGTTACGCATCAAACACACCCATGACAAATTACGAAACTTAATACAACCCTCTTGGACCATGCACCTGGTACTGTAACTATTTTTCTGCCGTTAAACTAACAAAAGTGAATTGGCCACGCCCCTTAAAACACCTTGTGCTGTGTTCTTCAGACCGTGGACTTTAGTTCGTTAAAATATGCCCAAAGTGTTTGTCCTCTGAAGGGTCTGGCTCTGATTCATTTTCTAGCCTCAGAAATGCTTATACCACCCATAGGTACAGTACAACACGGTGGTCAGTTAAGAGTTATGATCATTATTGGTTTTCTATATCCTTTCATACCAGATAGATTTGTTTTTCTAAGTTAATTAAGGGGGTAAATGTCTGTTATAGAATACTGGGTAGCACTGCCATGTAAATAAAGGGGAGTAAAGATTTACTGTGTCCCCTCTCCTTGTCACCTGATGAAGTTGGGCATCTGGCTCTGCTTCAGAAACGCCCGCCAAGAAATGCACCAATGCACGTCACACCAAGACTTCCCGAAACTTGACTAGACTCCACCCACTTTGAGCTTCCTGCCCTGTAATTCACAGGACTCTGGCCTTTCCTGACCAAAAGCCGTGTGATTACCACCCCGGAGTCCTGTGTGGCAGCAAATTAAGCACAGGAAGGCAGGATCAAGAGTGTCTGCTAATGGAAGTCATTTACCAAATTGCCCGGTCTTGTGTTCAGCTGCTAGCATGCAAGCCCATTACATGCTGTTTACACTGCTCTGATCGCTCCACATCACTGCTTAGCCGCGAGAAACAGAGGCAGCGCTGGATGGCCAACGAATGCCATGCTGCTAATGATCTGTATCTTGGTGTCATCCTGAATCGATTTAGGAATCCATCAAAGCAAATGGAGCCTGGGCACTGGGAACCCTTCTTGTGGGGGGTGGCAGTGGGGGGTGGGATGCCAAAATCAAGCTGGCCCCTTCCCATGCTGTCCTCTTTGCTGTTTACCCCGGTATCAGCCGACTAGGGCGATCTGAGTCGCACTGCCGCAGACGCTTGACTTTTACCCAATTTAACTAATTTATGTCATGGAGCCTGGGGATTTGTCCACATCTGGGACCTTGGTTCTTGTGGAGACTGGGGATCCTTAGATGTCCCCTGGCCATGCTGAGACTCGGAAGCACAGTGGCTTCCTGCAGATAGATGCACCGACTTTGTGAAACTCTGGCTGCGGTGAGCCATTCCCGAAACTCCACTTAGACTCCTCGTCTCTGATTACTGTGAAGATCTGAGGCTTGAGGGAAGAGGAAGGGAGCTATGAAAGGACATTGATATTAATGCATTTGTGCACCTGTGAGCTCATTTATTCGGCTGTTGTTTATTTATAAAGACAGCTGCACTTTTGAGAGCTGATTAAATTATGGACATATCTTCTGAAAACAACAAAGGACATTTACGACTAGACAACCTATACAATATAGAGCAATGACATAAAATATTAAGACTTAATATTATGATTACATTAATATTTAAAACATTGTCATAAATCGTTCCCAATTTTTTACATGGTACCATTGTAATGGCGTTTAAAAAATTGAGAATTTGCCATGTCAACCTCTAGTGGTCAATAACTACTAAATATGAAGTAATTTGTGAAGTTTTATTCATTATATACAGATGACAGCATCTCAGTGTTTCTGAAACAGGTTCCACTTAAAGCCCACACTACTTGAAAGATGCCTGTGGGCATAAAACAGTAATTTAATGCAATTCATGTAGTTCTCTGGAAAAGCACCCAAAAGAGCATCTGAAATCACGAAGGGGGGGGAAGGCTGCTCCTTTTTCCCGACTGCTGTGAAGGATTTTCAGACCGGCACATCAAGAGAATTCCCCATGATTCTGGGCTGTTCTAAAGTCACTCTGCTTGTTTTAGATTAGGAGGAAGAGAGACCGCAATGACGAACGATGTTTACGTGAGACTTTCCCGTCACTAACGCGGCTCTGCTGCATGCGGTGGGGGACGGCGTGTGGCTGTGGAATAAAGTCGGCGGTGTGAGTCGCAGACGGCAAGGTGGTAATGGGCTGCAGCAGCAGGGCTGCACTGGAGCGGCTCTCGCTGGGACAGTGTTTGAAATGCGACGCCAGGCCCCACGAGGGTCACATTACGCATCTCAAATGGCACAAATGGAAGATTCCTTCCCTGAAAGGGTTTACAGGCAGTGCAGAAGGACTGAGCTGACGGGGCATTCATGCACAAGCAAAACAGACTAATAAGCTCCTATCGGTTAGTTAATACCTTTTAGTAGTAAGACTAAATAGAGATTAAATTACGCACATACTGCTGTCATGTTTCCAGTAACAAGTCGGGTCAGATACATGCATGGCGTATTACGATGTAAGAAATACTGGTTCATTTTCATAATACCATCATTAGAACTTACATATACAGTCCTTAAATATAGCTGGGGATAATAAAAGAAAAAAGTATGAAAGTCTTGGACATTGTTCAAGAACATAATTATAAATTTGCCAAGTACTTGTGTACTCAGGACCAATACTGGTTTATTGAAACAATACTATCTTTATATTACTGATGTATTTCAGAAAAGTTTCTTCCTAGAATCAGTTTTATCGATCCTTTCGAAATGATACTTCTCGCTGTGTGACGGTAAGTGGGGAAGTACTTGTGTATTCATTACTAGTACTGGTTTATTGGAACACTACTACGTTAATATTACTGAGGTATTTTTTCAGAAAAGACTGTTTATTCCTGGAATCAGTTCTAAAAATCCCTTTGAAATGATACTCCTCAGCGCCCTTTGGTGTGACGGTAAGTGGGGGCGACAGGGACGCCTGCCTAGCTAAACTTTCTGATGAATGCACCAAGCCACCTAAATATACATCATAGGGAGAGGGAATACGCTCAGTGTTGTCATTGCATATTGAATTCCTGAAAGATGGCTGTGTGTGTGTGTGTGGGGTTGTGATTGATGGTGCCTTGCGTGACAGACCCTGAAGAATGTTCTAGCGCGCATGCCTCCCCGTTACTCTGTGCCCCCCCCCCCCGCCAACTGCTGTGTCTAATGAATTAACAGCCAAGGGTCCCAGCAGCGGCAGCGGGTACCTGATTATGCAGAGTCTGCGCTGTTAGGCAGCTCTGACACCCCCGAGCGGGATCGCTCATGCCAGCCGCCCGTTCCCCTCTCATCTGTGGGCTGTCAGGAGTCTGCCAGCTGTCGGCGAGAGAGCCCCCGCCGGAGGGCTGCGAACGGGAGCCCCGCGCAGCCGGCACATCAGCCACATGCCACCAGCCCCCCCCCAGGACTGACACACAAGCACAGAGGACCACTTGGCATAATATTTCTCATGGTGGATTTCAGAAAATGTCTTATTTAGGTGTTCAGAATTTATCAGTTACATTGCAGGGCATTAGAAAAATAATGGACATTATGCAAAAATTAAAAAAATGTGCAACAACAAAGAACACTAATGCGGCTCAACACTGTGTTTTTCCATTTTCACTTAAACGAAAATAAAATTTTCAAGCGCTGGAGCATTTACAGATAGTCTTTGCGTACTTTCCCAAGATGCCAAGTTCCTTAAATATGGACAGAGATGTATTTTGTGGCGCACTTGATCCTGGATGGAAGATACAGTAAATCGACACCAAATAGCATGAGTTCCACTGTTGAGAAAAACATTTCCAACGCAGTATGTCGAACACCACAATAACCTGCCAAGCAGATACACCCGCCGCGCAAGTCCTACACCTACACCAGCGCTGAGGGTGGCTGGAAACAGGGGACGATAGTTTTTCAGCGAGTGTTTCCAGTAGCAGCAGTGACAGCAGGTCAGAAGAAAAATGAGCACTTTATACTACAAAGACAACAGCACATCAGTCTGTGTACAGCAGTGTTGGACAGTGCAGGCAAGGAAGTGGAGGACAAACAGAGGCACAATGATTCAGTCAAGAACCCCTTGAAGGAATAACATGGAGTTTCAAATGGCAAAAGGAAGACTAGAGGTGAAATATTAGCAGGAATGCAACTGGACCCAAAATTCCCCAGTAAAACCTCAAGCTGGTATTTATGCAGCATTTTTCTGCCTGTCTGACAGAGGACCTCTGCACTGCAATGCTTTAAAGTTCACAAGACAATTAGATTGATAAAGAAGAAAAATCATTCTTCTGGCATGCCAAGGCAACTGCGTCAGAATTTTAATGATTCCTTAATGTTTACAAATTCTTTAGACTGTAACTCAGCTGCAGAGCAGAGAGATAAAAGTGATTCATAAAACTGGGGAAAGAAGCAGGCTGGAACGTTAAGCTGCTCCGTTATGCTCTAACAGCAACCTGATAAATTCATTCTGCAAATACAGGCCACACAAACTGAGACGCAAAGCCAGTGTGTTAAAAGCCCCTGTATGGAACGCGCTGTTCCTCTGAAATGAGCAATGATCTGACAGCTGCTAAAAGTGTTTGACAATCAGCATCATTTATCAGGGGACTCTTGCCAGAATCCAAATGTCGGGCACTGGGGATGTCAGGCAAAGCAAACGGTGAGATAAATATCTTTGCTTTGGTGTGGATGACCAGTGAAGCCTGGAGGGAAACGTTCTATATTCTGCTCTTCCTCACTTTGGGGACTTTCGCTTAAGAGTGGACCTCCTTCTGACGAGTCTGAAATCGGACGGCACTTCGCTGTGTGTGAGGAGCCTAGTGTGTTCGTTTGCTGACCCCAGAACAGCGAGTTCCCTCACCACTAGTGTGTGGCAGCGTTTGTAAAGTTACCCGCAAAGTTTATTGGTTTGCTTTCAGTCATGGACTGCTGTCCCCCGAAAAGAAGTCAGCTTTTAAAATTTCGAAGCTTCTCCTAACACCAACAGTACGGAAGGAATAGGCAGAGCTGCCAGCTGTTTTTGACGCGCACCTTTTATAATTGCTACTTGTTAGCTGGCTGAAAAGGAAGTAAATCCGAAAGAGCAGCTGTGCTTTGGGGGGGCTGCGTTCCATAGGCGAAATAATGCTGAGGGAAGACAGGACGTCTCAACAACTCGAGAGGGAAGGGAGGGAGGCTGTTGAGCTACCAGCTCTTTCAGTATTAGAACTTTTGGATTTGGAACAAATTAAAACATGTGTAAAGCTGAGCGTGCCGAATTGGCCCATGTGACCAAGTGCTGAGGATGCTGGGATGGCTTTGTCTGGGGTCCCGTGGCACCCCATGGTCTGTGCTGTTTAGCATGTGAGTTATGGCAGGTTTCTCCTGCCCCCTTTACGCCTGTTTCGCGGCCTCCCTTCCCAGCATGCCGCCCACAGCCATTTCTGTGGGGTCTTTGTCTGCTTTCCGGAGTAGATCCTGGGGAGCCGCATCAGCTTCTTACCCCTGACCTCCAGATGTTTCTAGGGCACTGAAGCTCCTGCCACTAAAACAGGACACGGCCTCATAGGTCTGCGTCACATTGTCTGATCTGTCCCTGCCGCGTGAGCCAGACTGGGACTCCCCTGCTAAGTGACAAGGTAAAAATACGCTGTTACTGTCAATCCTGCGACTCATTTAATAAATACGCAACGTGGCTCTGATTAATAAGCTGGAGCCTAATTTCCTGTTGAAAGTCCGACCAGCTGCCAAGCGCCCGCCTTGTGATCTGCTTTCCATTTTTAGCCACTGGGGCTTAGGACAGCAAAGGACTGGGCTGCCAATCAGGACACACGCTGCAGACATGGCAGCATCATCAGGATGCCTCCCACAAATCATCACAACAACAGTCAGCTGAGGAAACAGTGCACTTTTCCCACAAGCATCTCCTCCGCAGCAATGGGGTGGAAGGTAAACAAGAGGACATCACAGGCGTCAGTAAATCTTTGGCACGGACTCACCCATATGTTTTAGATCTGGGACAACACAATATAAATTGTACCTTTTAAAAACCCAGTTGTTAATGGGGGCAGAGGCATGGATGAGAGAAGGGGCAGTTTTGGGAACCCGCTCCCTGAAGCCCAGGGGGTGCTAATGTAATTCCACAACCATCTGACGGCACAGACGCTGCCCTCAGAGCCCTTACATCACATGACAGGCTTTTACGTGTCTTTTATCTAAAATGGACCTCTGATGTGAAAGCAGAGGTTGAGCACTTGGGCAGCTGTTTCAGAAATGACCACTCAGAGCAAAAAAAAAAAATAAAAATAATGCAAACTCTGAAGGTAAACAGTTCTTCTGCCAGCGCAATATCTGCCACGTTTGAATACCATCAGCATGAAGTACTGTTGTGATTTCGCATAGGGTTTCTCACTAATGAGTCCATGCAGTACCACAAACTCAAACAATCCCCTTGTAAATGAGTCTAGCAGAGCGGAGTGGAAGCGTGGAATGCAGGCCGGCATCAGCTCTGGATGCTCGATTGTTCCTCTGGCACGACAGATTGTTTCAAAACAGTCGCTGCGATCTTGGGTCTTCCACTTGAAGCTGTCCTTCCGGACCATCCATCATTGTAAATGTAACCTGACTAAGTGGGTGGTGGTCGGGGATGTAGAGACCCGGTATTGTCATGAAGCACAAGGGAAAGCCTTCTAATCAACAGGGCAATGTTCTGGAAAGATCCATGGTTTATTCTGATAATGCTCATTACACACTATTGAAGTTTAGGAAAACTAAACACCACATCACAAACCAGATTTATTCTCCATGTCAATGGTTTTATGTAAAAGGTTTTGGTAGAATATTGTTAATTGATCCTGTCAAGCAGATCACACACATATGTGACCTAACAAGACAGCTATTGTGACCAGAACATTCCACCCCGGAGGCAAGATAAAGCAGGGAAGTTGAACACCGCAGACCATATCTGACAGCTGCTTCTTTCCTCTGCACATACGCCGAAGTGCATATTCGTTGTGAGACTTGTGTTTAGTGAGTCACATTGACCCCCAGCGTCGTAGATCCTGAGAATGATTGATGAGTGAGTCAAGGCAAAGGGATTCCATGGGAAAGGGATGTGAGCGTGACAGAGCCTCTGGGCTGGGGGGGGGGGAGGGGGGGGCAGGTCCCAGCCCGCATGTGAGGGAACCGTGACACCGTGACAGTCATCTGTATGTCCTAATGTCCCCCGCCAATCATGTAACACAAGTGTCCTCAATGTTATTCAATCAGTTAATCGTCTCTCCTTGGGAATACATATTAGTGTAATTTAATACCTAATGCACTTTAACAAAATTATTCATCAAAAGCAGAATATTCCCATCTATTAACGTTTTACATTTATTCATTTGTCAGATGCTTTTGTCCAAAGTGACATACAAGTGAAGCAAATAGCACAGGTGTGCATTTAATAGGGAAATTATGTAGGAATTTTTTCATCGCCTCTCTGAAAGGTTTGTCATGACACAGTACGTTTTGTTCAATTTCCACCTGTAATGTGATACAGGCTTACAGATGCCTTCATGCTATTTCTATTTTCCAAAGTCATATCACCCATTTATAAGCTGAAGGTTGTAAATCAATGAAAAGGATTACAAAGAAGTGTAAATTAGTTTTTTAGATTTATTGAAATGTAGGGAGAAAAATCGTTTCGTGAGAATTTCCACACTGATATCAGTGTTGTGTGCCGCATTACCTCCAGCCTTTCCCAAAGAATGAAGTATCTCCCAGCTTTGCACGCTAGCTTAATGCAACATTAGCCCCTTCTTCTTGACGGATTTATTCAAGATCTCTTTGCTTGAAGATGTCTTACGAGAGCAGTTTTTGCTTCTCTTTCCATAAATTCTCCGTAGGATTCCACTCAGCACTGACTCGGCCAAGTTAAAGCTTCACCACCTACACTACTGCAGTGAAATTACATCTCTCTGCGACGGACCATTCTCCTTCTAAAAGAAACTTTTTCAACAGCTGTTACCCTAAGCCAAAACAGGTTTTCGCTTGTGTTTCCTCACACTAATACTTTGCAAAAGAAGGCAATGGTGGAAAAATGAAAAAAAAAAATCACATTTTATTTTATAAAAACTCAAGTCTGGGTCAGAAGGTGGCATCTTCACGGCTTCTCCACAGCCTCTGGAGATATATAGCACCATAAAGTGATGTCCAGGTCTGCGCTACGGGGCACTTCATTTAACCGAGTCTGTGTCTGTCATTTAGGGTATGATCTCATTTATTTATGGTCTGGTTCTTCAAACCTTTCGCTCTCATGAATTTGGGCTACATTTACAGATACAGGAGAATTTGTTAAAACAATACTGACCCAGCAAGTCGCGCTCTGGCCACAGAACTGAGAAGGGGGACACTCAGGAACCAGCATATTACAAAGACAGGGAGACTTTTGAAATATTTGTCCCTTCCTGCAGAATGAATTGTGGTGTCCACCTCTCAGTCTCTCTCTCCCCCCACCCTCCTCAGGGGAACCTTTCTATTGAGCTTTGATCACCCGGGAGGACAGAGAATGATGGCTCACCTTAAAAATGACAAACAGTGCCGTTAAAGTCCCAGCTTTGCACTGCACTGCATTCCTCTGGGTTTCTGTTGCTTCTGCGTGGGACCTTCACAGCACACCTCCGCCATGGCATTAGGAGGTACAGAGCAGCCAGGCTGCACGTTACGGCCGACAAGCCGTGGGAAACTTCCGCATGCGCCAGGGCTCCCGTCCTGTCGCTTTACACTCTGTACATATCCTTTCATAGGCCTGTCTCTACTCATCTGGCCTTCCCCGAGGATTCAGGTAGCGTACGGGGGCCATTTCTAAGCACGGATCTACCCCATCTGGCTGTGCTGCACGCCATACATTTCTACAGCAGAAAGAAAACCACTCAAATAAATCTGCTGCAAGTTCATGTCGGGATAGAAAATAGGCAGCAGGGTCTCTGGTCAGCTAAAATATTTTCTATTGACAGCAGTCAGTCCTTGATCCAACGAAGTAAAAACCATGTCTGACACGAGGAATATGAGAACGCAGCTCTTCAGTTACATCTTGGGCACTGGTGGGTTTCAAACCAGCATGAGTGTGTCTCCTTCACAGAGTGCTTAAGCATGGAAGTGGAGACGTAATGGATGTCTCCTGGCCTGAACCTTAGAGAAGATGTCTGCCTGTCGTTTAGAGCTCAGTCCACAGGTTTCAGTGGCCCTTTCCACAGTACACCAACACTACATCTTTGAGAGCAAATACAGACTTTTCATCTTACCAGATACCTGACCCAAAATAAATGAAACACAAATAAAGCAGAAGATGTCTTAAATATATCAACGTTGTAATAGAAAAATAAGTCAGTTACGCAAAATACCGTATAGTGCAGTTTTAATACAAACGCTCACAGAAGCTCACATTCTTTCAGTGCTACAATCAACCATATTGTATTGTGCAAGCATATTCTGATTTTCAACAGAAATTCATAACAGAAACAAAAAAAACAACCAAAGTTTCTGAGCATTCATTCTCGGGAAAAAAAAATTGCATTATGTTTATTATAAAAAATATATGTTCTACTATAAATAATTTGACATTAGTAGAAAAGCTATCTACATTTGCACACCCAAAGCCACACAAAGACCACACTAAATAAGAAGAAAATACTGCGATGGTGTCATTAGCTGCTATGCCTGCTTCTTCTGAAAAACATGCACATTAATTATATACATGAAGTTTCTGTTATGGTTACATATGCATCAGCATGTTGTATAGCACAAATGTTTTCAATTTGATAGCTATAAATAATATGCTAATTCTTAATGCTTTTGATTGAACTTGTGATTCAGACAAACAAAAACACTATACAGAGGGAGATAGTTTTGTCTGGGCTGTTTTAAGTAATATAACTGCATTGACAGTTGTATGTTGAATGGGGGCGCTGTGTGGCTTAGCTTTGCCCCTGCGATCAGAATGGTTGCCGGTTCAAATCCAAATGGTCGGTAGAGTGATTTCACCACTGGGCCCCTGAGCAAAGCCCTTAACCCCAATTGCCCCAGGGACTGGCTTTCTCAAAAACAAAAAAAGTATACATCGCATTGCATGAAAGAGTCTGCTAAATACATTTAAAAAGGAATGCACTCTAGTGTTGGGACGACGAGCCAAAATCGATTATGTTTGTTTTTTTTATTATTGAATAATTGTTTCCAGTGGCGACCTTCACAAATCAAAAGCTGCTAAGAGAGAAACTGCGAGGCGTCTCCAGAGCGTCTCCAAGAGCGTGGCTCCCTATGCTACTATGCTCTCTGATGGCCAAGCTGACTCAGCTCCCCCCCACTGCGCCCACTCCCTCCCACTCTCCCTCCCCTTCTCTCCTTCCCGCTGTCTCCACTCGGGACAGAGGATGTGAATCCTGAGGCGCCTTCCCATATGGGGTGTACAAAGCTTAAACACTGTCACCTACTGCTGTCAACACGACTGCTTTCAGTGTAAACGGCAGTTGTTTTAAGGTCTGTTACATCCCCGTGAGCCAAACACAGAATTTATATCGAAGCTAAGCAGTATTTTACACTTTAATGTGTTTTAGTCCAAGCAGATCCTGATAACCAGGCAAAAAAAAATATATTAACATTGTTAATAATGAGAATCTGAACGAGGAGACCAAACAGAACGCTCTGTGTTAATATTATAATTTCTGTGTTTAGTGACAAGTCGGATAGTTTTCGGCTTTAAATAAGAATTTTATTTTTTTTTCTTATATTTCATTTTATAAAACAAGACATGGTTTGGCCAGCACAGAAACAAATGAGCTGTTGTGAGAACAGGCAGCGATACTGGTATTTGGGAAAAGGCGTTTTCAGGAACACTACAGCAGTCACAACCAGCTGCTGTATGACTTTTCGGACCATCTCCAGTACCCCCGCCTAGCTCCCCCCCGCCCCCCCGCCCCAGACAAGATGGTCAAATGCATCCCTGGGCCTGATTCTGGGGGTCCAGCTGGGTTTCCATTTGCAAATGATGGGCGTCGGGCTTAAAGCCAGCTTCCTGAGCGCTGATCGAACAGACGTATTTCACCTTGATGACTCTGTGCTCCAAAGTAAAAAGCCACGTTCGCTTGCTTGTTTCTGCGCTTCACATAAACATCCCTCAATAATCACAGAAGTGCTCTTTCATGAACCCGATCCACTGATCTGAGCAATCAGAGTGGCAGTCCTGATGAATTACAACCAAAAGTAAACATTGCAATGTTTATTGAATCATTCATGCTAAATGGAAACTAAAGTCATGTCCAAAACCAATAAACAGAACTTCAATTACTTTTACGAGGCATGAAATATGATCGTCTCTGGAGTTCCTCAAACATGTATGACTGTGGCCCAGGTGTACTACACTTACAAAACACGGGTATAAACATGTGGATAAGATGCAGTTGCTCAATTAGGTGTAGAAAAAAAAAGTGTACATGGTCTTTAATTTAAAAGAATTGTTTATGTCATGGAAACAGAAACCTGTGATAATTAAATCCCTGAACAAAATGCTGCATTGTCTAAACAATATATCTTTGATAAGTGCACCCAATTGCCCGCCACACACATCCCTGAATGTGGACACTGAGGACTTGTGGGCTAGCGCTACTCAGTCAGTCAAATATTTACACAAATCAGCAAGTTGCCAGAAAAGTCTATTGTCATCCTTCTAAAAATGCAATTTTTCCTTTTGCCAGAAACCACACGTGCCTCTTCCATTAACTTGAGCTTCAGGTTCATTATTCAGGTTCTATAAAGCCTTGTTTTCAGTTCATTCCAGGACTGTATGGCCTAAAACGACCATACGGAGCAGTAGAGAAATGGAGGTCGATCCGGCATCACAGTCTCCAGTCTCCAGGGAAGGAGGCAAGAGGCCCGACCCTGCTAGTTGAAGTTAATTTATCTCAGAGTCCAGGTGCTGTTTCCACCAAAGGGAGTTGTTTTTCTTTTTTTAACTCTGCATTTCAAAAGGTGTTAAACACTCCCTTGTCGTCCATTAAAAGCTTTGGTGTTAAGCACTTGGACATAACTGGATACAGTCATGTAGCGTTTGCCGTTTCCTGTTAGTTGATATCTTTTCATGCTTACTGGTCACAATTATCATCAACATGCCTCCACCCGCAGCAACACATTAACTGATGCCATGGAGAACCGTCTCTCTTCCTGTTAATACATCACACAAGTGAGCGGAATGTCTGGTGGCGGGGTTAGGGAACTGGGGGGAGGGGCATCGCTCTTCCCTAAGCCCTGGGTGGTGGGACAGTATCCTACGAAGCTGTCATCTGCATAAATATCATAGTGTTTATCATTCGCTTTTGCCCTTTGAGTCCGACACTTCACCTTCTTTCCTTTCACAGATTGACGCGGGAACAGGGGCCATTCTTGCCGTGAGCTTCGAGGGTTTTGATGCCACTCATCTGAGCTTTTGTGATCGTCATTCCAACTTCGCAGAAGTCCCTGTGAAACACAGAGGTGTCATCCTATGATAGAGAACACGCATCCCACACGCCACTGCACCTCCACACCTCAGCACGGAAAAACAGCTACAACTCTTACTTAAATGTTTTTTGTAATTATAACACAAAATTTTGTTAGATAAACTCAAACCTTTTTAAAGTAGGTTCAGGAGAGCAGCAGGCATTCTGAGCATCATTGCAAAATACAGCTTTAATTAGCCAAACGGTTAAATGTTACTGCAATATTATTAAATATCTGGTGTTTTAAATGTACTCTCATACTGGTAAAAGTTCATAACAGGGTGCATGTAGATGTTACCCAACAATCTATTGTGTTCCCCAAATTCCTGAAGCAAGCTTGTTCCATGATGTCATTTTGTTGTTTTAAATGCAAAACAAATGTTTAATGAAAAAAAGTTAAATTAAATGGAAGGAAAAAGAAATGTTATCATTCTTGCTAACCCATACTGCAGTGGTCATATTTCTGTCACGCTACTTCATTTTTGATTTATTTGTTTATTTTCAGTCTCCCATTTCAGAAACATAATAGAGTTTAATTATTCTACACGAGAATTGTTTAAACCTTTGAATCCCTGAACGTGGTGGGAATATGAGGACATCCAATGAAATAATTGATAGCACCTTAACGTCACTGTAGATTATTGCTGCATATGCATCGCACCCTGGAGAAATGCCATCACGTTTTACATACACTGATCTCCAACAGCTGTTAAACCACTTCAGTGCTGGTGAGTGGAGCAGTACTGCATAAACTGAGGTCCTTGTGACCAGGACACTCATCAAATTAGTTTCATGCAGTAAACGCATTTATAAACTTACAGCTATTACATTTCTTCACAAACTTACCCTATAGATGCATTAACCACATGCACAAATATGAAAACTATTAAAATAACAGACACTGAATGTTCTACAGAAATCTTTAAATGTTAGGTGATGTCTAGGAAATTGAGAAATAATCTGGGCGGAGTTAGTATGTTATGCAAAGGCTACAATACGGCACTAGGGCTCAGCCTTCCCTGGCCAGAGACATTAACACAGCACATTAGTGTGAGCAGACCTATGTTAGTAGAAGCACAGCCCTCCTGTGCGCTTGGTGTGACTTTGGCTCTGGCGCTCGGAGCTCACGGGCACCGCGAGCCGTGGTCTAGAACCCACCGTCGGGCCTGTTGGAGTTAAAGGGTGGTAACTCCCACGGACGGCTCCCATTCAGGGCATGACGCTGCGGGCCTTACATCGCTCAGGCAGATTCTACGGACAAAGTAAACCTTTAGATTGACAGCGACACGCCCCGGCCTTCCATACTCTCTGTTTACTGTGCTGGCTGAATCATAGCTTACACTAAGAGGCATGAGGATGCTTGGAGATGGTCAAGCATCTAGATAATGGATAATGGGTGTCTACTGAGAAGAGCGATTCTTCCCCCTACTTCCTCCACTAAGCCATGCTGTTTCAGCAATGCTGATCGCTACAGTCAATAACAGTTTATGTGAGTTACTAAATTGCCTACTTTATTATGTGTCAATACTCCAGTGTCAACTGTTTTTACGTTTAACTGCACACAAAAGTAATACACACTAAAGCAGTACACTGTATGAAGATGAAAATGATTTGATCCAAAATAAACATATTGGTGGTTATCCAGATGAATCTGATTTATTCAACGAGTTCCAAACACAGGCAATTATGCAACATATTGTTCATATTTTTAATGCAATATGTAACTAGAAACAGTATTTAGAATAGCTTAAATTGTTGTCTGTTTTATAATAAGATTTTAACTGTTACGATTAACTTTAATGTCAGCAAGGTGACGCACATGAGCCACTTAGCACATTACGGTATAACGGTCCTTTAGGGTGAACAGGTTCATGGGTCAGAGAGAGAACAATTACTGCTTCTGGCTTTAAGTTATTTACCTATATGAAAAAAAGAAAAACAATTGCAATAAATGTTAATGGCTTCTGTGTTAAGGTTTTGCCACATTTAGACCAGTTGGTGCCCCAGGAACAAGGCTCTGAATCGTCAAATCATTCACAGTAAATTGTCAAAATCAATTAAGCAGAATGTCGAGTCCCCAGAGAGCGGTGCTGTGAGTTATCCTCCAGCAAGCCACGGCTCAGTGTAACTCAAAAACCCCGATCAACGGGATAAAAGGGGATTTCAGGGGTTATTATTGAAGCTTGCAGGAATCGGTCGAGTTCCTTAAGTACAGGAGCTGCTGGATTCAATTTGCCAGCCGGTGTGCAGGCAGCTGACTCTGTCAATACTTCAGCTTTATTTAAGTCCTTCTTTTTTAAATTGTTGCTGGACTAGGAACAGAAGTATACACAGTTAAGTGCAGTCATTACTGTTTTAAATCAAAACAGAACTCCCACATTAAAAAAAGAAAAAAAAAAAACAAACTTGATGGATGCCGATTTCATTTTTCATGGTGGTAGAAGAGATCATGGATGTCTGCAGTTTGGAAAACAGTCTCTGGGAAACTGTCCCTTGCTTATTTGTGTCTCGTTTGACCTCTTCTAATTACTGCTAAAGGCTTTCCACAATATTAGGCCCACATAAACATATGCAAGTCATTTATTTTTCTACTTGATTCACATAGCTTTTGTGCTTTGACAGGATGGGAAAACTGGACTCCTGAAACTACTGAACACAAGGATAAACAGGATGGAGCAAGCAACTAGCAAACTTGGGAGGTAAAATGAGCATTTGCTGAATAACAAAACAGATTCAAATGAAACAGGATAAAGGCCCAAAAGCCCCCATTATGAAAGATATGAAAGATATGAAGGTCATACTTTGAACTAACTAACTAATGATTTGGTAAGATTCATCCAAATTTGTCTAAGCAATTAACCTTAATTAATCAGTACCAGTGAAACGATATTCATGGTAAGGAGATACTCAGTGTTACTATTACAGAAATCTTTATTATAGAGTGTCAGCAATCTGAGCCAGTCCTGGATGACTGCATTTTGCTGTATCGACCTAAATAAAGGGGTATCGAACACATCTCAGGCTAGTATGTTTTAGGTACTTACTGCTCTGGTTTGGAGCGAATAAGCTTTCGGATCGTGAAACAGTGCTAAGCTATACTGCAGAAGGGGGCTTCTTACTGGGTGGAGGTCTTGGCCATGGTGTCACAGGAGCTGTAGCTGACCCCGCTGAAGGCATCATGGCAAGGCATCTTCCGCACACCCTCCAGCCAACCGCCCATGGTGTGGAAGGTTGTGACGTCAGCGCTGGTACGGTCCAACAGGAGGTTGGGAGGCCTGGGGGGCGGGGGGGGGGTGCATTAGTTGGGAGTGCGACACACCCCTAGATC
>JAODUD010000098.1:1185176-1202199 GCA_026784285.1 Stomatorhinus walkeri
TTACATTAACAGTCTTACACTCACAGCCTTATGCTGATCCTTACATTAACAGTCTTACACTCACAGCCTTATGCTGATAGCCTTACATTAACAGTCTTACACTCACAGCCTTATGCTGACAGCCTTACATTGACAGCCTTACACTCACAGCCTTATGCTGACAGCCTTACATTGACAGCCTTACACTCACAGCTTTATACTCACAATCTTACACTCACAGAATCACGGTCCCCAGTTACCCTTCTCCTATCCTACAGTATCTTATCTCACTTTCCATTGTAGTACATCTACTCTCTCCTCACTATTCCATTTGATTGGTCCTCATGCTACCCGACTCTGTTCTGATTGTTTCTCATGCTGTGCCTATCTGCCCCGTTCCTCCTTCCAGAATGCCCTTGCTGCCAGTGGAGGATTGTACTGCCTGCAGGGCTGCACTGTAACTATCTGCTCTCCCACTGCATGGGCCATGTGTGAGGCCATCGTCATTTGGATAGTATGCTTTGGTTGGTTATGTTTCTTGACCACTTGTTTTTGGGCCATGCATTTAGATTTACTTTTAATCTCGGCTGTTCACCAGGATGACATGTAACATTTTAGATGACAGCACCTCTGAATATCTGATATGTGTGGCCTGCCTATTAACTTCTGTTAATTTGTGTCAAAATCAAATTCTTGCCTCATTGTGTGTACAGATCCTCATTCATCTTACACTATATATAAAAGAGAACTTTCAAAAAATGTGTTTGAAAACTTGCCACATGTACCTGTCTGGACCTTGCTTTTCGCACTGGTGTGCTGTCATGTTGGAACAGGAAGGGTGCCATTCTCAAACGGTTCCCACAAGGTTGGGTCCATGAAATTGCCCAAAATGTCTTTGAATGCTGCAGCATTAAGAGTTCCTTTCACTGGAACTAAGGGGCCAAGCCCAACCCCTGAAAAACAACCCCACACCATAATCCCCCCTCCACCAAAAACTTTAAACTTGGCACAATGCAGTCAGGCAAGTACCGTTCTCCTGGCGACCAGTAAACCCAGAGTTGTCCATCGGATTGCCAGACAGAGGAGCGTGATTAATCACTCCAGAGAACACGTCTCCATTGCTCTAGATTCCAGTTACTTCCACTTTGTTATAATACAACTAACAGTTGACTGTGGAATATTTAGTAGAAAGGAAATTTCACAAATGGACTTATTGTACAGGTGGCATCCTATCACGGTGCCATGCCTGAGTTCACTGAGCACCCGAGAGTGACCCATTCTTTTGCAAATACTTGTAGAAGCAGTCTGCATGCCTAAGTGCATGATTTTATACACCTATGGCTATGGAAGCAATTGGAAAACCTGAATTCAATGATTTGGAGGGGTGTCCCAAAACCTTTGGTAATATAGTGTAGCTTATATACCTTGGAAAATGTATTTTTTGCTAGGAGAAATGTGTTATGTAATTAAGGAAGAATGTTGAAGCTATATCTGTGTGCACACAGTTCAGTGTACTTTGAGTTTCACTGACAGTTTCTGAGCTCTTGACCAGCTAGAGAATTAATGTTCTTCATCAATATGTTTAATGTGATTTTTCCTGCTACCAACTAGCCATGTCTTGGTTCTATTTAGTCTTATCATTAACATTTTAAAACTTTAATAATTAAAAATAATGTAGATCACTGAAGAAGGATTACGCAAATAAAACCTACATAAACTGGAATGTAAAAATGAGGCAGGAATGAGATTGGACCCCCTCTACTGGCTGGTTGGTGTCATAACACTAAGTAAGGGTTGTACTCGTGGTGGAATTGAGGCTTTGAACTTTTTAGTGGTCTGATTATGAGTGACTAGAATCTTTCATTGTGTATATTTTGCTCAGTGCACTAAAGGGCATACTGTTCTGCATTCATTTTTACTAACCTTGAATGCTGAAAGGAAACATTATTGTTATGATGTTATAAGTATAACCCATGTGAAACTCAAATAAAAATAATAATAATAACAAGAGAGCTATTGAAATACATTTTCCTAATATTAATAGATTTAATAATTATCTTTGCTTTTAACGATTTATGTTTTTATTTCTTTAGGATAAAAACCCAATGCAAGCTATAGCGGTATGTTGCATTTTCTTTTTATTATATTTAATTTCAAGATGTGTTTTGCATCAAATAGCTAAAATTTTCACGACAAGAGATAAGAATGCCTGTTAAAATTATTAGCATGTTACATCTTACAAATGCATAACTGATGGTCTCATATATAAGTAGTTTCCCTTTATTTTATACCTGTAAATATACCCAACAGAGAATAAGACATGACAGTGTTACTGCAGCTTCCTTTGTGAAAAGTGTCCGGTTGGATTGATTTTGCTGACTGGCAGTTTTTGAAGCCCTGCCTTCCTATTGAAGGGTCTTGTTCCCTCACAAAGGATGCAGAGAACATGAGTGTGTCTATCACCTTCTTCCGACTCTTCCGTGTCATGCGTCTGGTGAAGTTACTGAATCGCTCAGAAGGCATCCGCAACCTGCTGTGGACTTTCATCAAATCCTTTCAGGTCAGAGGTCACTGCTCTACTGTAGCCTTGCATGGTTATTGCCCTGATAGCACAATTATTGGGAAAATACCAAAATAAGCTATTTTGAAGTCACTTGGGCAGTACACTGCTGTGAGTTGCAACCCCATCTTGGGCTGTTCCCTTCCCTGAGGCCATAGCTTCCTCTGGACCCCTAACATCTTGCACTGGACAAGCAGGTATGCAAAATGGATGGATGGATGAGACAGTAGGATTCTTTGGCTGGTTACTAGAGATAGTAATGGTAGATTCCAACAACTAGTAAGGTTACAGGGGATTGTCAGCAGGCATGTTGGGGCATAAGGTCCTGCGAGTCCCTCTTCTGATGGTTGGTTGTTCTGCAGGCTATTCCCTACGTGGCTCTCCTCATCGTCATGCTCTTCTTCATCTACGCTGTCGTTGGAATGCAGGTCTGTACAGAAGGGGCCGCTCCAGCTTCCTGCATGCTCCTTCTCGTCCCAGGCTCCGTCCCCTGAACCTACCACAGGACCTTACCTTTGCTCCTCTTTTTTCCAGTTCTTTGGGAAGATAGCTTTGGTGGATGGTACAGAGATTTATCGAAATAGTAACTTCCAGACATTCCCTCAGGCGATTCTGTTACTCTTCCGGTAAGCAGTGTTGATATGGAATGGACACAATTTGTTAGAAAATCAATCTTTTAAAAGGTGTTCAGTGGTGTTTTAACTGCTTTTTGAAAATTTGACCATGGTACTGTCTGCAGCACAGACTACAGGTAGTATAGCAGTGATCTCTTTCACAGGCAAATTTGAGTGAAATTATATGTTTTTTTATCATGCCAAGGACCAGTAAGACACAATCTGAATAAATTTAGCATTGTAAGGTTTGTATTTGATTAAAAGAGAGTAGTAAATATTGCTGTGAAGGAGCCTATTTGAATCCCATGGTATGTGCCATGATATTTTTATAAGGGTTCAGAAGGCATAGTTAGGCTCTCAATCTGCCACACAGGGTCACCACTGGAGAGAGGTGGCAGGAGGTCATGATGGCCTGCATGTCTGGGAAGCAGTGCGATGCTAAATCTCAGCCCCTCCCTGGGGAGGAGTACAACTGTGGCACCAACTTTGCTGTCTTCTACTTCCTGACCTTCTACATGCTCTGCTCCTTCCTGGTTAGTTTGCTGGTGTATTTAAAGCTCACAGAGCTTCTGTGTCTCCAGCTAATGTGGGATTGTTTGGTTGATTTGTTGCCGTCTTTCTCATATTCATTACTATCTGTTGCTACAGATCATCAACCTTTTCGTGGCAGTCATCATGGACAACTTTGACTACTTGACTCGTGATTGGTCAATACTTGGTCCCCATCACTTGGACGAGTTTAAGAAAATCTGGGCAGAGTACGATCCTGAAGCCACGTAAGTTTGTGAGCCTCAGGATCAAATGTACAAAAAAACACACTTTATACAATTTCCCCTCTTTCTTGCTCACTTGTCATGCAGGGTTTCAGCAATGCCAAGTAATAAATGCAATGGCAATTACATTTTCCTCTGCCTGTATAAGTTAGGCTGTCATTTGTCTTCTTGGCCTGCAGGGGACGAATTAAGCACCTGGATGTGGTGACTTTGCTGCGGAGGATCCAACCGCCATTGGGCTTTGGAAAGTTCTGTCCCCACCGCTCAGCCTGCAAGGTGAGTCAGGGGCAAGTAAAGGACTCTCAGGATATGTCCAGCGTGTGCATGTAGCTTTTTAATGACATCATTAAGTATAGGACTCTCATGATATGTCCAGAATGTGCAGGGGGGTTTGCAGTGACGTCATTAAGTAAAGGACTCTCAGGATATGTCCAGGGTGTGCAGGGGGCTTTGCAGTGATGTCATTAAGTAAAGGACTTTCAGGATATGTCCAGTGCGTGCAAGGGGCTTTGCAGTGACGTCATTAAGTAAAGGACTCTCAGGATATGTCCAGGGTGTGCAGGGGGCTTTGCAGTGATGTCATTAAGTAAAGGACTCTCAGGATATGTCTAGCGTGTGCAGGGGGCTTTGCAGTGATGTCATTAAGTAAAGGACTCTCAGGATATGTCCAGTGCGTGCAAGGGGCTTTGCAGTGACGTCATTAAGTAAAGGACTCTCAGGACCCCTAGATCACATAGCATGCAGCCATAGAGTCCCCTCTCAGTGCTTGACATGAAATAAACCTGATTTACAAATCAAGGGGTAGCACTTTGGTCACATGTTGCATGAGGGAACATGAACAGTAGAGTACCACACACTTACTTAATGCACTAGTTAGCCAGTAACTCAGTGTTAGATACATACTGATCCCATGCTTGTTCATCATTAATCATTCATGATAGTTCATGTATTCAATTCAGGCACTATATTACTTAGCAATTAACTATTTAGTTAATAATGGTAAGACTTCACTTGAGGGGGCACACATTTCTTAACTCATTTGCTACTCAAGAATAAATCATGAACTGATACGGGTAATACGAAATACATGAACTGTCATGATTGATTGCTGATGAATGAATATCGATTCAGTACTTAAACACTCAGTTACTAGTTGATTGATGATTAAGTGAGTGTGTATTACTACATTATTCATGTCCCCTCAAGTAAAACAACCTGGTAGCAGTTACATGCTTATTTAATGCCTTAACTGACCAGTAACTTAGTGTTAGCTACATAATGGTCCCATGTTCATTCATCATTAATCAATCATGATGTTTCATGTGTTTCATACAGGAACTACATTAGTCCATAATTTGTACTTGAATAGTAACTGAGTAACTAAGTTATTCGTGCCCCTTCATGTTACCAACCAGGGCAAGCTCCTCCCCCAGCCCTAAGGCCCACCCACATCACAGAAACACCGTGTTGCGTCTTCCATCACGTTGGAAGTATCATTATGGAGAAAATGCACCATCCAGCGGAAATGTGAAATCTCAAGAAAGCAATCTGTTGGCGCCCTTTGCTGAAGAACACTGCTGGGTGTATTTTCATAAAAAATGTGATTTTACAACAGTCATACGCCACAGAGCCGGATTTCTGCTTCGCAATTTCCCAATACCCTTGCTGCTGTTGTTCACACTAGGGAGAATTTTCAACAGCTCTTCACAACAGGAAAAAGCAAACGCAATACATTTGATTAACTCAGCTGGGTATTTACCCCCTGCCTGATTTTCAATATTTTTTTAAACATATTTTTGAAATGTTCATATTTGCTGGGATCTGATATATTAGGTCAAAGGATGTCCAGGACTTAGCCCAGATGTTGCATAACTTGGTGGTCATTGGGGAAAAAATATTAATAAAATTCTGCCTTGTAAGCCCATACTTGGCAAGGTCCAAAAAATTTCCCAAAATTGAGTGCAAGTGCTGATAAACATGCAATATTCAGGGGTAAAGTTATTGTTGATCCCGCTCATCCCAAATACAGTTACATTGATTTCATTCAGCAGATGGTTTTGTCCAAGGTGACGTAAAAATGAGGCAAAGAGCACATTACAATGATAGAGCTGTCGAGGAGTCAGCTAGTCATAAGAGCAACAAGGCAGAGCTTCCAGAGAATAGCATGGGCGCTAGAGCTGTGCTCTGTTTTCAAACATAATATAAACCTAATAAGTCATCTACTCAATCAGCAGAAAGTGCAACATTAAGAGCATCTGGGAAACCTGGAGTAGTATTAGGCTAGCGGAAGATAACATAGAAATGGATAACTCAGTTCAGTTGGTTAAAAGCTTTGGTGAATAACCAGGCCTGATTTGGAGCAGCCCCGTCCGATATAAATCTGACTAACCTCAGCCCTTATGGGCAGTATGAAGTTGTCAGCACTCAGATAAGGCACATCATGCACCAATCAAAAAAACATTCCTGAAGAACTCTGGGAAAAAAAAAAAAAGTTGTTGATGCCTATCAGTCTGGAAGTATGTAGAAAGCCTTGCAGTTTCAAAGCCACTGGCTCGCCACCAAAGCACCGTCAGAGCCTTCAGGCTGAAATATCTCATGATCTAAAACTGTCCAGGAAGTCACAAAAAATCCATACAAAATTCGGCAGGCCTCTGTCTCCATGATGAGTGTATGCGACTCCACAAAGGCAACACCCAGAAACGGGATACGATACAACTGAAAATGACTTCTCAGTAAGAACATAAACGCTCCCGTCAAGCTAAACAGTACCAGTACAATCCTGAGGATTTCTGAAACAATCTTCTACAGATAAATAAGGCAAAACTGCAACTTAGCCATCATAAGGCGCTGTTATGTCTGAGAAAAGTGAAAACCTCAAACCTGTGGTCATGTGTGGTGGCCATAGTGCTTCGGGCCAATTTTACCGCATCAAATCCTAGATGGAGAACCGTCACAGGCAGATGTGCCTGAGGTTCCCTATGTTATGTGGCTGATCAATACATGCAGAAAGTTCCAGGTTTCAGCCACTGCTGAGAAAGGTGGTAAAACATTTGAGGATAATGTTTTCAGATTATGGAGCATCAGCTGTTCCATAACTGTATTAACAAATAAATATTGGAAATGTACATGATATTTATACATCATAGTCTTATACCAAAGTTAAGATCATTTAAGTAACTTTTTCTTTGAATGTCAAAGACTTTTGCACAGTACTGTGTGTGTGTGTGGGTGTGTGTGTGTGTGAGAGAGAGAACCAGTTTAACTTCTACACAGTTGACTCTAATACTGAGGTAATACTGAAGTGCCTCATTATCTGTATCAGGTGTGTTAAATCAGGGCTGTGCCAAAGCTCTGCAGGTTGGTAGCTCTCCAGGAGCAGGGTTGGGCAGCCCTGAAGTAAATGATGCTTTAACGTTTTAACGTTGGTGTAAAGCTATGATGTTACAGTAAAACTACATCTGTCAAAGTCTGTCAGCTTAGCCATTTAAAAGCCGCTCCTAAAATCACCCCAGTATTTGCTGCAACTGTCCAATACACCCATGAATTTTTTCACTCAACCACTACACCACCTTTATTAGCAGATCAATACCTCATTGAGTTATTTAACTGGTGGTGATATGTAACAAATCCAAGGAATGGCCACGGGGGAGAGATTTTTTGGAGAACAGAAGAAATTTGTATATGTTCTAATGTTAAATACATTTTTGAGAAGCTGGGGTCAGGTAGTCCCTGAACTATTTGAGATTGAGGGCTTTACTCGAGGGCACAACAGACAAATCACTGTACCAATGCAAGAATTTGAACGCTAGACTTTCTGATCAGAGACACATGATCCAAACCCTCTGAGCCACAAGCGGTAATCAGGGAGCCTCTCATTCGCTTTCAGGTCATGACTGAAGATCTGCTAACATTCAGTGTCAGATATGCAAATCTGCAGAAAACCAGACAAGGGGAAAATACGAATATGCAGAGCTGTGTATAATATTTCATATATTGCACAATAAGCAGAATCCTTGAAATAAAATCTTCTGAAGTGAAAACTTGGACCCTGGAATTAAATTACATAACAGAAAAAACCTGTTTAGGTGGTGTCTTTATGACATTTTAATAATCTTCACACTGAGCAAAAGTTTAAATGAATCATCTACAGATGTGTCATATGGAGCACATCGATATTATTATTATTTTTTAATTTTGCCATCACTTGTTCTGGCTGCAGGAAATAGAGCAAAGGAAAAACTTCTAATAAATCAAGCATAAAAATTAATGAGCACTTGTGATTCATCTATTTTAACCAATTATAATTTTGACCTTTTAGAATTTCCCAATTAACCTGCTATTAGGCAAATTATTGTCCTACTAGGTAACACTTTACTTGAAAGGGTCAGAAATACTTAGCAATAACTCAGACACAAATCATGAAGAAATTCAGTCGCTACTTGAAATAAAAGATGTGTCACTATTCAGTAATAATGAACAAACATAAGGTCAGTATTTGACTTGTGTTATTCATGACTCGTTCCTTCAGTAGTTCCATCAGTAGTTCACAAAGGTGTATAGAATTAACAGATATAGTAACAGATATTGTAACTGCTTGAGAATACAACATGCATTACAATTCATTAATGATGAATTAATATGAGATTAGTCTGAAACTAAGACTTAGTTTGTGGTTACGTAATACATAAGTAATAGCATAATACTATTTTATTTGTGCCCCGTCCAAGTAAAGTGTTTAATAGTTTTTCATATCTATCGGTTATCAAGCTGGGTAGCTGGGTAAGAAACATACTATTACTACAATTAATACAATTTGCAATATTATAATAAACACATGATAGATACAATTATATTCCTCTCCCCGAAGGAGACTCATTCGTTCATAAATCTGCCATGCCAGCTGATTAATGACTGTTTCCCTTCCCCTCCAGTGCACATAATAACCATTTTGTTTCTTTTCATCAATAGTTATTGGAATATGAATAAATACAGACGTCTATTCTACACACTCAACTACACACAAAGTCTTTCCTTTAGAACAGTACAGCATATAAAACTGATATGAGCCAAATGGATAAATAGCTGCAATAAAACACTTTGATAGTGTTAGATATGTTTTAAATTTATTTAATTTATCTTCATGTTTGAAAGGTAATCCTGAGAAAGCCAGTAACTGTCAATGTAAAAGTCTCTTTGTTTGCCAATGAGAAAAAGGCATTAAGTTATAAACTCGTATATAGGTCACTGTGGTAGTCAAACCCAATTAAAGGGCCCAGCTGTTAAAGAGGAGAAAATGTTGCCATATAGTAACAAGGGACAGATCAGTCTCAGTGGACCAGAAACCATTTCCTCTCCTTGTTGGACGCTATTGCACAATGTGGGATGCTACGATGTGGGAACAAAGCCATCCAGGGCTTGTCCCCCATGAGTTGAGCAGGTGGCTGCGGGCTAAGCGACGCCATAAGAGACAGAGAGTGTTGAATTTGTCCCTGTCCAGGACGAGCGGGCGACCGCGTACCTCGAGGTGGTGTTAGCTATGACTTTCAGGCTGCCGGGGTTGCGGATGAGCTTGTCCAGGAAGCTGACGATCTCGGTGAACTTGGGCCGGTTGTTGCGGTCCTTCTGCCAGGAGTCTAGCATGAGCTGGTAGAGAGCTGCAGGGCAGTCCATGGGGGGTGGCAGGCGGAAACCTTCTTCCACTGCCTTGATCACCTGAGCACCAAGTGACCAGCGGTCAGGTCAGTGACATGGGTTAGTGCCTATCGGCATCTTATTCAATGCTATTCTTAATCTTTCTTATTCTCATCTTATTCATTTATACTGCCTTGACTATACACCATGGAGCATAAAACATTGTAAATCAGTTATAATGGAATAGGCTGCCCTACATAACAGCCTAAGAGCAGATTTGGTTGAGAGCCAAACATTCAATTTCTTCTTTTGTTTAAAGGAACTTGAAATGATAAACTAATGACATAATAAATATCATGTTCTTCATTTTGCCTTTCAACGTTGCCTTATCAATGACTGCCTACCTCAGACTAAATAAACTGCTATAAACTCTCAGACGAAATACGTCATAATGCAGATGTTGCAAAAAAAACTGCTGAAAAGTCACAGCTAGCCTAGTCAGCACAGGCAGAAGACGAGGTCTAAATTTCTGTCGACCCCTTTACATTTTGAAGTAGTACTTAAAAAATGTTCGGATTGTATTTGTTCATCCTTTCGTTTCACTTTGGCTTTGCACGAGACTGGAGAGTGACTTGCGTGTCGTGCACAAACCCTCGTTAACAGCGATGTACTCACGTCCTGATTGGACATCTCCCAGTAGGGCCTCTCCCCATACGACATCACTTCCCACAGTACGATGCCGTAGCTCCACACATCGCTAGCCGACGTGAACTTCCGATACGTGATAGCTTCTGGCGCTGTCCACCGGATTGGGATTTTGCCACCCTGCAGAGTGACATCAGCGATATCCCATCAGCTACTTTTCCCTTTAACTTTTTTCTCAGACTGTCAAAAACCTTGCACTGCCAGGGGTACGTACTTAATGATTTTTCCAGCCAAATAAGACACCTGACACTGGCCCCTAAGGGCCTTGAAAGTCATACCGATGCTCATTTTGTTTACAATGGCTCTAGAATGTCATCTCAAAAGACAAAAGATCGCTCAACAGACTATGATTTCGGCACACAAGGGTTATACAAAAATAATGAGCTAAAGCTGTTTCACAACTATATATTTTAATATCATTCATCACATCATTTAAAGGGAGACTCATTTTTTGCTAGCAGCCAGATTATTTTGAATAATTAAAAATGTTTCAATTCCAAATGTATTATAATCGTCTGGAAAAGAATATGCTTTTAATACGCTGAAGTATAAAACGTACCTACATATGTCAAAACTTTACAGCATGAAGGGAGTCTATTATAAACACGTCTGATGACTACAGGTCATCTGATGCCATGGATCTGACCACATCTCTGACTGCTTATATAAAACTTGCTACATCCTGAAGCCAGCTAACTACCCACAAGTCCAAGGTCGGAGTCATCCCAGAAATAAGAACGCAGAAGATTTAATGGGGTATGCCAGAGAACAAATATTTAGACTTACGCAAAAAATGGGAAAATTTATACCGAAAAATGCAATGGCAGAAACATTAATAAGCAATAAAGAACAAATGAGATTGGCTCTGGAAGACGTGCTCTGGGCTGGACCTGCTTGCCATACTTTCCCACTGGAAAAGCTCTATTTACTCTGCTCGGAGGAGAGCTCTGCAAGGCTGCTGGACTTACTCAGCTCCCAGTCGTCATACTAACAGGGAGACGGCAGCAGCCAAAGCTAACCGGCTCCCCAGCCAAGTCAAACTGCTGGCTCCCTCACTCCGAATATACAGGCCCTCAAAAAAATAAACCTGCTGCTGTCCTGCCCTCCCCACGTGAGCTTAGGCAGGCAGCCCGGGCTCTGCGAGCAGCGGGATTACCGCTCGTTAACATAGGAATCGACATCCGCACCGCCTGCACTCCCTCAGCACTAATGGTACTGGGGGGGGGGTAGGAGGAGGTGGCCCACTCGAGACCGACTAAGCGGTTCTGACCCCCACTTCATAAAAATGTCGTTGGTGAAGGAGGCACTGCAGTTGACTTGATATTAAGGTATAAAATGTAGCAAATATAATTCATGTTAGATTAAATTCTCATTATAGATTTATTATGTTTTTTTACTATGAATTTTTTTCAGAAAAGCTAAATGTTGCTCAAATGAAGTAAGGACTAACAAAGAGTGTGTGTATCACAAAGTTTAGCTCACATTGCATGGTAATAGGTAAGTGTAAAGGCTGAAATTAGCACTCATTTTTCAAGAAAGAATGTAGACTGATTGAAGTCCTCAGCAATCAAACGCTAAAGGGAATATCAAAGGATTTGCTCATTTGAATTTGCTCATAAACAAAGAAACGCCTCATTTACAACAAACCAGAGCATTCCGTGGGTTCAGTTACATGGTTTATGTGTGGCTTTCGCAGAAGCATATGGGTGCCGTCTGTGGAGGTGAAGACCTGCTCTGTCCTGCTCACCCTGGTGGTGTAGGCGGCCTCCGGGTCGTCCTCCAGCACCCGCGACAGCCCGAAGTCGGACACCTTGCACACCAGGTTGCTGTTGACCAGGATGTTGCGGGCGGCCAGGTCCCGGTGGACGTAGCCCATGTCGGAGAGGTACTTCATGCCCGAGGCGATGCCGCGCAACATGCCCACCAGCTGGATCACCGTGAACTGGGCATCGTGCTTCTGCCGTGGAAACGATCATTAACAGGCGCATTATTGAACTGACATAGCGACAGACCCATACACATTAATCACCTTAAAGATCATCACACATTATTCATATTTACGTGCATTTACTTATCAGATATCAGATGCTAAAAGCGACGTGCATGAACAGTTTTCTTGAGAAAGCAGAGTCAGAGTCAGACGGTACCTAGAGCAGTTAGGTTTAAGGACCTTGCTGAAAGAAAAAAAAATGCAGAGTTCTGTAACACAGCTTTAAGTGACCAATTCAAGGAAACCCTGTTGTCTGGTGTAATCTTTGTACTTACATATATTACTAAAGATAGCAAGGCAAATAAACAAGGGCACTTGCAGTATTCTAAATACTTTCATTACTGATCCACGGAAGTGTGTAAGACTGAGATGGAACAGGCAATCAGGAGTAGAGAGACTAGAAGACATTAACCAGCATTGCAGACTTAACTGTCCTCTTCTCTGCAACCACATTTGCACTAAACTATAGCACCTCCCTTTATATAACAGCAATGGTTTCATATGCAATCCATTCCTAGTCTGATATAAAAACTGTGGAGATCAGACCAAGGCTGTGTGTCATCTGTATGCTGACATTGGAACTCGGCTGTTTCCAGGTTTTATGATTAAAAAGCTCTTTGGTTCAGACCCCTTGAATGGTGTTTATTTTGCCCCTGTGAGCAGGAACTGCAATCTAAACTCCTTCAGCAATTATATAGCTGTTAGAAAGCCTGAAGCACTATACAAAAAGCTGCCTCACAAAGCAATAACAATGATAAAAAACACAAATAATGCAATTTACATAAAGTATGCTTAGCCAATACTTTCAGTATGTAGATGATGGTTTTAATTTTACTTTGAAAGTTAATAAAATATCAAAAAATGTAGATATTGAGTGGCTGCTGAAAGGAGGATATATATGGTTTTTGGAGTTGTAATTTCTGATGTTTATTAATATAATGCTTATTCTTCAGCATAAAATAAATATAAATAAAAATGTATCTGCAATGACAAGCCTCAAAATCCATCTTTTTAAAAGCACTGTCAAGCCACCATCAAGTCTGCTTGCATCAATGACTACTTGCCTTTTAAATCACAAGCAGCTCCTGCTTTTTCAGTTATTTGTAATATCTAATGAACCGAAACGTGCACTGGGTCTGAATCCTGACAACAAAGAGTATCTGCAGGCAAAAGACAGCACTACGAGGACCCAGAGCAGAGAATGTTCAAATGTCGGGTGAATACACAGATATTCTTCACTTCTCATATTCCGTTGTGCACTTTTACATTTCACAATAATTTCTGGGATGACACCCTGCATTTTTGCACTCCGTGGGGGTTTCACTGAGGAGTGTAACATGCTTCGGGGGGGGTGGGGTGGTTTGCTGTTCACTGGAATCCACCCCCAGCACTAGAGGGGGCCAGGAGGAGACAATAAGGCTTACATTGGAGCGGCGGAACGGGAGGGAGAGACACTCATGTGGCCCACCAAATAAAAAAGTGACCTAGTATGCACTCTCTGCACCCCCCTCATACATCACACCTGGGATCAAGCCTGAGCCCCCCCATCCCCTTCCTGTTGGCTGGACAGGCCTTTCCTGACCACTTGATTTTATTACTCTGCAGCTGTACTTAGCTGTGCTTTTCAGCTGGAGTGAAAGTGCCAGATAGCAAAGGTTACAGAAGCAGCCCTCCTGCGCCGCGATCAGGAAGCTGAGGGAGAGAATTCCCTGATCTGTCCCCGGGTCGTGTGGTCAGTGCCAGATGCGGCAGTTTGTCCTTTAAAGGGTTAAGCTCCTCCAGGACTGGGGGGGGCAGCGGGAGGACAGCGAGGGCTCTTAGGCCCAGAGCGCTTCCAGCAATAACCCGCGTTCGGTTACATTCGAAAACCAAAGGATGCGCTTATCACAAGCATCGTGACACAGGCAACTCTGCCGGAGATTTCTGGGAATTTATTCTTCTGATGTTTCACATTGAGGGAAAAAAAAACAACTAAAGAAATCAAAAGAGGAACAAAGAGAAAGCTAGCTCTCTTGGCTAACATTAGCAACACAACTCCTGTGATCTCGAAACAGAGGAGGCGACGTTGGAGCGTTCATGCCCAAGGGTGGGGCGTTCTAATTTCGCAGAGACATACTCACCCGGAGGAAGCTGTCCAGTGATCCATTCTCCATGTACTCGGTCACTATCACCACTGGTTTACCTGGCATGGCACACATAAAGAAGATTTTACAATTTGACAATCTACATATTATTGCTCTTATATGACTCCTTATTGAAATGTCCCAGAAGTCACTGGGATGTAATGGACAAATGGACAAACTAATTAAATAGATAAAAAATGATGACAGCATATCTTAGAGAAAAGTTAATGTTTTAGGAAATGATCCCTCTCCTTTTGGGCACAAGGCCTCTGCTGCCAGTATTAAGCACAATGAAAATCAATCATTTACTTAATGTGAACGGAGGTTCTCCTCAAAGGTCATGGTGATATCAGAAGACAACGGCTCATGGTTATGAACTTCAGTTGTTACAAAGCTAAATGATAAAGGAACTGTTTTGTTTTTGTTTTCACCTTTCATTGTGTATACATACTACATACTACATTTCTGTGCTACTTGTTCATATAGGCATAAATTGACAGACATTATCTGCATAAAATTTCAATGACATCTCTATATAAATAATTTCAGTATTGTTTAGGTTAAGTATTTCTCATGTCATTGTTGTTAATGACGACACTTTGCTGCTGTTTTGGTAGCTGTTTTGGTAGCTAATAAACAACAATTTTAATCTATACAAAATAACAGACAGAGGATGAACGCATGACCTGTGTTACAGTAAAACACAAGCTGTTGCTACAAACTGGACAGAGGTGAGAAATTAGAGGAGAAAGAATTATAATTAAACTAGGGTCATATTTTACATCTCATTCTTTAAACTGAAAAGCATAGTAGCTAAAATCACAATGCATTTTAGAGTATATATATCATTTTTATGACATTAAAAGTAATAAACTTTAAAATAGCTGAATAAAAGTCCTATATTGTTACAGCACAGTAACTGTCTGTTTGTATATAAATGAGTCCATTTAAAATGACGAGTGTTTTACTTGTGCTGGATTTATGGAGTCTTATCCGGATACCTACCTATGGGTGTTATAAAAGACACTAAGTTTAAGAGCGGCATTTTTCACGGGCTGCTCGCTGGCCGGACCCCTGCCTGCTCAGCGCTTCTGGGACACACCCAGAAAGAGGCTGCCAAGTTGGAGCTGCGCTTCTTCTGCGACACTGCAGCACAGGCAGCTCAGCGGTCGTAACGAAGAAGTGTTACAGAAAAGGTTCCGCCCTTTTTAAGAAGAGGATGTGTATGGAGCCGCAGAGGTTCAAGAAATTCCAGGCATGCACTGTCACAATGGCCTAACTAAGCTCAGAGAAACTTCCCATAAGTTAAATCAGGCCCAAAGGTTCTATTTTCTGTTGTCCTGACAAGGTTTATAGCTCTAGTCGCTTTTGTGGTTGCCTTAAATGCCACAAGATCATCTGGGTTGGAATAATGCCCCCCCCCCCCCCTCTCCGAAAGCCTTGATGAATCTACCCCTTTACATCAGTAGACTTGCTTAACAGGTTCAGTAATAACAGAAAACTCCGGAACTCCTCACTGCCTTAACCCTTTGATCCCAAACCCAAGGCCATAATCAGCTCGAGCGCAGCCGCTGGTGCCCCCACCAAGCGGCCCCTGCAGCTCCCAGAGATGTTTGGGCAAAGCTCTGGCCAAAAGCAGCAGAGTAAATGAAGTGTGAAAAATCTGAGGATTATTCAGAATTATCTCGGGCTCAGTCCATGTGCAAAGCGAAGTGGAGGCCACGCGAGTCACACGGAAACCCCCACGGCAACCGGGGCTGCTTTTCATCACACGCGCGCGGGTCAGCGCGGCCCCTCCCCCCCAACAACCCAAACCATATCCTTCGAGGACAACCCAGCTGCCGTTACAAACAATTATGCTTCATGTTTATTTGTTCAGCGTTCAAACTTTAGTAATGCAATGGTGTATGATTTACTTGACAAAAGAAAAAATCAATTCATTTCCCTTCACTCGACAATAAATAAATCAATAACCACACACATTTTGCAAAACAATGAATACTTTACAAAATGTAAATAAACTACAAATGCACAATTACAAGGAGGCAAATTAAACTTGTTAAAGCACAATCATATGTCCGATCCATAGATCACACTAATGCATTTTTGTGACTACTGGTCGAGATAAAAGCACTGCTTTAATAAAGCACTATTAAAATAAATACACATAGAAAAAAAGTAAACAACCATCAAAACTCATTATTCTAGGATATTTTATTGTGAAGCAGCACGTAGACTTAATATTCCCAACAGGTCCCAGGATTACTTCTGCTGATTTCTTAAGATCGCATGCATCGCCACAAACGTTAGCCAGAATTAATAGCAATTTCAGCTGTCTTAACTTGTTAAGATTCTTTTCTGTATATATTCACTTGAAATAGGTGGTAGCTGTAAATTGCTGAAAGGGAAGAGTATATGTGCACCTGCATATTTTACACGGGGAAAGCTAAATACAGACTGCCATTTAACTATCTTGGAGCAGGGTAGGGTTGAGGTAAAGTTCAATAAGAGACACACTTAAAACACACAGGCATGAACACACAACCAAAATAAATATTAATATGTCGGTGAAACTGTCAGCGGGAGACAAAGAAGCTGTGTCTCTCGTATGAAGGCTAACATATCTTAATAAAAAGCAGATTATATAT
>JAODUD010000098.1:1208821-1221082 GCA_026784285.1 Stomatorhinus walkeri
TGCAGGCCCCGGTTTCTGTTTGCGTCATCACAACATACTGTTTCGGCCGTGTTGTTTCGGTGATAAAAATCTTTCGGGCGAAAACCGAAAATGCACTTTTGGGCCATTTTCGGCCGAAAATTCGGTGCATCCCTAATTATTACTGTTGCATGTTCCTGTGTTTTGTATCTATGACATGTCCTCACCATAAGGTATACACTCTAAAATGGGTACTTCAGAAATCTGTGCACCTTGGCACTTATCAGGAAACGCTGGTTGTGATTAGTGTGGTCATTTAATAAAATGAAGACTGAAACTGGCTAAAGAAGTGAGAATAAGATGCTGCCTTGTCGACCCACGGACTTGTTGAACTTGTGAAAATCTGGATACACGACAGGCATCTATGGTGGCACTGACTTCACTTTACAGAAGAAAGAGGATGTTTTAATAGAACCACAAAGGAGCTGAAATTATTATGTGTAATATGTTAGCAACCTCCTTTACCTATTTACACATCTGCATGGACACAGGTTTACAGTGTAGTTACTGTAATCTATAACTTTAGCTTGTGAGAGTTTTACTTACACAAAAATGTTGAGTTAAGAGCAAAAGATTATCGTTTCAGAGAGATAACCAATTATATTATCGAATAAGTGACTAAAAGAGGTGGAACCACGACTTCTGATTGGTCGGTCCCACCCCCTCTAGATGCTTAGACCTGCCTCCTCTGTGATCTCATTCCTTATTTTTCTGAACCAATCATTTTTCGTTCTGCCCTCAGAACATTTTTGTGTAAGTAAAACTCCTGTGATCTTGACTTTAGCCATAGACAGAAGTACTGTTTTATTTCTCTACCTTTCGCTTAGCTAAAAATCAGTTGAGACACTGAGTCATGCTAAACACTTAAACGAGTGATTCTCACAGATGAAAGATTCATCATCCTACAGCTCAATTTGCCTCAGAGAAAAGCCATTTTGTGCCCATGATGTCAGAAACATTTATGAGCCCATTGCAAATTCCGGCTTTACAGTAAAATGGCCTTTAATCATCCAGGGATTATCGGGTCACATTCACCGACCCGCCGTTGCACCTGAGGCCAAAACTTAAAGCCCTGTTGCTTGTAAATAATGAGGAATGTTAAGGGGATTACCAGCGACCCATGGCGTATCCCACAGCGTGGGCACTCTACTGATTGCCCACAAAGAGATTAAATAAAGGTCCGCTGGGCAGACAGGAAGGTTTCAACACACATTGCCAGCTTTCATTTTTGTCAGTAAAGTGAACAATAATATTACGGTATTTGAATTTAGCATCAAACTGTAAGACATCGGTTGGGCTGCTGGGATAGGAAAGACGACACTGCAGAAAAATGCTAATTCTCACACTCAGACCTTAGCAACATGTTTACGGCACATAATAAACTTATTAAATCAGATATCTGATATAATATAAAAAATAGCTGTCAGAGGACTCCCAGTGGCCTGTAATCTTAACACTAAACCCTAGGAGGAAATATGACATGACAATTTATATAAAACAACCTAAACATGAATATCTGGAGACAACGTAAGGTAACCAGCACAACTGTCTCCTTGTTCCAGTTACATATAGTACCGGTAGTAGGTATATATTCTCTTACGGAAAATATTTTTAAAGTTAATAGAAAAATTGGATAGGATCACATGTAAATACATAATGCTGATCTATGATGATCTATTTTCACACACACTGTAGAAGTAACCTGAGTGACATCTTTGAACTTACCTTCTCATAGTACTTGACTTCATAGTCAAGGATGATCCCATTCGGTCTCTCTGGTTCCAGCCAGGACAGGGAAATGCTCCTTTGAGATGTCTTGCTCTTCCGGACGACTGTGACAGGAGAAGGTGCTGAGGACATAAAGGGGCAGAGAGGGAGGGGCTTACTCTCCAGGGGGCTCAGGGCAGCAGTACCGGTCACGCAGAACATCATCGTACGCAGAACGTATTACAGAGAACACTACTGTACACTGAACGTATTACAAAGAACATCATCGTATGCAGAATGTATTACAGAGAATCATCATAAACCATCTGTCTGCATGGGGCTGTTACTTACTGGCTCTTCAGCCCTTTGAGAAAAAGGCAGAGAGAAAAAGGACAAAGAAGGACACAGCAGTGGAGAAACATCACTACTCAGGCCCCCTGTGAAATCCGCACTGTGCAGAGTGCGTAACTCCATTCCACTGGATCTGAACCTTGCTCTTTCACATCCTCGGAGCTGCCCCAACAATTGTATCCTGGGGCAGAGCAGTTAATTGGCACCACCCGGGTAAAATATAGTCGAATAGCCAAGTGCACCGGTGTCACCGTGACAACAATGTCATGTAATTAATTACAAGTGAATAAAGGGTGACTTGGATTTGTGAGGCCAGGTGTTGGTTTGCTCTACGACCTCACAAGGTCCCAGTCTGATGTCCCAGTCAGGCACAAGGCACTCTGCTTCCCTTCTGTATTTTTTCATTGTCCAATTTATTATTGTTATTATTTTATTTTTTTCTGCTTCCAGTCCTGTTACTGTGTGGCCGCACTGGGGAAATGAAGGCATCTAACTGGCCCACAGTTTCATTTTTATTATCCCACAGGAAAAAATCTGTTGTTCTTTGACATGTACGATTATACAGTACAAGTCTGTTTTTCCTTTCTGCACATTTCATTAGAAGACATCCAGAAGGACATAGGCTATATCCTGCCATCATCCTCTCTCATCTGACAAGGAGCCAATATTGAAGTTTTAAGCAATTATTTTGAATAATATCAGCTATGATCTGCAAGGTCTTGTATTGCAAACTAATTTCTTAAAAGACATTATATCTATTGTATCCATAAAAAAAAGAATACAGCTAGGATGAATGTGCGTGGCCCTGAAGGAATCCATAGTTTTTGCTGCCAGAATAGAAAGCAGATGTTAATTTACCGACATTTTGCCGATACTCCTAAGTCTGAGCCAACCTTCAAGACGGTGGCATACAGCCACGTTTGACAGAGATGCTGAACTGAAGGATAAAGGCGAGTCAGTGTGCTGAAGAATTACTCCTAAAGCCACCAGATCATCCCCGTAATTCAGGGAGGGAGTTAATCATCTCAGCACATTGCAGATTTACTTTATATATTCCACATCGCCTTGGGATCCATGTGTTGGAGATGGATTCGTTGGGTACGGCAGTATATAGATGCACACACATCTGGACAGAAACCGACCATAAATGCATACACTGCCACAGCTGAAGTTGCCATAGCTTAGCATGCAAATCTACTCCAACTGGAACATGGCCTCCTCCAGTTTCTCATCTCCTCTGCACGGCTTCAGCAGCAGAGACCATGTCCATCTTGCTTACCCCTCAGCACGTCTGCAAGCATGCCAAGGACAAACACTGGCAAACGTCTGTTTAGTTCTCTATACCAGGCTCTGCCCACATGCTCTCGAGCCGTAGAGCTCTGTGTAATAAAGGGTCCGTCAGTCACACAGGGCAAGAGATCATTTACGGCCTGACGTTCCGTCCCAGGCCGCAGCTGCCCCCCCGTGGAACCTTCATCAGAACGGACTGGAATCTCCTGATGCAGCTTCATAAGCACGCGCGACCCGCTGCTTCCGGAAACGTCCAGTAAGTCAGAACACGTCTGCGAGGTGAGAGTTAAGCTGTCCTTTGCCGTGGCACGCGGAGGGGGTGTCTGGGGCCTGTGGGGTCCAGTTGGAACCGTGAACAAAACCACATGATACAAACAAAAAAGCTTTGTTTACTGCAGAACGAATCGGGAACAGGATGCATACTGCTTAAACATGCTGCATATGCCAAACTAAAGATGGAGAGAATACAAGAAACCAAAAGAAAATGAGTTAGTCAGGCACTGATGCCAGGTACAAGAGTCTAACCCGTAGTCAGGGTTACCGGGTAAAACAAAACACAACAGACCAATAAATAAATCTTTTTGGGAATTAGGGACACATGGAACGAATCAGCACAAAAAGCGCAGTCACCTGACATTCCCCCCTGTGACGGCCACACAGCCCCCACATGGTCATGCTCGCTTTGTTTGTGGGTCTGGTTGCAAGCCCACTTCCCCACAGCTGATGATGTAGCTGTCCTTCAGCCAAATGCAGTTCAGACGAGCATCACAGCTGCACGCTGGAGGCAGCTTACTGTGGTTTCACACTTCCATCTGCTTGCACCCCACGGCCCTGCACAGGCAGCTAAGCTATAGGTCCAGGCCTGAAGAAGCACCACCACACAAGCTCAGTCTCCACGGATTCGCATTCTCTAGTAATGCCCAGCTGCAATAAAACAATGTCTACATTTTTCCACTGTTTTGCATGTTTGTGCACTACACTAATGAGGTGCATGCTGGGACACGCATGAACAATGATAGAACCCTCCGCGGGTTCCCAAGGAACCCCTTCGACCAATCACGAGGCTTTTTTCCCACAGCCATAGCCTTAATGCCAGAGTCCCCTGTGCCATACAGAACAGGCTGGAAATCAGGAGTCGCCAGAACAGTGTTAAAGGTGTATTTATGGCCTGAACGTCTGGGAATTTAAAGGCATGTTAACACAAGGAGTGAAAGGTATAACGGGTTCGTGGCTTACAGTTCACCAGGTTGAATTCACACAAATGGCCCACGCCCACAGGAAGCCTGTCCTTACAGACATTAGGGTTTATATAGTAGGCTGTAGAAACATCTGGAAATGGACGGAAAACTAAAACACATGGCGGACTGGAGGAGAAATACAACAATGCAAGTCAAGGTATCCAGATATAACTGAGATTCAGCCCTCAACCATAAACCCAACCGTAACCACGGCAATTTAGGTGTATCTCAGGTGCACTTCAGATGTCCGATAAAAAGCTTTGACAAGAGTAATTTTCATTCACACATATGGAATGAGAAGGATTTTTAAAAAGCAAAGTCAATTGTTTCCTGCGAAGGAAGGATGACAACCTATTAGTCTTGTGTATGTGATCGCTTCCTATGCTCACTCTCTGTGACACACATAACCTGTGCCTTTTAGACCGCTTTGAAGTCCCTGCACTAAATCACCTTCCAGGCCTTTCACCCATCATGCTTAAAAGACAGAAGGGAACTGACAGTACACAGCCCCCATCGAAGAACAAAAAGAAACACTCAACCATGGAGAGAACCCAATCCAAATTGGGAGCAGATGTTTCAGAGCCTGAAATGTCAGGTCCTTAACTGTAACCCCGAGAGCTGCTTCCGACACCCCAATATGGTAGGTCTCTCTACCGAAATACAGAAGCGATCTGGCTGTTGTGAGTAACAGGAAAAAAATCAGGGGTAAAAACCTGCAGTAAACTAGGAAAGAAACCAACATCTATACTTTTGAAATTATAGCGCTGCTTCTTGAACCAATTCAGCTGCACATATCTGCCGTTTTATTTTCCTCCGTGTATGTTTGTATGTGTACGCCACTGTCATTATTTGGGTCTTTATGATTTACCTTACTGTAACCCCCCACCATCCTAAATGGGAGAATGAAAGCTGCATTTTTAACAGGCAATGACAAAGCCTGTCATTAAATATCTAACTATACAAGTGTTAAAGCGCATTTTTAATGATAAGCACTATATTCAATCAAGGGATCTGCTGAACACCTTAATAATAATGAATCACAGTGACGTCAAATCGGACGTGACCTTAGACGGCCAGTGACTGTTGCTCTAAAAGAGGGAGGGACTCACCCGCTTGGTTTGTCGTTATTGTGACTGCTGCATATTGCCGCTGGGCGGGCGTCAGTGCGGAAACCCCATTGAGGGCCTCGATCTCAAAGGTGTAGTTGGTATGCGCCAGCAGGTCGGCCACGGTGACCGTGGTGTTACTGAGGCCTGTGGGGCGTGGCAGGAAGCGGACGGCCCCCCTGCAGGGTTCGCACTGCAGCTGGCCCCGCCCACACCGTTTGCAGACCACGTTGAAGGTCACGTCCTTCCTCCCTCCGGTGTCCGTGGGCCAGCTCCAGTCCAGGATAACCGAGGTCTCATTGATGATGGAGATGACGTTCCGCGGAGCCGAGGGCGGCCCTGCAGGCACAGCAGACGTTTATCAAAAACTGGGTCATAACATGACTTGGTGAGTCCGCGTTTCCCCTACGAGGGTCTTCACACGCTACACCCATGGGACCAGAAAGTAAAGGCTAAAAAAGACAGTATTAACCCAAATAAAGACACCAGATCCAGCCAGAAAAGCCAGTGCAAAAATACACAATTTTTTTCTTTGGCAAATTATCACTAAGGACACACATTAAAAACAAAACGTCTCCTTATAAAATAAAAGCCTGACCTCTGTCCTTCTACAATAGCTGTGATTTGAGAATGCTTGAGCCAGAAAAGCCATCATGTGCCACTGCAATTAGTCAGCGTTAAGAAAGAACTGACAAGGGAAAACATGTACCCCTGAACTGGGGCTTGTAGGACTGCTCTGTGCTTTGATCTGGAGCTGTAAAGACCTGTGTTTGACAGATACAAATGGTGGCTTTTGATTTAGAACTTGACTCAGGGCTTAATTTCAACATTTCTTAAACCATTTCCCCTTCCCTACACAGACCAAGAAGAAATGATATCAAATTTATCCGACAAATCACCTGTAGGGATGTTCTTTCGCCTCTCAGACACAATAAGCTGCCTGTGAGTGTAATAAAAGAGTCGACATCTGCTTTGGTACAAAGTATAAGCTCTGTACAGACTGCTTTCCCCCCACATCTTTTGTGCATCTTCTGTTCTTGGGACTGTAGAATGATCACTTAACGGCAGTAAGATAAAAATGTCGGTCTTGAAGTACAACAATGAGAAAGCAATGAGTTAACCAAGTGGGTGCAATGAAACTGCAACGTGAGAAGAAATTACAGTGTACATCCTTGAGGCAGCTGTCTCTGAAAAAGCAGTGAAATCTCAGAAAGCAGCAGAGGACACCAATTTCCCACAATCCTCAGATCAGGTTTGACGTCAGAAAATTTACAATTAAAATACCTTTTTAATGTTTCCAGAATGAAATGCCACTGTTACAATCATGCACAGGACCAAAAAAAGCACAGGCTCACTGTTGTTTAAGAAGGTAATTTGGTGTGGAAAAGTACAACATAAAAAACAACGTCTCAGCCCATTTCATTTAGATTTACATATCCCCCACAATCCACTGCAGAGCAGTGCCCAGTCACACAGCTGTCAGGAAGTGGGCTATAACCATTACGGTGAGAAACCGGGACCCAGATTCATCCCTCTGTACATCTGCTTAATGGTATTTGACACTGATTCTTCATGGGCTGCCAATGAAAATCCTTTTCAGAACCATGTGATCTACAGCGATTCTAAGCCACAAACAGTCTAAATACACAACGCTTGAAGGATGGAGATTATACCTGATTGCATATCTCAGTTGATGTATATCTAATTACTTTAACAATAGACAAATGATTAATTAAATGCTGCAGAAGCAGCACAATTTCACTGATATAGTTGTATTACAACTAAAATATCTAACGGCTTTATCTACATGCTGCTTATTAATCTCTTATGAGCAATTACTTAAAATAAGTTAATATTAAATTGTTAAAAGAAGGGCATTTGAGTGAGATATTAAATAAGTACAGCTTTAAAACAAGTAGTGTTACCAGATGGTTACAAGGGTTCTGTGAGTCTCAGTGTGGAAGATTACTACATTCCAAAAAGATCCATAAATTTGCTTGCTGGCACATTTTTGCCATGTTCATACCAGCATTGTGAATGAAACAAAGCTGACCGAGAAAATAAACAGAGAATAAAAACAGTGAAAAGGGGAGAGATGACATCTAAACTCTGAGAAAAGGACAAATGGGGAAAAAATTATAGACTTAAGAGTGAAAAATGGGTTACAAGGACTCATTTCACACTGATAAACATTCCTCACAAAACTGCTTTAAGCCTAACAAATCACATTTTTCAGCTTCACAGGAAGGCAAATCCGTGTGACATACGTTTGGCCTTGCTGTGCTAGCTTTAGACTAGGATGAAAAATATCCTATCATATAACATATCATATATCGTGTCCTTAAAAGGTAACACTTATATTTGCATTGCAAACATAAAGGGGCTTAGACATACTTTTAAATATCTTGTCCCATAGGACCAATCAACCCTTAGTAATTTAATATCATATTTCATTAATAAATGCTCACTTTAACTGCCCTAGTCATGGTTCAGCCAGACATCCAGGCCATTCTACAAGAATCTGGAAACAATAAGACAAAAATGCCTGAAAAATGAAACCAGAGAAGAAATCCATATGCACCCATCTACGCCATGGACACTTAATGCAAACAGACGGGCACGGACCTTTATTTATAGGTCAGCCAGAAATGCGTCTCAGATCCGTGCCGGCTCTGTCGCATTAGGAGATGGGCCTGCTGGGCCGCCCTTAATTGGTTTGTTTTATATATTTTGAGATGCTCTGAATACAGACACACTGCACGACCTCCATATGACCTTGTCTTGTTCTGAAGTCTTTCTCTGTGTCCGTGACTGACGTTCTCTTAACACCTCCCAATTAAACAGCCTATCTGAGACGCTCCGGGTGCGTTTCATCTTTACGAGCTAGCGGGCCACCAGCTCATCCTGCGAAATGCCGTCAAGATAAGACTCGCACCTTCTGCCCCAGGACCTCAAGCGGCATTTCCAATTCATATTCAGACGAGCAGCTGCTTCTACATCCAGCAGATGCAGCAATTAACCCGATTCCTTCGAGGATGTATTTAGTCAGATCTATTAGCACGCCAGCTACCAAAAAGCGTTATGATGAAGTTACTTTGAGAGCTGATTACTTTCTTTTAATTAAGATGCTATTTCTGATTGCAGAAGCAGTTGTTAGATTCAGCACAATGCGTTTGTAATCCACTGTAAAGTGGAAATAGGTGCTGATCTTCATGGCCCGTTTAGAAGTCCATACTGTGTGTCTTGCACACCTGTAATTGGCCTCAGATTCATCATGGTTTTCAGTTTCGTTCAATAAATCACTGCTAATAGCCAGAGCATAATTTTTAAACAGTATGCCTTTGACTGCTTTCAAATTTGCTCAGGAATCTGTCTGCCACATGTATTTTCTGCTAAAAGAGTATATTAAAGTTATAAAAGATCTCTGGTTGAAGCTCAAAAACTCTGTAAACAGACCATAAAACATTAAACATTGCAAAATAAAAACAATTCAGTGGGCCCCATCTGCACCGCAACTTTCCTCATTGTGGTTACATATATTGCAGGGTCTGCGTAAGAAATAAAATGAGAATTTTTTGGGAGTTATTAGGAGTTTAACAAAAACGATTATTTTTGTTGTTCAACACTATTAAACATTAAAAATACCACTAAAGGATTTCAAATGAATTGATTATACAGTGGTACCTCAGAACTCAAATTTAATCCATTCAGAACTCCAGATCGAATCCTAAAAAGTTTCAGTAGTAATCAAATTTTTCCCATAAGAAATAATATTTTAACAATTAATTGGTTCCCGGCCCCAAAAAATAAAATTTAAATGTGTTTTTTTTTTAGCATTTAAACACAAAATGACCCGGATAAAACAAAAAGAGCATATAGTGTACTAAACACATTAAGCACATTTATCAAAACAGTAATTTGTAAAGTAAAAAAATATATGTATCCAAACAATGTGTAAAGTTAAAAAAACCAATGTGTCCTGTCCCGATCGCCCGTGTGCCACGCACCCTCGTTAACCCCGTGTGGAATCCCCATGTGATCAGCTGTTTCAGGTTGTTTTTATTAGTCCTCAGTATTTTGTCCAAATTTCAGTTTGTTTCCCCAGTCCGATCATTGTATTGTCCGTCTGCGTTTTGCCTGCCTTACCTGTAATTAAACCCGTATTCCCCAATACCCTGATGTCTGCACCTTTATCTCCGTTCCGTCCCCGCTTGGCACGACAATATTTTTTATTATTAATATTAAAATTATTAATAAGAAATCTTTATTTTTAAATGTATTTTATTATATAATATTTGCTGTTACTGTCTATCATTGTCTAAATGTATTTTTGCTGCCTAAATATATGTATTCAGTTAGTGTAAACATGCACAGTGTTATCAAAGCGAATGCAAGGTAGAGACTAAAGCTTTACCCTTTGCTTCCACTGAGTGACGTGCCGCATGACTCATTTCCTCATCCAAACAAGTTATCTTAGGTCAGCATTCATGGTTTGACTTCTGAGATTCAGATCGAGTTCTAGTTTTTTTTTTTTTTTCAAACTGGTTGGTTTGACTTTTAAGAAATTCTAGTTCTAATGAGTTCGAGAACTGAGGTACCACTGTACTAGCATTATTAGTTAACGTACATAAGGAAATCGAAACAGCAAGGAATATTTGCATTATATACTGTAGGAAATTATTTATCATGACTTCTATGATAGAGAAGAATTAGCTCTATTCAGTGTGTGATTTCTCCATGGAGAATGTTTTAGAGGTGACACCTACGGGAACAAGCCATCGAGGCGGGGTCGTCTTCAGAGCGGAAGTAGTTCCTGTCACACACGCAGTAGACGGACCCGTCCAGGTATGTGTGACTGTTAGGGGGACACTTGGAGCACTTCATGTTGCCAGAGGAAGACTTGAAGAACCCCGGCCTGCAAGCTGCAAGAAAGACGTGAAGAAGGAGAGCTTAACGAAGAGCTTAACAAAGAAGCATTAGTATATAGGAGAGCTATACAAGAACCGGGCATTCTAGCTATATCAAAGCTACTAACCAGGCACAAAAGTAAAAGGCTACATCAAACAGGAGGGCAATATGTGTTCCACTGAAATAACCAGAAAACCCAAAGTCTATCTAAAGACAGATGAGCTGAATTCAGACCAGCAAATAAAAATAGTTAAGTCAGCAAGCACCTCATTCGAAACCCGATGAAGCAAAAACAGAAATCAGAATTTCCTAAATTATTCAGAAACAGGTAACCACCACTCACAATCAAAAGACGATCTAGCAACACAACAAACAGGCTTTGGCAGATCTGTAAATGTGACATCGATTTTAATGCCCATATCAGGAAAGACGTACTTACACTGATTATCCAGCAAAGCCATAAACCCAAAGAGAATATTCTAGTGTCTGTGCAAAATAAGAGGAACCAGGCTCAAATGAACTTCCACTGTGTGGGGTTTTCATAGCCGTACAAACACAAGCTACTCTTAGAAGAGGGGGCTATAGCAAATCAAATCTGATGCACCATTTCCTTGGCAGGCTAACCATCAGCTGACCAGGATGAAATAATCACACAGCTTGCTGGGATTCCAGTGTAAGTCCTTCCTGTCCCAGATCACAAACATATACATGATCTTCCACATTTATTATTCTACATTTTAACTATCACTATCAAATCCGCTATCTGTATGTGTGCCTGCGACTGCATGGACTAAGTGTGAAACGCTGAAAGGTTTCACACTTAGTATTGAGGTGTGGATGGAGACATCGAGGCTGCTTCCCTGAGACCAGGCTGTGAGAACCAGTCCAAGCTTTATACTACTCGTTTCATGTTGCCACAATGTCAGTATCATAAAGATGTTACTCAGTCTGCTTTCAAACTTCAAACCTCAGATGGGTGACAGTGAACAGCGCCACTCTGGACAAGAAACCATACGCAAAATACCGAATCCACTCTGCGCAAGCGACTTGTGAAACTGAACATCGTTGTGTAAACTCAGCCTGTGTCAGTCTTTGCGCAGAACAACAATCCTTTGTCAATCGATATCAGAGTATGTCACAACACCAAGTATCACAAGGGTGGATAAATTTACTGCACCACCTCCCACACTCACAGACTGATACAGCCTAATTGCCTGTGTAACCCAATCGGGTGGTTTACTCAGCAGGGGTGTGTAGCCCCATCAAGGACCAGGTTACAGCATATGTTTGAAACAAGTGCAAAATCTACCTTAAAAAATGCTGTTTCTCTCCACATGCAATGTATTAAACAAAAACGCTAATCATTTAATTGTTTCAATATCTTATTGAATAATAAATACAAAATATTAATAGAAAATACAAAATACACAATAAAATATATTGTTTTATTAACTTGCTCAGAAGACACTTGCAGAGCAGTCATTTCTTCATTTTATATCTACAGTATATTGCACAATATAGTCAGATAACAATAATAATAACAATAATAACAATAATAACAATAATAATAATAATAATAATAATAATAATAATAATAATAAAACTTGCTTTAGTATAGAGCAGAAGACGACCAGGGAATGGAG
>JAODUD010000098.1:1238041-1248864 GCA_026784285.1 Stomatorhinus walkeri
TGTATTTTCCCTGTTTTTGGTGGCGCCCCCCCCCCCCCCCCCTGTCCAGGGTTGTTCCCTGCCTCGTGCCCATTGCTTCTGGGATAAGCTCCAGACCCCCTGTGACCCAGTAGGATAAGCAGGTATATAAAATGGGTGGATGATAATCCCTTCTTTGTTATAAAGGTAATAAATACCTCTCTGGAAAAAAATAAGAGACCACAGCAACACTTTGTTTCACTCATTTCACAGTTCATGGAAATGCGTCTGTGTAAAATATATTTTTGCAAACTCCAGCCTGGCTCTTCCCTGCTTCTCATTGACGAAGGGCTTCTTCCTTGCTTTATGGGTCTTTACGGGCTTCTAGGAGTCTCTGCAGTCCTACCTGTCCTAGCTGTGCGCCTCACGCCACTTAATGTTTCCCATTTTTATTAAAGGTCACTTGGAGTCACCCTCCAATTCATGAGAAACTGTCGAAAAAGTCAACGGTCACCTCTGGCATTACAATGTCGCTTCTGCCCTCTACCTGGCTGGTATCTGGTTGTCCCCAATGTCTCCTGCTTCACCTTGTTCTTGGGTGCTGCTTCTTTACAAATTTTGGACTTGGAAGCAGCCTTAATGCTCAGTATAGCCTTCTGCCAGCTGAACTACGATCAATCAGAGTGGTGTCAGTTTTTTCCAGAGCTGCATATAAGATACATACAAAGGATCTTATACATAACATATAGTGTCCTGGGACTGTTGTAGTTCGCTGTTGCCGGAGTTGGTGTTCTCTTAGCAAAAAAATATATATATATATATATATATATCTATACTTTTTCATATTTCTGGTACCTTGGGCTGACTAGCAGAACAATTGCTCTCCTCAGGGGCTCCCCAGCTGTTCCATATATTTATTAAATTTCTACACCAGCTCACTTAATTAATACATTTTATTAGTTAAATAAGTCAATGAGGAATTTATTAGCCAAATAAGGTGTACTAGTGGTCAAAAATTAATAGATGGAGTAAGTTAAGTAGAGGTTTTGAAACAGCAACGCTAAACACACTAAAAATAGTAAAATAGGTAAAATAGCATTTTACACCAACATGTAAATTATAAATAGATCATTTTCTTACACTAATCACTAATACTTTTGCACAGTACTATATATGAAATTTATAATAGGCTAAATGTTGTATCAAAGTTCTATCCGACTCTGGAAATATGTACGGTAAACATACAGTTCAAACATTGTTTTCTAACAAGTCAAGGGAACCATACAGCATTCAGAATGAAACCATATAAAGGTCTCAGAAAACAAGAGGCTGATGGAGAAACCAGGTTCTAAGAGTCACCTGAGTTATCATAAGTTCCACTAAGGCCTTGACTCAAAAGTAAGGGGCATAAATGCTGAAAAACACATACTTAAAGACAGTGTTTCTCAACTCAGTTCTCAGTTCCCCAGCAGTCCACGTTTTTGCTCCCTGAGACAGCTCCCAGCTGGGAGGGAGCAAAAATGTGTTTTGTGTGGCAGGGAGCTGGGAGGAATTAAAAATGTGGACAGCCCCCAAAGACCAGACTGAGAACCACTGGTTTAAGAAACCCACTGAAGAACACTGCCACAGCTGACATGTATGTCTGAAAATCAGAGTCAGACATGAGCTTGAGTCCAACTTGACTTAATCCCCTTGGACAACAGTCAACACCAAGCCAGCTTTAACCCCAAAACTGAAGCTTCTTCACTGTGTTAGCAGAGCAAGCTCCTGAACGTTCAGTGTTTTTCTTGATTGAGGCTAAATGTCAGCCAGTGTAATGGTCCCCTGTGAGGGATGATCTGTCGAGCTCAAAAAGTACACGACAGTGTTGCAGGGCCAGCAGGAGATCTGCAGAACCAACATCAAGCCCTAATCAGAATCTAGGAATAATATCACCGATCTCTGAGTCAATTGCAATCACTTATGCTTCAACTGCACTGAGCAAGCTGTAAATGCAAATCATGGCACGCAACTGACAAAGCAGTAGCTTATTATTTCCAAAGGCGTAGATATGAAGGGCACTGCGTTCGTCAAGCTTCCATAGAGAGGTCTCTGACTCAGGGAATACTACGTGTGCAATACTCTTTGAGATACTCAGTTACTCAAGCACATCTGCAAAATGTCAAGTGACTTCAAGTATCCTCTCAAAAGGCTATTTCATTCATAATTAATCTAATTGGTTAAACTGTTAAGCAGTGGACCCACATAAACAAAACTATATCCTTGACTTTAAAGAGAATGACAGACTTCTGTGCACGAGGACAGTGGGCTCTAAAACAGTATAGAGAGAATTCTTACTGAAACATTATTACTGACATGAAATTATGGTATTATCAGCCATATGGGCAACTTAGCTGCGATGTGAGAACTGTCACCGCAGTATCCACTGCTCCTTGTGCTTTAATGTAAAAACACTCAAGGTGAAGGATCGGTGCGATTGAATATGAACCTGGAATGCAATGCTCCTTTTGTATTATGTCCCTAAGAAAAAAGCAGAATTCCTCCATTCTTCCATTTCCACTACAGGACCTTCTGAGTCTCCACCAGAAATCCAATCTCTCTTCGAAAACCAAACTTGGGACAGCATTTTGAACTTTTAAATGTGTGTGGACCACGCCTTCGGCCGAAGATGCCACATGAGGACAGGTGCGAGCGATTCCCCCTGCCGCCGAGCGCCTGTTCGTGGACAGGAGACAGAATGCAGGCCACTTTAAGGAGGTTTCGAGGAACGTGAAGGATGTGTTGCCTTGTAAGCACAGGAGCACACAAGCCTCGACTCTGATAGTGCGGCCTGGTCCAGGAGCGCGATGAGCGATCTGTCCACAGAGCGGGGCCGTGACCGAGACGGGGAAAAGCCGACGCCGAACATGTCAGATAAAAGAAGAAATGTCTTTCGAAAAACCATCAGCCCTTCCTGATAACCCTGGGTGCAGATATATTAGTAACTAGACATGTATTATGTATGAAGGCACAAAAATGTAATTCCTCAAATCATCCCTTCAAATCTGAGAACAATAAGCTCATTTAATGCTGAAAGCATTCAGTAAAAAACTCCATGTATATTTCCAGCATTGCATACACACAGCATACTAACCGGAGGATGCTTAGGATAGCAGAGGTCACTGGCAACCCTGATGTCCAGAATCATTACAAGCAAATATATCATGACGAAAAGCTCAACGAAACCCCCAATAAGATGAAAAGGCTTGTCCTAATGACCTGCGATAATTACCAGCTGTAAAATCAGGAGAATGCACATTCAGATTCTATTCTTGGACATCTGAGTTAGAAAATTAAAGGATTTAAGGCCACAAATGCACATATGGCTGAGAATTAGCGTACCGAGGTCCTCCTGATGGAATCTCAGCACGCAGGGATTTGCTCTGGGCTTGAGTCAACCAGAACCATTAGGCCAATGTTTGCTCAAAGATGCAGTTCCACAGGAAGGAGCCACAGCATCGCAAAAAGGAAGCAAAAACTTCACAAGTGTTTTTTTTTGCCCCATAAGCTTTCAGTACGGGGTTTTCAGAATGGATTGCTGCACTTGGTTATGATAAGATACAATCTAATGATTTATAAAGGTATAATCCAGGGATCAGGAACATGGCATTAAGTGTGTCAATAAATCCAAATAACATGGATAAAAATAAAATGACAGTTTCTTCACAATAGTGCTGATGTCGGGTCTGCAGTTTGATACATATAGGCTGACAGCTGAGACCTCCCTAGTAATGAAAGTTTTACTTCACCAGATATACCTCACTCAGCTGACGGGGAATGAAGAAGCGATTGTTCTGTGAGGATTACTGCTGTATGACGTCGTCTTTTTTCCCATTGATAATACCAATTTACAAAGGTAAAGCTGTTTTACTCCACCGAAGCAACGTCATGCCTTTTGAAATCAATCCAATCTTCAACAAATTGGATTTTCACCCCTTTACAGGAATCCATTACAGTCATAATGTTCTCAGAGATGAAAACACACGGCTGCGCAGGACTGTCGACGGCGGCTGGCTTCGCCATCGGCTCTGTGGAACGATGAGAGGTGCAAGGATCCCCACCTTTTACGCAGCTGATGCATGTGAAGCGGAGAAGGTGGCCTGTCAAACTGCTACCGACTTACTGCGTCTCCATGTGGCAGCGACTGCACTCTGCTATAAGGCTGTAAAGGTATGAACCTCGCTGTTATCAGTCTATGAAGGTACCTGCTCTGTGTGGGGATTCATTCTGCAGGAGCAGATTTTATATAAAATTATTTTAGGAGAGCAGGGGATCTAAAACAGGTAAACTTACAGGGTGAAAAAAAAATCCTCCGTCCATCTTGAAAAACACGGCAATTAGAAACACGTTTTACACTTGACGAATAGCCCATATTGGAAACACTGTAAAGTCCTGGTCATATTCACGCTAAGAAGGACAAAAGCGGCACAATGCAGACAGCAAAAACACTGCCTGCCGCTGGATAATAAAGAAGGTGGAAATTGTTTCTTGTAGTACACAGACATTTTAAGTGAAATATAAAATGTAAGCTTAGAGTTATACAGCTATCTTTCCTGCACAGCAGCAGACACCTGTCACAACACGGCTGAAGGTCCATCGCAGGGGCTTCTCAGTCATGACACACGCAAGCATGCATGTGAGTGGGAACATAAAAAGGACAAGCACAGCTCAAACGTTTCACAAAAGAGCCGGCAAATAATGCACCATTTCTCCGGTGCGGTGCTAAGCCTGGACTCGCTCCACCTTTCCATGGCTGCTGCACCCTCTGGATTCACAGTGATGAGGAACCGTCTGCCGCAGAACGTCTCTCTCAATAACCAGAGCCGATCTGTCACAGCCGTCTCGCCGTGGTGTCCGGAGCCTCCCCTGTGGCTCCCTGCCTTCTAGTATCTTCATTATCAGGGTGTAGAGATGCACGCAAATAATATTTCAGTCTGAAGTTGTGTTTGGTTACTGTATTGGACAGCAGTGCCCGAGTGGCTAATCGGGAGAATTCTCATTTATATAATAAGTTTACGGTCTGAATTGTGAAATTCCCGCCCATCAGGACCGTGAGCAGTAATAAGGTTGCTGCCTGCCACACGCTCGTCTTCAGCTACGAGTCCGACGGAGGGACCGCACCCAGGTGTCAAGCAGGTTGTTGAACCCACCATCTGGACAACCCCGAAGAGAAACAGGTTGAGTGAATGGAGGCCTCCATGTGTAACCGAGCACATCTGCAGGTTCCCAAATACTTATTCATGCACCCAGTTCAGTGTATCTTCGATATGTAGGTCTATTTCAATAAAAACTCCAATGCAAGGAAATATCATATCAAGTTTACACGTGCTTCATACATATAATGAGGCCGTTATTCTTCACTTAAAATTATCATCTGTCTTCCAGGTTGATTCAAATATTTCAGTTCAGAGCAATCATGCAAATCCCTGCTGGCGGCACAATTCTGTCTCTGACATCTCTCTACATCCAGCAAAACTAAATAACCAGAAGGACCATGTGTGAGGTAGAGCCCCGAAAAGGTGCTCAAAATAACCAGAGCGCCATGTCTGAGTGAGAGAGAAACTGAGACCAGCCCAGGCTGCAATGGTTTTCATTCCCAAAGCAGAAATCAGGAGCCACTTCTGACAAAACTCAGTGAGACAGCTCTTAGCGTGGTACGGAGGTAAAGGAGGGATCTGGCGTACAAGATTTCCTTAACGTCATTCACAAACAAATAAACATGCATTCACCTCTTTTAATATGGGCTTGTAAGCCAGAGACACATTGTACCATTCCAACAATGTTTGCATCACCATGTCATCATGGCAGCTCAGACTTTGATCATATCATATCATATCATATCATTTCATTTCATTTCATTTCATTTCATAATTACCCAGTAAAGAATCACGGTGTGACATTCCAAATGTTTTGGTTGCATTAACATGGTAAAGGTGGTCAATTCAGCGATGCCCACTGCATTTTTTCTGCTGTGGATAAATACCCCAGGTTCTTACTCCGAGCTGCAGCAGCTGCTGAAAGGCATCGGTGTAGAACTTTCCAAAAGTCAGTAACCACACAACACCCACCTCTTTGCTAACAGGGCATGAGGTCACCTAAGCCTCCAGCAGCTGGTCATAAACTTTACACTATTAGAACTCTATATATATAATCATCAGAGAGATTTTGGGTTATATATATGTAATGGCAAGGTGTGCGTATTCTTTAAATGCAGTATGTGTTTAGGGCAGTTTACAGGGAATTGTTCGACAGCCCTGCTATAACAGAAAGTGCACTTCAAAGACACAGAAATGGAGACAAGGTGAGACAAACGAAGGGGACTTTACCTTGGCAGGAGAAAGTGCGCTCCTCATAGCCGATATCGCACAGGCACTGCCCAATCGGCACCAGCCACTCCCCCTCGGTGCTGCAGTACATCTTGGGAGTCTCCTCCTCCTTGGAGTTATTCACACAGGATCCTTGCACCTCCACCAGCGACTGGGAGTCTGTGGGTACCGTGTCGGGGAAGACAGCCAGGTTCCTAACCATCGTGGGGCATTTCTTGAAGTACACTCGCACTGACACCAAGGCCACGCAGGCTCCCAGGTCCTGGAAGGCCAGGTAGAAGCCCTTCCTGGTGATGGGTCCCACCTCCCGCACCTCCGTGTTGAGCTTGAGGATGCGGTCGCCCAGGTCCGTTTGTGTGAAGCTCTCATCAGCTGCAATGGTGTCAATTTTGGAAAACTGGTGCTCCCTGAACTTGGCCCCCTGGTCCTCATCTGTCTCCAGGTAGTAGAGGTTGAAGGTCTCCTTACAGGTGCCCAGGACCAGGGGGATGCTGTTACAGTCCCTCAAGGTGAATTTGAGCTCCACATAGATTTTCTGGGCTGAGTTTCGTGGGATCCATGTGGTCCTCAGCCAGTTGTTCTGGTTATACTCCATGATGTTGCACACCTGGAAGGTGTGGATGGGCGTGTAGTGCTCATCAACCCCACTGATCTCTTCCCACTGGGACCAAAAAGAGAAACATTTACTCATCCGATCATTTGTGGCTTCCTAAGGATGTGACAATGCATCGTATAGACACCAAAGCACCAAATATTACTGAGTATTGATGAATCAGGTCATTATTTACAGAGTACAATATGATCCTGCTGATCCATAAAAGGCAGGGTTTTTGGGAAATGTAACAAGCTTTGATTTCATTTCAAGAAAAGAGATATTTTTTTTAATACAGTGATTTTCCAAAAGCATGACATGCAAAATTAAGACATTTTAGCTGCACTTGTCCGGAAAATATTCAATCTTGTTACATTTTTTAGAGATATTGCTTTTTCTATTATTTTTGTAACCTTCACCGTGACTCTTTTGAAAATGCACTAATCAGCAACTTTGCCACACATAAGGTTACATAGTTAGAAGATAGATCCATATGAGGCAGCAGTGGCTCTGCAGTCAATGTCATCAGAGAGATTTTGGGTTATAAATATGCCCCAAAAACTCGATGATGTAAACAGCTGCGCTCCTGTTTTTCAGTGAACAGCTCTGAACTCCAGCCTCCGGAATTCCTGCAGCATATAAAAGCAGTGAAGGGACCTCAGTCTCTCCCTATTCGATGTGTCATGTCAACATATATACAGATCTGCTTGTTTGGATGTAATTTCAGGATAATTAAACACCCAGCGAAGAGGCCTCCTTCTGAACTGGCAAGATTCTTCAATTTCTGTTCCATAAAAAATGTCAGCAGTTTGCAATAACAACCAGAAACGACCATGGCACCTCATTCAGATGATCATCACGAAATCTAATTATTCTTAATAATCCATCATTGTGTGTTTATAGATAAAAAAAAGGAGAAGCAGAATTAGCTGAGGTTAGTAACTAGAGCAGCCGGTCTAACAGACTACATATTTTTAAGATGATTCCTTTGTTATTAATACTTTCCGTAAGCAGTCCGTGGTGAACCTGAATTTCCTGCACATCCATCACGCTTTCCAGCACTTCTCACACAGCATAATTTCTGAGTGATTTCTCAATGCTATTGAGGATCTCCCGAGTGAGCTGTAGCGGTGGGTTTCTCAGAAGCACCACACAGAGCCGGCGAAATGGAGAAGCCTTCCGAGTCTCCCCTGATCGACATCACATTCCCTATGCCTAAACTCCCCTTCACACGCAAAGGGACCGCCTGGGATAGCGCGGCGCTGCATGGGTCAGAGCCTCTACTGCAGCACGTAGTATGTTGTATGTCACACCCAGACAAAGGAGGGTCTCTTTAAGGTCCCCGGACCACTGTTACCATCAACAGCTCCAGCAACGGGGGGTGACATCTCCAGCAGAAAGCTCCTTTCCACATCTAAGGCTCCATGACTCAATGTGCGTGTTCCCCCCCCCCACCCCCCCTTTGTATTTTCGAATAAAGTGGGTCACTATTTTCCACCCTTGGATAGGACCCAGCAGTTGGGGCGAAAAGCAATTTTGCTGAAAAGTGATTCTAATTTTCCCCTAAGAATGAACAGAAAACTACTTGGAGGAAGACCAAGTCTCACAATGTCACTCGCATATTCCAGTACTTTTTTTATTTGTTTGCCCCAATTACATATGGAAACTGTTTTGAAAATATTAACATTAAATAATTAAATACATGTCACAAAAATCTGGTTTTGACACTAAGCATAGACTGGTGCTATCCTGGAACTGGTTGTGACTTGCAGTCGTGCGACAAAGAGAGGTTAAACCCCATTTAAAGGGAAAATGCTCATCCGCTGCTACAGATATTCACTCTATGACCTTGATATTTTTATAATGTAGCATCCCATTTCCAGGCTCCGTCACTGGAAGAATTAAAATATTGACCAAAAAAATTAAATGGTGTAGAGGTACAGGCATAGAGAAACACCAGCTACATTATTTTGTAGAATACGACACCGATACACAATGCTGACATTTAAGAGTTAATCCAATTAAATATACAATGTAGCACAGCAACAATGGCTGAATCTAGATTTTTAAGTGCAGGTTACATAGATAAATTACTAATAGGGCATAATCAGTGAGAGATTATTTTCTCCATCTGTGACAATGCTTTTGGTGTAAGGTCAGAATTAGTGATTTTTTTTAAAAAGTGTGCTTTGGCATTTGGGAGATTTCAATAGGGCCGATAATGTGATTTGGTGAATACCAGCACAATAGTGACCCCTGTATCATTTTACAGCCGTAATTTCCCAAGCCAATGGAAAGCTGCACGCATGCAAACACTGAAATTAGCATTTTGGCAAGCGCTGCTATCTCCTCATGTACACTTAACGAGAAACCAGGCCAAATAGTAAACACTTTCAGAAAGAAGCCCTTTGGTGAAAGCAGACAATCACAAGAAATGACTGCGCTTTGGAGATATATGCAATGTAAGAATAATCTCTCTCAGAGTCATATTACAGAAAAATAAGTTATATTAATAACATCCTGAGGCTGCATTACGTAAATGAAAGTTGAACAATGTGTTTAGCGTTTATAAGCATTCTCTGCTCTGAAATCCACTCCAGTAAATGCCAGGATGAATTTGTTGTCACCTGATGGAATGATTAAAACATGTGTGCAGGGGGTGATGCACTGGTATAACATAGCAGGAATTTATCTGTCTAGAGGAATCTGAATGGAGCTGGACTGAATATCAAGGCCAGATACAGTCATGCTGCAAAGACAAGGAATTGCATATGGAGCTGAGACAGTAGGATTGTGGTCAAAGTGAAAAGCTAAGCTCTACAATGACAAAATCAGAACCACACATTCTTAGTCTCATCTATCATTCCCAAGCAATAATCCTTATTTATAATGGCCTTTCCTTTGGAGCTGTATTGGTTTTCGCTAATTTCATGCTGTTATAGAACTGACACTCCTCTCCTACTTAAACCTGCACATCGAATCGTGGGACATTTTTCAGCGTTTTTTCGTCCAGAATCAAGTATGCTGATTCACTGTCTTATTCCATCTGCAAAAACAAAATCTGAGATTTCCTGCTAACGACTCTCTTAGGATTAAACAACGTCAATGGATTTGAGACGAGACGCTGTTTGAGGCGGGATGACGTTGGTCAGTATTTCAAACTTACAATGAAATGGAAAAAAGTATCACAGGGTTATATTTGAAATGCTTAATATATTTTAAACATGTTCTATTATCTTCATATATACCATGTGACCCAGACCAGGATAAGTGGTTAGAAGTTTCTTTTAGATGGTGGCTGAAAGTGGTGGCTGTTCATACAGAAAGTGTTTGTAATATGTTGGTGTTTGATGTATCCTGTGACATGTCTGTGGGTCTGGTTCCATGTATGGGTTTGTATACACAGCTCTTGTTGAGGGGGAATGAAGGAGAGAGAAAGAGGGAGAGAGAGAGAGAGAGAGAGAGAGAGAGAGAAAGGGAGAGAGGGAAAGGGAGAGAGAGAAAGGGAGAGAGGGAGAGAAAGAGAGAGCTTTCAGAACCGTGACGAGAGTTGAGCTGATTGTCCAAAGCTGTTTCGGTAGATAAATAAAAATAAGTTAATTTTAATCCACTGTAACTGCTTTTTATCCCTGCCTCTGGAGACCCAAGAGAGTTTTGTTACCAGCAAAATACTAAAGTTACATTATCTTCTGTTAACACAGAAGGATGGATGAATGAGTTCCAGCCATTTCAAGGAAATCTAAAGAAGTATCTAACTGTAATGAAAGCGGGAAGTTGGAAGGTGTGTCAGATGGTCCACTCAAGCTGGGAAAATTGCATTACTGTCAAAAGAAAGATGGATGTAAAAAGTTACTTGGGCAGTAAAGTAAAACCATTTTCGGGGGGGGGGGGGGGGGGGTAAAATTAGG
>JAODUD010000098.1:1254720-1268863 GCA_026784285.1 Stomatorhinus walkeri
AACTAATAATAATAATAATAATAATAATAATAATAATAATAATAATAATAATAATAATAATAATAATAATAATAATTGAAGGCTAGTCCAAATTTACTTGTCAATAGTTTTTGGCTGTTTGATATTTTATATACATATATATTATATATACATTTTTCCTACCGTTTCAAATAAAATCTATTTTCTATGACAGTAATATTATGTTACCATCTTAAAAACACTAATTTTCTTTTATTAAGGTTACACAAAATCTCCATAACCACAGACATCAATTTTATCCCTTTTGAAACCTTTCAAAAATATCACGATCTTATATCTGGTAGTGTTTCATATAAATTTACTCGATACGAAGAAGGGTTAACATTAAATTAACTGCAGTGTTTAGAAAAGATTGATTAAGTCCACAATTAAATTTGAAACATGTGACACAGACTGTGGCAAATACTGGAATCCAGAGGGCTGGTCAAAACCACATCATGTAATTAGAACAGATCCAGTCTCCCTCAAATGAAACAGCGATTCTGCCTGTGTGCTGGGAAGGATTCCACCGAGTCCCGTTTTGTCCTTTGCCTCTTTCGAAATGCTTGAGATGTTTCAGTCCACCTTATATTACAACATCAACAACCATAGCAAGGCTATTTTTAAGACGAACACGTGTAAACACATTTGAAGGGCTGCAGAAAAGTGCCCCGGATCATAACACTTCCCTCCAAGCACGGAGCGCACCCCCACAAAAACACCTCCGGCATAAAAACTAAAGAAACAATCATGTTCACCCAACAGCAATGTTTCTTAAATATCCATAGCCCGTAGTCAGCCCCACTCCAAGAAACAGGGGGGTTTATAATGCAGACTGAGACCTGTATCCCAAAATCTACACCGTTTCTTGGGTTTTAAAGAGCATTGTGCACTGTGTTAAAGAAATACCAGTGAAGTGTGCAGTAAAGAAAAAGAGAAACGTTCATGGTACACAAGAAAAAACTGTCTCCCTTTTTACCTCTCCAATATTATTTCTAAAAAGCTGGGGGGGGTCTTGATTATACGTTATCAGAAATGTCTTGGCATTCATGACATGACAGTCAGGTAAGAATATCTCTCTCTTTCTCTCTCTCTCTCTCTCTCTCTCTCACACACACACACACAAACACACACACACACACATAAATGTTTATTTTTTATTTATTTTGGCTGACAAAAAAAGAAATGCACTTTAAACTCAATAAAATAAAAATAAGAAAATCTGAAAACGTGTTTATTGCCACAAATCTAACATAAGAAAGTGGGTATTTTTGCTGGCACAGCATGTTACTGTGGGGAGACAACAAACAAGTAACAATTAGGGCATAACAGACAGGTATTAAATACAAGGCAGGATACACAACAGAAAAACGTAAATAGTAAATAGGTATGTGGTAAAAACAGTACCTTGTGCAGAGTGCAAATTGCACTCTATGTTTTAAGCTTCTTCATTTTAGATAAATGTTACTTTCAGATAATCTGTCTGCATCCATTTCAGTTTAAGCCATCCTAATATAATTGATTATTGATTGTGTCAATTTCCTAGATGTTTACCTTTGTTAAAACTTTTGACATCATCTGTTACTTATATTGAGAAATATTACTATTATGTTAACAAGACTATATAGTAACTATATTGCACATTATAGGTTGGCTTAAAGTATTCAGGTCACTTTGAGAGCTAGCATAAATCTGTAAGTGATTCCTGCAGAAAAGCACCAATACTATTTGGAAGAATCAGGGGAGAGACATTTGATGGGAAATCACTGTACGATCCACAAATTATAACTGTTTTAGTACTATAAAACTTTTATGTGGTTACCTCTTAATTAAAGATATAAATCACATCCAAAAATGCAATCAGAAAAATAAAATGTAAGCTAATTAAATCCAGGATAATTAATTGTCTTCAGTTGCTATTTCTCTTTCATTATGCAACTGTAGTGCTGGGAAGGCCTGCGTTTTGCACACTGACTCACTCTCTGGGGTAGGATCCTGCATTTTTGTACAGGACGAGAATTAGATGCCTAGGCCTTAGAGCTAATGTCCACCGCTACCAAATTAAGGCTAAAAGATTCTCCCATGCTGGCGGCTAGGAATTCTGAGTCCGCTGGGAAAATGTCAGCATGCTCCTTTGAGGTGCTGGGGGCCCACTGCGTCTGCCACGGTATCTGTGCCCCTCAGGCACCCAACCACAGTCAATTGCTACTTACGCAACGTGGGCTGTGCTCATCCTGGCACCACAGAGAATGGAGGCTAGAGCTTTACAAAGGGCAGTTTAAAGTCACCGATGTTTTCAGACCACGGGACGCAGCCAGAGCACCCACACATGAACCAGTAGAACTCTGACGCTAGATTTGGACCTGCAGTCCCTGAGCTGTCAGAAAACAACACTGAGTCACTGAGCTGCCCGCCATGAGAAACCATCCCATGAAATGAAAGATCCGCTTGTTACAGTCATAGATGATAGCTAGATTATTTGTTTATTTGATTATAGCTATATTCACGGCAGTAGAATGTCGGAGAGCAAAGCATTCCTAACTGCAGAGTAATGTTTTTAGGAGTAATTTATTTATGCAAGAACCCATCAGAACCAACCGTTTCCTAAGTCATGCTGTATTGAAATATGAGGGAAAACACACATTCACTAATATAACCTTTCTCTAATATTTAAAAAATAGGAAACGTTAATGAAAATAAACTACATACCAACAAGTATCATACATCTATGGGTTATAGCTAAATTATATTTAGAGGGCAACATTCGTATAAGTGACTAGTCAACAAACAAATTGAAGAGCAATAACCTTGAAGCATTACATCTACTCAGAAGACCTTGTTAACAAGATGCGGTGAGTAGCCAGGCCAACACATAATGAATATTTTATCGTAATCAAGACACGTAACAGTCAGCAAGTTGGAATTAAATGCTAGCATGAGGGATAAAAGTTCAGCCAAAAATGAGCCTTTTGTGTTTTTGATAAAAAGGGCCGCATACTGTGTTACCACACATTTCAGATGAGAAACATGTTTAATATTAATGTGAGCAATAAGTAATGACTAAAATATTGAAAGTTATAAAATATCAATAAAGTTGCTGAAAACAAAATTATAATATTGCTTGAATCCTGATATTTAATAACTGGAACATGTGATGTATAGAAAAATACTGAATCAGAAAAAATAATCTAGTAAGAAATTGATTAATTCATAGCATTACATTCTGAATATCCAGATAAAGAACATTTCATCATAACTCAACTATCCCACTCGAGTTACAATCATTTATTTGTTCATCTGTGGAAAAAGGATGAAACAATTAGAACCATCAAAATCATTAATAGCTGTCTGTTAGTTTATTTACACTTACATAATGAACTAAAATATATAGAAATCACAACTACACGTGTTAAGAGCAAGTTATTGTATAAATCTATGATAGCACATTCAACACAAAGGCATACAGGACAAAAGTAAGGACTTCTTTTAATTCAAGTTCATGTTACCACATCTCTAAGAGAAAGCTCATTAAATGAAATGCTGCAGTTTCATCTGCCAAAATCAAGTCTAGGGTTACATTTCAAATATTTAACATAAAGCATTTTTAATTCGCGATGGCTGTTTTAGTTGTAGTATGACTGGAAGTCTTGGCGAGTATTTGCTTTGTCTCGTTCGTTCCCTTTCTGCGACTTCATTTTATTGTTAAATTTAGATTTAGTTTGTGAGAACTTGGGTAGCTTTTGACGCTCTCGGGAAGACCTGTAGCTCAATACTGACCCTTGCCGGTTGAACCGCCGCTGCCAACTTGTTATACCATAAAAATACTGTTCGTTGGAGTAATATACGACCCTGTGCTGGATAAGCTGTATGGAAGACGGATGGAAAGATGGATTGTATCTGGTAGCTAACGTGATACCAATAGCGTTAAAATGAAGAGTCCGTGTAAACTCCACTCTTCAACGTATTAAAGAGTCGTACGTTATATAAAGTGCATATTGTGTATGATGTGGAAATACACTCATGGTTATGCAATTTGTATAGTTTATTTTCTAATAACAGTCACCGGTAACTTCTTTCGGGCAATTCAGGGTGTTGAAATGTTGAGGAAAAGAAATAACATAGTATTCAGCAACCTCAAACCAAAACGAATTAGAGCGACTAATTTTCAGTTCATTTTTCTAATGGGTTAAAATCTAAAAATCGCTATTGTCATAAACAGTATATGCAGTATATTGTATTTGATATGTCATTTTTCTCTTTTTTCAGACAAAAGACAGTAGTGGCTTTTTTATACACACTTGTTAGTCCAGCTATTTTTTAAGCCGTAAAAAGTTCAGGTAATTAAAAATGTACACACACTCACATTCAAGTCGGACTAAGTATACATTAGTGGCATGACGCAATTAACCTCAATTAAACGCAAAGTACTACGCTGAGCAAAGCATTCACAAAACGCAGGGAAGTAAGTTAACGACTCAATATTAGGCTGTAACACATTTCTTGGCAGATTAATAGAAAACTGACCGCAACAGGCAATAAAACATAAACATCCTACAACCCCATCCATCCATCCATCCATCCATCCACCAGCATCCAAACGCTTACCCTAGAGAAGGGGGGGCCTAGACCCTGTACCAGACAGCACAGGGCACAGGATACGGGTACTCCCTCAACAGGACAACTCCCATAGTTCTTAGATGCAACTCTGCACCTACAATGAATGGTAGTCTACATTTCCAGCTGTTATGAAACAGAAACTGTTTTTTTAAAAAAAGCTACAAATTATAAGAGCAATATAATTAAGCGAAACTTATCAACTCCTAAATGTATGTGTATTATCTATACGAATCAAGTTAATTTCAGTTTGCTTCACAAGTTACTACTTGTGACTTGTGACTGCTACACGCAGTTCGTGCGCATCCACCGTGTTACCATTTGTGATTTAACACTAAGACGACAGGGAATGAGACGAAAGCCATCATACTATAAATGTGCATTTTTTCCTTCAGATGTGCTTTATATATTTAATTTTAAATGACTAATTTATCAGGATGGTTAAAATATTTATTAACCAATTACACTTTGAACAGCGTGAGATTTATTTTCAAATGCATTTACTATTCAATATGTGGTGCATGAAATTTGTCATAGGCCTATACATATCATGTCCGCAGTAACGACTAATACATAATAAATAAGACTCTCTAGATATTGAAATATGTATACTCCGAATTTATATCGACTTTTAGTAATCTGATCTTATTTTCTACCATGGTAATTCTAAATACGTGCTTCCGACTGCTTTTCATATAAATACAAAAAAAGAAATATTATCGTCTAAACCTGCCAGCTTTCAGGCGCTACAATTACTCAGTTCGTCCCGCACTTGCTGGAGATTGAAATGAGTTTTATCTGTATAAAACTGCAAAAACAGTCATAAAACTGCCAGCTTCAGTTTAAGGCGCTACAATTATTCCGTTCGTCCCATGCCTCCCATGGGTTAAAACAGGCTTTTATCTGTATGAAACTGCACAAACTAGTCGTAATTAATACATCCCAACATTCAAGACAGGCCGGGTGACAGACTCATTTTAAGGTGATAATATAGTTAACTTAAATGCCATTCTATTTGTCTAAAGGTGAACTTATTCTGCTGTAATTCTTGACATCAATTTGAAAATGTGGAAACATTATTTTCTGTAGGCCAACGTACATTATTACACCTTATAAAACTACCCATAAAATATAGTAGCCTACATTGTAAATTGTAGACAAAGTAGCCCATAAACACTACAATACTTTTCTCTGTTAATATTACGAGTCAAACAAAATAAAAATAAGTAGATTCAAATCACGATGGCAAAGTTATATGTTAATTTACAGATCGCTGTTACTCAAGGTGAAGACCCTGGGTGGTTATTAAAGCGGCTAATATATAATCGCTACCGGCAAATAATTAACAGGCATCATAATAACGAGCAACGATAAAACACAACGTAAGGCATAATGCAACTGCAGTCTAAAGTAGAGGTATATTGGACGACTAAGTATTAAAACGGTTCTTCACTCATATATACTAATATCCTCATACTGATTTCAACGGTAAGGGTTTATACCATTTACGTTTTGCCAGCTTTACGGAGAGGACCCTTAAAACCTTCCATGCGTTACGCAGACCCCAGTTCACATGAAGCCGTCCAGCGCTCCGTACCGGGCAGCACAGATTAGTGATCCCAATAACCCACTTTTGAACATGTATAATGGGTTTACGCAGTTCGTTCGGGACCTCATTATCTAAATAGCTATATAATTATAACTAAGTATAGCGGACAACATTGGCAACCGGCTCAGAGAAGTGGAGCACGATTCCCGTCTCACTTGCGTTGATTTGTAATGCCAACTTACCTTCATTAGATGGATAACTGCTAAGCTGTCCTTCGCAACTACATATGAAGATTGCGAGAAAAAGCACGCCGAGTCTGCAATCCATGGCCGCGGTTCAGAGGGCAGTGCGAGGCGCATAACTCCACAAAGCATGCCACTGGTGTGAGGGCTCCGGCTGCGACACGAGTTACCATTCTGGGCTCAGAGGCTGATGTCAAGTTTGACACCGGAGATGAGGAGGAGTCTGCTCGCTTTCTCTGTCTTCAGCGCTCCTTCACCCAGAATGGCTCTTGCGAAGCGCTCCTGTTTTCCGCTGGGTCCTACCTGCCAGGGCCGCACGGGTTCACAGGGGAGTCAGGTTATTCTTCCAGGAAAGATAAAGTAAGGGCCAATTTTTTTATTTATTTATTTTTTTACCGGACATATCACTTATTGTAATGACAATTCAAAACGGAATAGACCGACAGAGTGAATTTATTCGCGTAATTTGGATGAAGTTATATAGGTTATAAAGTTAGACATTTAAAATTATGAAGCAACGCTGACTTTGAAATGAGTACATGTGTGTTCCTGAAAATCCCAACGGGTGTATGTTGTCCATTTTAATACACAACTGAAATTTAACTGTTGAGAATATTGTTGAAAGCTTGTATGGCAATAATACGAAGAGACTGGAAATACATCGCAGTTCAATGGTAAATGATAGTGCTCTAGAATGTTGAATATTTATATTTACAATATTAATTTTTCGCATAATCACAACTATTATTTGTATATTTTATATGGTTTCTTCTCCTTTATGCTCATGTGATATTGCCTAGTCGTTCAGTATATTTAATTGTATATTTCCAAACCACTTCTATTGGGATGCAGAGATTTATGAACAATGGTTAAATCTTTTTTAGCTGCAACAGACTCCTGAGCCCCTTATCCCTTGCTCTGTAATTTGTAACTGCTTTACATAAAGTCTATGATTAATGCTGATATTATTAGTTGTTTTTCTTTTTAAAGGTGTCCTTCTTAATTTAGCATAGGGTAATTCATGGCTCCTTGCTCTGTGTGGTATTCAGTACACTATTCTGAATGAAAAATACAATAACAACAACATAGTTCCATGTTACAGATGGACCTGGTTTACCAAAATGAATTGGTAATATAAGTCAGTGTTGTACGAACTTGGTAACTGGTAGCTAACAGGTTAAGAGGAAATTAGAGCCCATTTTTGCTCGGTAAAAATTGCTTATATATTTATTTAGCCTTTACAGAAGTTGCACCTTTAAATGCAACAGAAAGAGAAGAATCGTGGAGGGAGAGAAGGTGGGCTTCTTGAATGGGGACTGGGGCTGAGTGATAGCTGTGCCCGGGGCCATGTGCAGAATGAAGACTTTGCCAGGCCCCCGCACGGAGTGTGGGCTGTCTCACGCCAGACACTCCGTCAGTGCCCCTTCAGACACTGTTTCCACCCACAAAACTGGCTGGGATTGTCAAACGCTTTGCAGACATTTTCGCAGGTCAACATTCTCTGTCCTGTCACAGTCAACCATAAGCTGTACAACACAGATGTCATGGAAAATAATCCATTCAGCCTCACTGTAACTGTCACCTGCTCTAAACTGCCTACATTCATTGGAACTAGGGGAATTATATATATTCACAATTTTTATTTCAGATTTATAAAATAAGAAATGTCATATCCATGTTTAAAATGCAACATTTACAGTCCTTTAAACCATTTTAAAGTTTTCATTAAACGTGAGAAAAATTATATACAAACAAACATCTTGGACACTAAAATTGTGAATTTGCTTTTTATGACTGCTGTCTTCTGACATTAATAAGCTTTCATGTGTAAATAATTTCCTTTTAGATGCAGCAAAAGAAGTTGAGAGATAAAATTACTCATGACTACATTTCAGTTATTCCAGCATATATTTGCTTCCATCATACTGACAGTGACAGAGACAGTGACAGGGACAGTGACAGGGACAGTGATTAGACACGTGAATTTCAGCATTACATATGACTTCAGATGAGTATATTCTAAAGTATGTAAGTACTAAAGAAACATAGATTAACCATTCTATCACTGAATTTATTATAACAGAAACTGTGTTCTCAAAACTATAAAAAACTGTTTGCAAATTTAATTTACTTTAATAAGATTTCATGCAGTCAGCAGTCAGAAGATATTTAATAGCAGGTGAGCCTTCGGTGGAGTATTGAAAGTAGGTACTTAGTAGGAGTACTGGTTCTGGTAACACTACATATGGCCTGCATTACTGGTGGGGGTCTTGCTCATCATAGGAGTGACACAGAAATCTGGATATCAAACAAGGGACCATGCAGAAAACCCTAATGCATTCTGGGATCATTTCGCATCAGCTACCGGCGTCAGAAGACTTTTACCACATGTGATATTCTTTGTAGGAACTGAACCGGTTTTCTGGAGGCGAAAGACATGTACATCATTCACAATAACTGAGCGTACAGTTTAAGTATGAAAAATGTAATTAAAAAGTGAATGCAGCAGTAATATCCTCTTTTTATTGTATATTTGATTTTTTTGTTTAATTATATTTTAAAAAGACAGTACTTTACCTTGCTAAATGTTTCAATTGATAAAAAAGTCCAAACTAATGTTTTTTTATTTAGCATTTAGTCATTTCATTTTAGCTAAATCCATAACTTTCCTATGTTTTTTAATTGTAATTGTTTTAAATATATATTTTATTGTTACTGTTAATTTATAAAGTTTCAATTTTTATGAGTATGCTTGAAATTCAATGAAATTCACTGAAAGTGCAATGTTGGAATGAATGTCAGGTAAAGATTCTGTGAGACGTTTCTCAAAACATATATTCATCCATCTTCAAATCACTTGAGTTGGGGGGGGGGGGGGGTTACTGTTCAAAGGAACAGGACAGAAGCCTGCAGTACACACTGGATGGGGCACCAGCCCATCACTAGACATGGACATGAAAACGCGCACACACTCATATACCTCATATACTGTGAGCACACTCATATACCTCATATACTGTGAGCACGCCAGCCAGAGCAACTGCATGTTTTTCCAGGGGGAAAAAAATTATCAGGTTGAAACCGACGTAAAACAGAGAACATTTGCAAAATCCACACAAACTGCACAGAGGTGGGACTTGAACCCTGAACCATAGAGGTGTGAAGTAACAGTGCTATCCTTGATAGTGTATGCAACTGTCGTGTAACGCATATGGAGAAGGCGCTCTCTTTTATCTCAGAACAGTTTCAGTCCTTTTTGAAACAGTTTCATGTAAGTGCTGAAGTGTGTGCAGTGGGATTTTGGACCAAGAAGAAAAACTTCCATTTCTCTGAGGGAAAAAAGAGGTAGAAATAAACTTCACATTCTGCACTCCAGAATATGCCACATTTAGCTGGAGGAACTCAGTAGACCATGGGCAGATTTTAACGTCATCATGGTGTGCATGAAATTACTCCTCAATTAATTTAGTAGTTTTTATGGGGAATTATCACCTTGCAGTATGGGAACATCCAGAGGAAGAAGTGCTTAGTGCCTGCCCATAAGGTTGAAGGCACCCTTTGGCTTTATCCAAATATAAATCTGTGTCAGAAATGGGGTGAAAAACTCGTCGGGACGCATTGGTTCTGTCTCCTGCTCAGGTGTCCGGGAATCAAGCTCCCTGCCCCAGGTCATGCTTCTCTCTGTACCTGCAAAACCCCCCGTGAGACTCGCTGTTTTATTGTTATTTCGGAGGACTTTCTCTGGAGTTTAGCAACTATCCTCTTCAGTGTCCATCTATCCTTGCTGATGAACCTATTGACGTATGTCAACTTCTCCCCCATACCAATATTTTAATTTACTTTCAGATTTTACTGTTTGTCAGCAGTGTTAAGGGAAAAAGAAACTCACCTCTTACAAAATATCCCTGATGAAGTCCTCTAGACTTGTATCTTGTATTCCTGGACCCCAGACTTTCTCACAATCAAACGTTCATTGGATAGCATTCTTACTATTCACCTCTCTGTATCTCATGTTAAATATTTCCATGAACCATAGAACAGCACATCTGAGAATGACATGAGTGCAGCTGTAAATAAGATAAGCTTCATCCTTAGCCAAACATGAGATCACAGTGGATTTTAACAATTTATACAGATTATGAAAAATTGCTAACATGAATGTAAATTATTTCCTGTGTAAATGGTTCCCTTACCAGACCACTCCATTCACAAACAGCTGGTAGGTCAAATTTATTATAGATTCTTTCAGAATATTTGTCTTTTGTACGCTAGCACAGCCATTTTACAACTACAAAACAAAAAGAAACAAATCTTATGATAGCATGATAAGGGAAACTCAGTAAAGCTACACAGCGAAGCTGTTTGCCGTCTGTGTAACCCTGTGTGACCCAGATGTGTGCTGATTAATTCCTCTGTCTTACATCACCTGTTCTGATTGGGCCACAGTGCCTTTTAATGCCATTTAACCATCCTGTGCTAACTTCATAGGTGGGCGGTCTTTTCCAGCCACAAAAGCACTAATACAGACCCCTCTCCGATGCTGCTTGAAGCTACTCCGGTACCGTTACAGTCTACTTCACATATAGAAACCTGCCCAAAGGGCCAAGCATTGAAAATTAGCCCTTGTCACTTCATAAATCACCGATTTTCCTTTCTTCTGACTGACTCAACAACTGGCAAACCGCTGGAACAGAACCCACAGGAATGCACGTGATCCGACTCTCAAATCCACCAGTCTTAAGTGATGCAGAAAGAGATCCTCTTCATGATAGCACTGTTATTACTGTAATGAAGAGGATTATTACCAATTATGTCTGCTTTTTTAAGTTTTGCGGCAATGAAACCCTGGGTTTAATGCAGTATTATCAAGCAGATCAACTGAACCCATGAATGAGGCAAGCAGAAGGACTTTAATATGCAAGACATGAATCTCTTCTAAGAAAATAAAGTCATGAAATAATTCAGGTGTAATTTAATATATTCTGGGGTGGTAAATATATAGAAAAGTTCCATTTTCTGTTCACTCAGTATGGTTTTTCTCTTAAGCAAATTGTGGTTTGTTTAAGAGGCTGGAGCGGAAAGAAAAATTGAAAATGTTGTGAAAAAAGGTGATTTTCTGAACCGTGGTGGTCGTGGTGATTCAGCTTTTATTTCAAATTGAACAGGTTAGTCTGTTCAGGAAACAAATTATAAGGAAATCAGAAACCTGCCATGTTAGATTAACTGTTTCCTCTCTATGCAGAGAGCCAACAGCAATAATTCACTGCTGTAAAGTTATGATCCAGTAAATGGAGGATTATGGTCTCAGAATAGAGCCTAAGTGTCTGTTCATACAGGTCATATTTTGCATATTGCAGAAAAACAGTTTACAATTTCAGTTATTTGCCAGGCAATAACAGATAATAACAAAGACAATTTTTTTAAGTCAAATATATAAGTAAGTCTATATATTTTATTAAGAAGCAGTATTTCCAAGATAAGATAAAATAAGTAGTTATACAACTATAAGAAAATAATTTGTCATCAGTAGTGTTATTGCTGTACCATGCATTTACATGATCTATAGTACGTATTTGTTTCCAAATCCTGTAAAATATATGCAGTATTCCGCAACAGTCATAGGCTGCCATACAAAATAAAGTTTAGATTATGTTTATGTTGGTGTAAAACTATGATTTTGTGTTTGCCAAAGTGTGCCAGCTTAACCATTTTCGAAACCCTCCTCTGGTCGACATGACATTTGCTGTTAGTAAGCAGTATGCTCTAGTATATACTCAGGTATTTTCTGAACCTGATCATGAGCTCGCCTTGTTGTTACAATCAATATCTCCGGAAGTTTATTGATCGATTGAGTTAATTAATGAAGTGAGCTGGTGGTTAAATGTAACACTTGGAATGGCTGAGGTGCCCGTGATGATAGATTTGGGGACCAAGTTGTTTTCCTTTTTATTGTTTTACTGTTTATTTGTGCAACCTCCTGAGACCCTACCCATTCATTTATGTCCATTGTAGTGGACATTTTGTTTTTGCATCTGTCTTTTCACTGATGTAAGGAAACGTATTTATTCCTGTTGTACACTAAAGAGGACATACTGTGAAATTAAAAATAAAAAGAGATTTGAAAAAATCTAAATTGTAAGATGTCTTATTTCCTCCAAAGACAAATAACCAATAATTGAAGGACACTTTTTCCCTCGGGTCTCAGGATGATAATATATTCTAATGTTAAACCTTATTGTTAAAAATACACTTACTACCTAGATAAATAGCTATAAACAAATAACTTTTGCACAGTGCTGCATATGCTTTGTTAAGAGGCAGCAGACAACTAAATAAATTAGGTTATATACCCATAAGAGAATCATTTTTCATCAGAACTGTTATAATAGCTAACCATCCCCTTAATCGTCATGTGGCACTTAATCCTCAAAACTGTAAGTTAATGTATATACATACGTAATTTAGTATGGCAAACACCAAAAGACAGTGAGAAGTAAATAGAGAAAAAACCTTGGAATGTCCAGGCCACCTGCATGCTCAACCCTCTAGGTGTGGTAGCCTCCCATACTCTAGAAAGGACTGAGCATGTATTGTGCAAGTGTTGCAGTGGGCTTCCTGTCTGCCTTCATGAGGTCAGCCAAGGAACTCCACCAATTCACTCAGTGACCTTTTCGCAGCTCCCACATGGCTACGGCTGGTTCCAGAACCTCGGGGCCCTGGAGTTCGAAAGCCAGGGAGGTCTCTACAATAGCAGGTCTACAAGGACCAGTTCCAGTTCGTACGAAAACAAGCGATTGACGTTTCCCTTACAGGCAAGACATGCCAGCCTTACAGGCAAGCTTATAAAACAAAAAAAAACTTCTTAGAGCAGATGAACACATTATTATTTATGAAGGATTGTTCTGCGTAAACATGGCCAGAATTAAGTGTCCAAGTGTTAGACTACTTAAATTTATTACACAAAAAAAAAAAAAAAAAAAAAATATATATATATATATATATATATATATATGTGTGTGTGTATGGAAAAAGAAATACATCAATATGAGAAGTTGTTGAACTTTATTGTGGAATATAGTTACATTTGCATTATGTGAAATTATGTTTTTTAATAATGACTGTCTAATGAAAATCATATCATTATTGTGAAATACTATTTTTAAAATTATGCGTAGAAAGCACAAGTTATCATGAAATATGATCCCCTTTACTTGGTTATTTAAAAATAATGGAGACTTTAGTGCCCCATCCTGGCTTGTTCCCAACCTTGCGCCCATAGGCTTCAGACCCCGCCCAACCCGGGATAGGACAAGCGATTTCAGGAAATGGATGGGTGTGTGTGTGTGTGTGTGTGTGTGTGTATATCGGCCCTATATATATATACATACATAAAATTTCAGAAAGTTGTGTTTATTTTGTCAGAGTATGCTGGATTCAAAGTGTCATAAAAAGTGACCAGATCTGACTTGTATTTAATTATAAGAATAAATTACCCTGAAAAATATGTTAGTTTCAAAGATGCCTTTAACATTAGCCCAAATATACATTTCATCAACAACAACAAAAAAAAGAAATTAAATCAAGGATATCAGATGCATTTACCTTGGGAAAGTGGCATTTACAGCTGTGTGTGTGTGTGTGCATGTGTGTGTGTGTGCGAGCGGGTATACCTATCCTTATGGGGACACAATGTCCCCATAATGTGATAAATATCTGTTTT
>JAODUD010000098.1:1269194-1293364 GCA_026784285.1 Stomatorhinus walkeri
TTTTCCCTTTGAAATGAATGAGCGGTCCCCATAAGGATATGTTTACCCTACATGTGCGTGTGTGTGTGTGTGTGTGTGTGTGTGTGTGTGTGAATGCATCCCTCAGCTGACGTCAGATCCATTGCTGGCCCCACATTTCCTCATTCTATGCCCGCTGCAGACTCATGCCTTTTCACTGGGAGAAGATTCCCATTATCTTTATCACCCTATGACTTCAGTCATTTTAAAATGAGTATCAGAATTTACACCTCAATAATTATTGTGCTCTAGATTAGATTAGATTAGATTAGATTAGATTAGAAAAACTTTTGTTGATGTCGGTGGAAATTATGCCATTTATAATAAATGTACATGTGTACATCTACTTTAGAACATTTATTCTACATATACAGTATGCGCACACATGCACATACTCACACACCATATTGAACTGAATACACATGTACAGTAAACATACTGAAAAATGATTACTGCAATACATTAATTTCCCTAATTTTCAATATGGAGTAAAAACATGAGATACCATTTAAATATTAAAAATCGTACCATAATAAAATACTATGGTATCATGAAATAAATAGAATATTTATTTGGCATTTATTACTAAATTTTGCTTACATAAAAATTATTATTACTGAAGCATATCACCCAAGCAACTGACAATATTTTTGGTGTCTAAAACTCAATATAAATCAAAATGCTGTTCAACCAAACAAATAACCGCACCCCAGCACCACAGCAGAAATGCAGAATAGACAGTGTGGCTGCTCCCTGTGCCTCGTTTAGGTCAGTAACTCCACTCATCTAAAAGAAGACGGTCTAATTAAAGTCTCAGCTCAGGGATTAGGCTGCACAACACACATCCCCTTAATTAGTAAAATTTTAAAGGGGAAGTGTAAAAAGTTTCACGATTGCTTGGCAAATAATACATACAACATCTACTCCAATTTTTATTCATCAGCCATGCATGCAGTATTTTCTCTTCATGTTGGCATCATGTACTTGGGGTATGTGGGTGTATTTACTTTGCTGAAGCAGCTACTGAAGATGTTTGAAGCTGCAGGAGTTGAGTGATTCCTCCCTGGGCCTTGGTGAAACAGAGCAGCAGGTAACCAATGAAATCAAGGGAAGCACCTTCTGTTCCCCAGGTGCGCACCATACCCTCCAGATTGCAGTGAGCTCACAGTAAGATCTCTCCATTCTCTGGCTGCTGGAGAGGACAGGATGCGACGGACAGCCTCCCACCTGTGATCCAGCCCGGAATGGATGAGGTGAGAAACTCAGGGCGCCTTCAGCTTCACCAGCCCAGTATGCAGCAAACTATGCTGCCCAGTTAAATCCCAGTAAAGGGGCCGGCAGTGAGCTGAACCTCACAGCCCGTGAGCTGCTGCAAGCCATGAAGCCAGCCACACAGAGCTGTGATACTGAGGCATGTGTCTCCGCACAGGCTACCTCCAATGAAGCCTAATTATGGGATGGATTACATTTCAGTGCTCACTAATTTATAGTTGATTTGAAATGATTCACAAAGAAGGAAACGTGTGGTACTTATTTTTAAATAAAACAAACTGAAATTTAATTTTATTTCCTTTGCGGGTTTCCCTAATCTTACATTTCTTGGGGTTGATCCTGGTTATTGTACGATGCTGCAGAACCTGAACAGGACCACAGCATAACTGGACCTCCACATCCGGGGATTAATCATTTAAAAGTACCACAGGCCCACAGAGAACGAGCCGTTCATACGCTTTGAGCTACAGCTGTTTTCCATGCATGACTGTGTGTGTGTGCGTGTGTGTGTAGGTGTGTGTGTGCGTATGTGTGTGTAGGTGAGTGGGTATACCTTATCTTATGAGGACACAATGTCCCCACAACGTGATGAATACCCATTTTTTTCCCTTATAGGGACCTGGTCCGCATAAGGGAAAACTCAATTTAATAAAAAATATGTAACTACAATGAAAAACTAAAGATAAAAAATATTGTATTTTGTTTGGTTACTTATGATTATGGTTAGGTCTGGGTAGGGGATAAGGTTGTCATAGTTAGCATTAGCGTTTTTCCCATAGAAATGAATGAGTAAAGATGTTTACCTGACGTGTGTGTGTGTGTGTGGATTAGATTTCTCTTCTATCTATTTCAACCAAATGTCCCCCAAAATGTAATAAAAACCTTTTTTTTTTTGACATTGTGAGGATAATTTTTCAGGTCCTCACAAAGATCTGTGAATGCAATCAAAAAACTAAAAACGCCAGAAGTCTCATGTTTTGTTTGGTTACTTATGGTTAAGGTCAGGGCTTGGTAGGGGTTAAGGTCGTCATGTTGGGATTAGAGTTTTCCCCATAGAAATGAATGGAGAGTCCCCACAAAGATATATTTACAAAACTGTGTGTGTGTGTGTGTGTGTGTGTGTACCCTACATACCCTACATGTATGTGTGTGCGTGTGTGTGTGTGTGGTACTTTGTTGCACTTCTGTTTCATTCCTCATTTGTGTTCATTATATTTGATTTGCTTGGATTTCACACAAACAGCAGAGATCACACAGCCCGCTCCTGTTTTTATGCAGCTCAAACCTGTTCATTTACCTCAGTGCTTAATATCAAGTTTGTATGAAATTATTCCAGACTTTTCATGTAAATGTTATTGAATTATTGAATTGGATTATTTCCCACATTATTCATCCTTTTTTACAGTAAAATCTACTGATCCATAGGTTTACTGTAACTTCTTTTTAGCTACACATATTTAATGTGAATTGTTTTGGAACTGTATAATGTTTGATATACGTTTTTGCACCCTCTATTTCAGTAGCTAAATAAATAGATTTGAATAAAAAAGTTTTAACAAATGTTAGTAGATTAGGAGTTTATATCTTTAGGAGCACACTTAAGGAGTACACTAATTTAATTGAAACCGTCAGTCATATTGAAGCAGTCAAGTGGTAAATTGCAGTTGGAGGAAATAAGGGGGGTGCGTCCACAGGATGGGGGAGGCCTTTCCAGTGGGGGTCATTAGCTGCATCATTATTTGCAGTCAGCGGCTTGCTAGCCTGCGTGTTTTCCTTCAACAAACTGCAGGAGGTCAATCACTTGGTAAATTACCGACTGGTGCTGGGAAATTGTCTGGCGGGGAGAGTGTAGCCTGTCCTCGCAATCCGGACCATTGACGTCGTCCTGAAAAACGCTCGAACAATAAGGGTATCAATTTTGCAATTAGCTCAATATGTGTACAGAATGGACGGTGCCTTAAGGAAAAGCAGTGGCCGGTCAGATTCGATCTGGTGTGGTTACCCTAAACTGTGGACCTCTTCAACAGACCAAAGGCACCACGATGTACAGAAGATACGAAAATCCCGGGATCCTTCTGTAATCTAAGCCCTGCTGTGTGCTAGCGCAGTGGGACAGTCTGCCCGAGGGAGACGAGCGGTCTGCAAGGGACAAAGATGGCCTGAGTCTGCCTATCTGAATTCTAGGTGGGCTCTGGCAGAGCACTCCGGGAAGTTTGAGTGTAGGCTTGCCAGCAGTGACAATCGTTTGCATTTGTCATTCGGCAAAATTACACAATAAATGTAGACAGTAATTTGGCATGAGCTGCTATCCTATAACACAGTATAAACCAACGAGTGTGTGTGTATGTGTCTCTGTGTGTGTTCATACATATATATGTATATAAAATTAACGCACACACACACACACACATGTACACACACTTATACACATATATATACACACACACTTTCTCTCCATATACACCCATGCACACACACCACACACACACATTGCCATATATAGCACAGTGAGGTGTGGCATTCTCTACATGCAAACCGAAAGGAGGTTGTTTCAAAGTGCCCTCAGTTTTACCTGCCTACTCTCTTTGTCTTTTTTCATTCCTTGTTCCCCGAACGCCTTCCCTCTAGAACACCACATCGATTCCCTCGCTTCCTTTCTTTCTCTCTCGTCCTTTTTATTCCTGGCAAAACAGCGTTGTTTGTTTCCAGTATCTGTGTGCCGGTAGAGAACATGTTTCTAATGAGTTCCTAAACTAAAACGAAACGTTTATTTTAAGGCTGCAATGTCTAGAGATTAAATTAAATACATAATGTGTTCATTCCAGACAACTGTGATTTCCTCAGAATTCAACCACAGGATGTAAAGGTCACAGGAATGAGACAGATGGCTTGTTTGAGGCATTTACATGTTTATATGGATATGTTTGTGTAGACGTAAAGGTTTCATAATAAACGTACAAAGCTAATATCAATGATCTTGTTTCGGATTAGGGGGAATACATTAACAGGCATGATTAATTAGAAGCTGTGATAGTAAGTAAAGGCTTCGGGAGGTAAACAGCAGCTCCCAGCTTCCGAGAGCCCAGTGACTGTCCAATGTTAACGCTGGTGCCAAGCCGCCCCCCCCCCCATACACTCATTCTGGTACCCCCCACGCATCACATGACTTGTATCTGTACATGGTTTTGTTTTGTATCTGTGCAAACTCCAGCAGTCCTTAAAAAAAACTTCAAATAGGTTTTTTTTTCTTTTTTTCATATAATATAAATGAAAAGGCCATTTGGCCCAGAATGAAGACACATCTGATCACTGAGTGCTTCTGCCCAGCTGGGAAGCAGAGTAAATAAGCCGGGATTATAAGCATCAACAGATGTCTCTGCCCCCCCCCCCCCCGCCGGCGTGATCCGCACCTGTGGGCGGCCGCTAGCCTGCAGATGAGCGTCTTTGGCGTTATCACAGCCTCCGTGACCCCAGAGCCCGTCTGGCCGAGATAGTGAAGCACCCAGGAGGATCCTACGGGCTCCTGCGGGGGCAGCTGAGACAGAAGCACAACAGGGAGGGCACTGGGGATGGGGTGGGGGGGACCCCGGAGTTAATTTAGCCGCGTGTGAAACAGAGCGGGGCTGCAGCTCCTTTAATGAAGGTCAGCCGTGCCCGAAAGCCCTGCTGTCACCTCTGATATTTATATCGGAGAAGAACCTTGAACCCGACGCCGTACAGGGCCACCCAACGCCAGCCGCCCTTAAAGCTGCATGTTCCAGTGGACAAATTCAGGTTAAGCACCTTGCCATAACACCACTAGTCCCCCTGGGAACTTGAATATGAAACTTATGTCCTTAACTGGTAAATACTGCCCTTCTTACATCCTTTCAGTTACGTTAAATTTTGTATTTCCACGGTAGCATATAAAAAATGCATTGCTATTAGACTCAAAATCTTACGAAAGATTCATGCTAGACCAAAATTTGTTTTCCAGTGTTCACTTATACACTTCACTGCCAGCAGATAACAGTTTTTCTTCACTGCTGCACAGAAATATGGGTTACTCTCTAAAGGAGATTTTGCATTATTCTGTGCTAAACACTAATCATGCCCTTAGACATATTTATTTATTCCTTATTCACATGAGCATGTAATAATGAGTGCGGGTTCACAAAGCGACGGACAGAGCCCTCTCCCTGGGGGTTCTGATTAAAAGAAGTCTGCTGCCTAAACCAGCTCCCATAATTTAGAGGCTATTTATTTGTTTTTTTTTTGTTTGTTTGTATTTTTTGCAAAACTTTTCATACAGCATATATGAAAAAATCTTAATCAAAACCATAACAAATGGCTTATGCCTGTAATGGTAATATTACATATGTAATATACTGTGTCCCAAACAGGTGGGGGTGTTTCCCCATTCAGGCAGCTGCAGACTCCTGCCCAGTCCCCAGTCCAGTACCTTGGGATGACCAGTAAGTTCCCCAGTTTCACATCAGGGCTGACTGACAGAAAACACAAAGTGCATGAAAGCCAAACGCACCATACAAACAGCTGGGAGTGAGAACAACTCCCGGCTTTAATGAATTTGATGAAAGAGTCCCTTTAATTCAACCGGCTTCATAACAACAGTGATAACAGCGATTTCCAGATGTATGAAATATATTTTCCACGCTCTGTGCTTTAAAGCTGGCGGCCAGGTCCGCTGCTGTACCAGAGACAAACACACCTTTGATTTCAGAGGGGAGTGGCTGTGCATTGGTGGTAGCACCTGCATTGTTGCCAGGGTAACAGCTGTGGCAGCCCGGGGGGCTTCCAGTGTCGCGGGTTGCCGTGTCTCTTGGTATGTGATAGCGTCAGACGTGAGGGCACTGTAAATATGGGGAGGGCTGCAGAGGCAGGGCTGCCCTTAACAGATCCACGCGAGGTACGGTTCTCACTGCGCCTACCTCACTCATACCGCATCGAGTCACGGCTGAAGAAACTAAATGATGCTAAAACTGATGCTGAAGACCAGCAAATCTGACAGTAACAGGCCTATTGCAAAGTTTTTTATTTACTTGCTTCTCTCCTCTTGTACCATAATTGATCCTGCTGTCCTTTTTGCTTCTACGTTTATTGTTCTGTGCAATTTATTGTAAATTCCTTATACAGTTTATCTGCAAATATCTATTAATCTGTTCCAGCAAATATATATTAATAATAATTGATGTTATCAAAGAATCTGAAACTGCTCTCTTACATTCACAAACAAGTTCCTTGTACTGAGTAATAAGTGATGAAAATACCCTCAAATTCATCTACCTTAATCTGACAATATCGTAATTCCCTTAGTTTTGAAGTTATTTAAATTTATTTTTATAATTTGTAAGTGACAGTACTATAAGGAACGACGTTTTTACAAACATTAAAAGAGCATTTTTTAACAAGCTCTCAGTATAATATGTTACTAATAAGCACGCAGGTGATTTAAAATGTAATGTTCTAATTAAAAAATGCATGAAATAATGCCTAAATCTTATTATGAAACTAATCATTTAATTTTCAATAAGTTTTGGTATTCTTGCATTTTTTTTGATGAAACAGCAAATGAGGGAAAAAGAAAAGAGTACAGATGTGATTTTTACATAAGTTAAAAATACGCCTGACATTTACATAATGGGACCGGCTGCATAATGTCACTGGCAGAATCCTGAATGTATGCTACGTAATGTAGAAGCTGTCTTTAGCTGGTAATTTCAATTAAATAATGGAACATAGAGGTAGATTTCTTACAAAACACACTGCTGTTTAATCAAATGTAACTGTTCTACATCTTCATCTCTGACTCAAGAGGCCAATAAAAAAATAAATATTTTTTTGTTTAGCTCTCTTTATTAAGAAATCTTACATTATGAATTATTATTAGAAGTGGTAATAATTAGAGTTTTTTGCTAAAACTGGGGTACAATATATTTTGCACAAGAACAAGACGGCCATTATTAACTTGATGTTCTGGAATTTTTATCAATATTTTTTTTATGAATGTTAGCAGTGGCATAAACCTAAGCTCACTGCATCACATATAGTGTCCTAATTATGCATCATGAAACGAGGTTGGAAAGAAAAACATAAGTATCTGGGCTCTGGAATCAAAGGTACCCATGGTTACCAGCGGGGAAACTGGGGAAATACAGGAGTCACAAGTGACAAGTGAGGTCAGATTTTACTTTACAGTTTCTTTTTGGAATATTAACTCTTATGTCTTTAACTCCACAAACGGCCGCCAGGAGACGACTGCCTTCTGTGCTCAGCCCCCTTTAAAGTGCCCGGGGATGTGACCCTATCATGTTAAATCTGAGCTTGTGTTTCAGATGAGATCCTGCATTTCAAGCTAATGAGGATAAAGCCTCACATGTCAGTCAGATATATATCACAATATGCACATTAATGGAAGAGATAATCAATTTTAAGTGAATTAAAACATAGATTGCAGTCTTGCACTCTTATTGCTGGATCATAGTGGCGTGTGCGTGTGTCCATGTATGTGTGGTACTTCATTGCACTTTTGTTTCTGTTGTGTTTTGTAATTATTACTTTGTGGGGACCAGATTTCACTACAATGTGATAGAAACCTGTTTTTTTTTTTACCCTGTGAGGACATTTTTGACTGCCAAAAGTCTTCTATTTTGTTTGGTTGCTTATGGTTAAGGTTATGGTTGGGTACAGGTTGTTATGGTTGGGTACAGGTTGTTATAATTGGGATTAGGTATATGCCCAAACCAATGAATGGAGAGTCCCTACGAAGATGTGAATACTTTGACTGCATGTGTATGTGAGTGTTAGTCCATATGAAGCATTTAAACATAATGTGATACTAAGCAATGTTTCATTGTGACTGTGGTAAAACTTAAAGGGGCATGCGGGATAAAGTGATTAAAAAACAATACGGATACACTACAGATTGGAAAAAAATGTCATTTTCCTGGTTAAAGTCAATCATGAGAGAACATAGTAATATGTGAAGGAATCTCAATCTATATTTAGATTACCTTATAAAAGGAATGTTGTCAGATAGAGGGTAAGGTGAGGGTTAGAGTGAAATTTTGTATAATTATAGTTATATAATTATGTTTTTATCAGCCTGAAAGTTTTAGCTAAAATAGAAGAAACCTGGTGAAATGTATCTTGACTGTTGATTTTTAAAAAAAAAAAGAATTAACGCATTATTGGAGAATACACCACAGAAGCAACATTTCACGCTCTGCCAATCAAAGGCGACAGGACACAGAGGCGAGCAGGGACCGTGGTTAGCAGAGCATGAACTTCAATGTACGCGCCTGTGGAGCACAGGTACCCTCACCTGTGACATCATTTAATGGCAAATCCAAACTGTGCTGAGACAAAGGCTTCACTGGCTCACCGCGCTCTGTAGTTTATATGTGCTGGGCCTGTACTTCAAGAGCTCTCTGGCAATGAATCTGTCTTATAAATTTTACAGCATGATTACAGCATTGAAAATGAAAGTTTTGAAGTTTAGAAATGAAGCAGTTTCACTTTAAAAATGCATTCTGGCACTGTGCAATTATACCAACTTCAATAAAACAAGAGTTTTCATTTTTTATTTTTTGCTTTGATATATTCACCACAGCCGTTGATATTATTAGAATGATAGAATTATCTCAGAAACAGTTTTAGCTAGTGCTAATTTAGAAGACTAGAAGTAAACGATTTGTAAGGGCAAACTTCAGTCCAATCTACTGTATAATGGTCAGGAGGTCTGAGGTTTGGTGACTCAGTGGGTTGCACTGTTCCCTCACACCCCCAGAGATAGATTCAAAATGTGTGCTTAAATCCTGTGGTAAATGTTTTAAATGCCTTTATGAAAATTTTCAGAATTTCAGGGACCCTGGATAACAGTCCTTGGCATAGAGACCCTATTTAAAATCATCTCTGTGTTCATTACGAAGAACGTGGCACTGTGATCATAATCATCCTGAAAACAAGAGGCTTATTGTCAAACTCAGCAACAGGGGGTGGAGCTTGCTGGTATGTTTCTCTACGGATGCAGCCAGATTGCACCTAATTGGAGCTAGAGGGAGGTCTGAGAGACACTTGACATCTTGCTGAACGAGCGGCTGTCTGTAGGAAACCCGCTGTGCATGGACTGATCTAAAGAAAGACTGCAGGTTTACATGACCACAAGTGTAATTATCAGGGACACCTCAGTTCCTGAGAAATACCTCATTCCCATGCACGCTTCAGAAAGCAAATAGTACTTATATAATAATAATACACTATGTGATCCAAAAGCTACACGTTCTCCTGAGCTTTGAGGCCCTGGCTGTAAAGTGAAAACAGTCCTTCTTGCCCCTCCGTGTCAGTCTGGACATTGACTGGCTAAACATTAGCATGAATGGGAAACACATGTCACACAGGCCCAATCGCTCATTCATTTGCCAGGCACCAGCTCCCTACGAAGGTACCAATGGAGCCATTTTTTAAAACAACAGTCGGTGGGCCTGCACGGTTTTCTCCAGGCTACGGGAAGCGGAGGAACCCTTTTAACCTCGGCCGTGCTCGTTCATTCCAAGTCTGCTGCATAAGCACTTAGGAACAATTAACATAACTTGAGCAGGCTCACCGGAGGTGTGACCGGTGTCAGAGAGACTCTCTCCAGGAAGCTGTCTGCAAACTGCTCAGGGATTAATCTACATTTCTCTAGTACATGAAGGTAAGCAGAACAGGAAAAGTGTGAAGTGAAATATTATTACAGCACCGTTACAAACAGCTTACTCCATGCACGCCAGATTTTCTCCAGGCGATCATAAAACATGAGACACAAGAAAAAAAAAACATTCAAATCTGTCATTTTGTTTTCTTAAATTGCAAAGCCAGAGAATCTGGCTGTTTGGTTTTTGGTTATATAACTACCTTCAGTTATGTAACACCAACTTTTGTTGATACGTCCTAAAACTGTTATTTGTTGGTTATATATACATTTTAATGCTAGGCATCTTTACACTTTTAACGCTGTACTTATCAAAGCACATACCGTTCATACCACTGGCACACTTTACAAAAATCAATCCACCCTACTATTAACTAGTCACATATTCTGCAGCCTGGAATCTTGCACACAGACATTAATGTAGTTCCAAGGTGTAATATTACTTACAATGGATTGTAATAGTCATATGATCCCAGAATTCCAAAACGAAATAAAATACAACAGTTTGGCGAGCATAGCTAAAAGGTTTTTTAAAGACATTACATTACATGACATTATCAAGATCATATATTTTTAATCTTGTTAAAGGATGTCAGTCATAATGTACCTCTTGAATTGAACAGCCAACATTGCAGCCCCTTTTTCACCTGGCCTTTGAGTAAAAAATAAGTGGTTCCAGCCTTCAGTCAGTTTCACAAGAAGTTCTGCTCTACATTGAAAATGTAGACATCCTGAGATTTGATAATCCTTATCTTTTTAGGACAATGAATGACTGGTGATTTGAGAGCAGCTCCAACAGCACTTCTATGAGTGACAGCTGGTCCAAAATGTTTCTGAAATTTTGACAAGTAGCTACTGTCCATGGTGCTGACCGAGGTTGGTGTCCACCTGTCATTTGGTCCAAGCGCCCCATGATAAGAGTGAAGTGCTATCCGGATGGGTGATGGTCACCCAGGCTGATTGATTGCCCATTTGATAGTCAGGATGTCCTTTTTCATTGTAGAATATTGAGTCTCTGACAGTGTTCCTCCTCAATGATATCCACCACAGCACCAAGGCCAGTTTAGGACTCGTCGATCTGTACAATAAATCACCAATCAAAGTTGAGGATGTGAAGAACTGGCTCAAAGGTGCCCTCAGCTGCTGGAGTCCATCAAATCTTGTCAGGATCTTCCTTTTTCATGAGGTCTGAGGGGGAGCAAGGGTGAAAAATCTGGGGATAAAATGCCTTTAACAGGGGTGGGCAATCGAATCCGCAAAGGGCTAGTGTGTATGCACGTTTTTAGGATAACCTTTAGGTCAGCTATTCAAACCCAGGTGTGGGGACTCTTCAGTCAAATCAGTCCTCTCATTAGGAATCTAATTAGGGAGTTTCAGCGAAAACCCACATACAGAATAGCCCTTTCTGGATAAGATTGCCCACCCCAAGTCTATAACAAATCACGAACAACAGGAAGGGTCACAGTTGTGTCTTAATGGTCGGTCATGGGGCACACTAGATATCGGCCACTTCTTTATTTTAGGACTTGATAACAGGTATCTGTTTCCTGTCTGGAAGCTAAGGCATTAGTCTTTGACAAGCCCCAGGTGAGATTTTAGGGTTGTTGGTGAGCCTGGTCATCTAGTACCTTCCAGAGCTGTCAGAGGTGTTCTTTACCAGTGTTTTTCAACCCGGTTGTCAGAGACCCCTGGACCGTCCACATGTTTGCTCCCTTCCAGTTCCCTGCCAGTCTGTCTGGGAGTCCCTGAGGACCAGTTTGAGAAACACTGTAGCACACAGTCTTCCAAGTAGATGCCTGGGATTGTTTGGGTAATTGGCAGCATAAACCCTGTGTAGCCACAGAACTTCATCTATGACTGGAAGCCCTGGGGAAAAGCTCTATCCACTTTTAGTGAAAAGGGACATACAGTATGGGATCATAAAGCCGCAGTTGGGTTACCCAGAGTAGACGGTAAAGGTCAGTCATACGCCTGAAGAAAAGTGGGGTTCCCGAGTGAGTTATGATGTCTTTAGTGATAACCACTTTGGTGGTTAGAAGGAAGAGCTCCTGGATGGTAGCTTTCAAGGTGGATTTCTACAGTGGGGTAGCTTTGAGTTAATGCACCACCCCAGCAACAGGACATATTTGGGTCCCCTGTCCTGGTGTGTTCCTTTCCCACAGATAGCCTCCCGAGGTGTGCGTATGCTCAAGGTGCCTTTTAGTATCTATTTTAGACCTTGGTACTATGACCGTCTCTTCCTGCTTGGAATTCACAAAATAGACTGGGTTATTGCAGACCACCCTGGCCTGCTTCGTCTGTGTCCCCCTCTCCCAGGAACACCGACTGTGGGGTCTGAGGCACAGGGTGGTCCTTTCTCTGTCTTCATGCCTGCTTACATTGATGGCATTGGCAAGCCAGAGGGAGTCAAATCCTGGGCATTCCTCCCTGGAGGGGTATGAGAAGTTCAGGCATCACCCTGCTCCAAGATTTCTGTGGGACCTGCCAGTCAGATGGTGGTGCAGGGTACTTCGAGGATGCCTTTGTGCATGCATATGAGGCGTTATTGACTATGGGTAGAGCGATCCTCAGATGGAGCAACCGGGGCAGGCAAGAGCGATAGTGCCCCTAGAGTCCAGGGATGCCCAGGTATAGTGTCCCTGCAACCTGGGTCATCTGGATCTTTTTGTTTACCAGACACCACAGCACCAGGGCCTTGGGGACAGCTACTATAGATCATGCCCTTGAGTCAGTGGCCCCTCCCAAAGGGGTGTGGGGAGCAAGTGCTCCTACAGGGCCCCTACTACAGTTCTATAGCTCCTATGTCAACGGAAATGCTTTTGGTTCTGTAGGAGGGCCTAGTTTTCTCACTCCTGTCCCAGAGGACAGCTGGCATCAATCCACGTACTTGGCAATCTCCACAATTGTGTGTGCTGTGGCCAGGGCCATCTGTCCAATGACCAGATATTTATCACATTATTAGTGCAGCACATGTTCACGTGTCCATCCATTTTAAATAGCTGATTATCAAGGTTGCGGTGATTCACAGACTATCCCAGAAGAAGTAGGAGACAAAGTATGATTCCCTAGAAAGCAATTCCTTTGCAGTGTTATTTAACCATAATTTATGAACAATAATCATAATATATTTCATCAAATAATGTAGGAAGTGTTTATTTCCAGTAGAATTCCAAGAGTCTCAAAGAAATCCAACACATGTGGCTATCACACAAACCCTGTACAGCACCAACGCCCCAAACAATCAGCACCTGGAGCTGTCCTGCAGAAGTACAGCTCTCGAGAACACAGACACAGCTACAAAGCACAGTGATTAAAGCTGAGGTGACATTATCAGAAATGAAGATATATCGGTGTTTTCAACTGCACATTTTTAGCTGGGTTTGAATGTTGGCAAAGTTTGCACTTTCCCCCTTGCGTCTGCTCATTTTCACTGCCACCTCCTGACACCTCCATAATGAGTGTGATGAAAGCTAAATGTGTAACACCGACTTCCCCCCACATGCAGACCGTATGTTCCCACGGCCAAACTCTGCATCCATGAAACCAATATAAGCAGACCTGTGTGACCTTCTTTACTCAGCATAGAAACTGATCATTTAAAAAGAAACTAAATGACACGTCACAGCATCACATCTGCTGGTTGGGTGTAAGTGAAAGGACAAGTTCCTCAGTCGTATCTGTGCACTGATGCATTCATGTGGCACCATATATGATTCACCTATATAAATAAATCACAACTGAACTGGATCACTTCCTCACTTCCCTATGCAATGAATATGGTTCTAAAAAGTCACAGTATGGAGCATTATTCATACATGCTTCAAATGCACTACAATTACTATATCATACATTGTATCACTGTGAGAACAGGAGGTGGCTCTTCCCCTCCACCTGTCCCCCATTAATGTCCACATATATAAATTAATCTTTTCTGTTTCTTCTCAGCCCTAGTAAACCTGTCCAGATCCAGACGTCTGACCTGAGTCCTCCTGCGTCGCAATATTGAACTTGCACCATAGGGCCAAATTTCATTTCCTACTTTCCTTTCTCAACAGATCGGTGCTTTTAGAAATTCCAGTTAAACTTGTCCCTGCAAATGTAACAATGAAATAACCTCGCGCATGTCTAACCCCATCGACATGTGGTTCTGTTCACCAACGAGTCCAGAGCTGAATGCACAAAACATTTAAACCTAAAGATAAGGAATGTATAAATTATACGCATTAAAAATGGTTCCCAGATCAGCCATTCTGGCTAGTCTATGCAGCACGAAACGTATGGGTTTCAGCGATATGAAGAAGACCAGAAGAGCATATGACTGCATTACAAGCCTAGATGGCAACATGTCAGATTCCAGCAATATTCATAATTGTGATAATTCTCACTTTTCTAATGAGCAGAGTGACAATGAAGCCTTGTGATCAGCACACGCATTGCATCTCCTAGAAGGGTTAAGTGAGGCGCCTGCCAACACAAAGTGTTTGTGTTCATTGGCAGTCACCTCAAAGCATCCCTGTACACACCATGTTTGACAAACAGTTGACAGTAAATTAAAAATAGGCAGTTGTGAATCCAGGGGAGCATGTTCCCAATTCTGTCCTCGCATTATGGGCCTTACTCCAACCAGCCTATGTGTTACGCAGTGGTTTCTTGAGAGCCTTGTTAGCAGTAATTAACAGCAGCGGTTCCATTATCCTCCTAAGTAATATACCCTTCTAAATACAATTGTGGCTTCCTCGAGTTCACTTGCTCCTAAAAGCTCTTTTAAGTTGGTGAATTTTCCCATGATGCCATTATGTGTTGTGGCGGGCCTGGGGGCGAGGCGGGACACTGCGGCAAAGTGGGGTGTCCACTCAGGGTCAGGCCAAACGAAAGCCTTTCACAAACAAGAGCATGAACTCTATTACTGATGCAAATCCAGCCTCTTAGTGGGAATTGTTTCAGTGGTATAATGGAGCCATAGGAGCAGCTTCCTTCCCATCTCAAACCATAGCCCCCCCCCCCTTTTCGGATCATAGGTTCTTTTGTGTGCATCTCTGGACATTTTAGCAGCCTGTTTAAACGACTTCCATTGTACGCACGCCTTTCTTGATTTCCCTCCCTGCCACTGTCCCACAATGCCCTTGTACCAACAACTTTGTTACTTTGGTTGTCCCATATATTAGAACTAAGTTGTTTCAGGTTAGGCCTGGTCCGAGAATTCCAACCTGTGGCACAGATTTCCGAATGAACTGGAGGATTTACATCTCATTTTGCTGAACACTTCAATAGTACAAAAGTGCTCGAAAGAGGCCGCATGACAGCCTAGGAACAGATTTAGATTCACAGTGACAGCTTAATCTACCAGATGCTTCTGGTTCATTTTATTGAAAGGTGAGGAATTTTGGCCAGATCTTGAACCCTCAGTTGGAGGCGTGTCTCCTAAGTATGTTTAGCATGCAAATTTGGCTCCACTCGATGACCTACAAAACAGTGGTCAGGAGAGATAAGTATTTTCCACAGTCAAAGTGTTAGGAGCCAGTGACCCGGAATTCAATGTGCTTGTTAATGATATACGGAGATTGCTGTGGTTCTAATCGCATAGTAAAAATTCTGCATATCATCTCTTTTTGCCTTTGACCATTGATGGGGCAGATGACCGTTTGTTCTTTTGAATTGACCAAAGAGCTTTTAAAATTTATTACCAAAAGAAAGCGAGATGTCTCACAAGTCATTAAATCTGTATTGACACTTAGCTCTCAGTAACCCAGCGAAGCACAATTTACTAGGGCTTATTCTTTTAACACCGGAAAATTAATATTGTAAGCAGTCTCACCCTGCAATATAATAACTCTTCTCATAACAATCTCAGAGCAGTGTACTGCGGAGACTGCTAGTGTGATAAGAGCACAATACAATATTGGAATTTTTACCCTCTCTGTGGGTTTCCAAATTAAGTGGGTAATCCCTTAATTAAGTATCCATCGAACACCCCTGTTCCTTAAAGATTAGCTTTCTTTAGTAAAATAGACTATATTCAAGTAATATGGCCATGATTATGCAATATAAATTATTACATGTCTTTCAAAAGATTGCCAAAAGTCTTATGAGTGAGTCCAAAATATGTAAATTATACATAATTATAAGGCCTGCCTAATAATCCAGTAAAGTTTCACATCTGCTCAAAAAAGAATTTTGTAAAATATTACCAGATGGCTAACAGCAAAGCTTTAATAGTATTGAAAAGATGATATAAAATAACTTGTTCATTTTCTTTGGTAAACAGATTTATTTCATTCAATTCCCCTACAATAATAGCCGCAGTGGCACAGCATAAGAATTTTACTATTCAGCAAAGTATTTATACTAGTGCTAGTATAGTTTACTTATAATGACATATTTCGCCATCTAAGGAGCTCACCAGCTTTGTATGCAAATTGAATGTTTGTTGTTATTCATTTAGAACCAAAAATAAAATTTCCTTACTATTGTTGCAACAGGAAGCAGCATTTATTGTTTACTGTAAAGTAAATACTGATATAATTACAAAGACGACATATATTGTATGTGCCTACGAATCACAAAGAACCACATGAAGATTATTAGTAAAATAAGAGTTTCTTACATTACATATGCTCCCCTACTCATGAATGAGATACGTTTCGAACGGCCGTTCGTAACTTGAAATGTTCGTAAGTCGTTATTCAACGTCATTTTAAGGGTATACGCAAGTACAAAGAACTAGGATGCTGGGAGTACGTACGCTACGCTGCTGTGCGGCGGGAGTAGCGGCCAGAAGTCATACTAGGCGGAATTGGTGCACAGAAAATAATTGATGTTGCGGACAGGAAACGGGAGCCCAATGAACACAATTTGGGCTTACAGTACAATGAAATAAACATATTTAGAGTATTTCTATCTCATAGAAAATTAACTTACAAACATTGCAACTAGCTATCTGTTGCTCTCTGTTCCAGAAAAAAAAAAATTAACAAAAACCCATATTTCTTTTCGATTTAACCAAAGATATCTTTTGTCAATATGAAACAGTTAACATTTTTTGTGGTCAGTGTCGCTACGGAGAACATTAAATTAGTGGTTTGTGAAAGGTCACAAAGCAAAAAAGTGAAGTATCTGACTGGGAAGCTTATTGAGCTGGTATTGTCAGAGGTGCTGTCTTCTGATCTTAAGCTGTCTATACAGCTGTACCTTTCAAAGGGAAGGAAAACCATACAGGTCATGGCATGAGACCAAGCTGTAAGAAGACGCGCATGCTGTAACGAAAGACCAATGGCAAGCCTCTTCACATAGTTATAAATATGATATTGATGCAGCCAAATTCCCCCTTTCCTTCTATGCATAAATAGTGCAAGTATCTTGATTACAAAAGAAGTCTGTCTGAATTTCCTCCTATAACCTATGTCTTCATAAGCTACCAGTCAGCAAAAACCATGAAGTCTCTTCTCCCGCACCCATGGGCTCTAAGGGGGGGCAAACAAGCCATGTAGATCTTGGGCTAGACTTTATGGTATCACAATGGCCCTTCTCCATCAGCGGTGTGGCTAAGTAAAACTTACGAGGCTTACAATGTTATGTACATTTTAACTTCCAGGCAGTGATCCCCAGGCTCTCCATATGACCCCCTGCCCAGCCTCGCTGCTCTCGACCGAAATACCTACAGCAGCGCCGTTATATTTTATTATCCTCAGTGTTATTCTCCTTCTTGCTCTCTAGCCTTCCTGAAAGCCCCCTCATCCTGTGGATCCTTCTGGCTGTGAGCGCCGTAAATACTAGACAAGGCTTTTGACACACATAAGCATTTATAACCACCAAGTCGGCCCATTCTCAGGTATCATGTATGACATATGAGGATGCTTATTTTACAGCAGGTTACCCAGGCCCCAGCCAATGTCCATGAATTATCCATGGCACACATCTCGCCCAGTAGTGCTGGGGTCTCTCTTTCTTTCTCAGACCCCATGTGGGGTTCATGATAGACACTCTGTCTCTTTCTCCCACACGCACACATGCATAGAAGGAGAAAATCAAGCAGATGAACTTCTAACCTTCTTATCATAAATAAAAGTGCATCTCAGGCTTGTTCTCCTCTCTGAGCCTCTGCCTGCAGGTCGGACACTCTAGCAGCTACAGTGCTAAGTCTCCCTACTACTCCCAGCTTTCTTTCTTCTACCTTTTCACCAGAAGCTGCTCCATCAGCCCAGAGAGAGCTACGTGCCGTGCCCAGGAGGCTGCGGTGCCTAAAGCACGCAGGCCATTCCTCCTTCCTCCCTCCTGCCACGACTCACAGCCCTGTGATGACCTCGCTCAGCAGGTCCACCACAAAGCCGCAGACCGAAAGGAATTCATGTTCTCTCTTTTCTCCACCATGAGGAAACTAAGGTAAGAATATTTTGAAGATAAAAAACAAACGTATAACGGGCATAATTCTTTATTATGAGCCTGTTCTGGAAAAGCACTTATGGAAGACAGATAGTTGGAATTTATTTGTAAATAATAACTGGGAGGGAGTCAGGAAAGTGTCAGGAAAGTGACAGGAAAGTGTCAGGAAAGTGGCAGATTCAGTCAGTTCATTAGTAACTTTTGTATGTCTGCAATGATATGTTCACACTGAAATTGGACGCCTCCTGTTCAGTTCATTTCAGAAGCGTTCATTTTTTACATTTTCTACTGAAAATCGTTTTTCCGCAAATGTCATCACTTAAGACAAAGGTGGTGAAATATTTTCCGTTACTAAGCCATTGTTGACTGGATGCTCTTGTGATATTTAATCAGCTACAGGAGGCACCTGCTGAATTGTTGAGGCCCTTCCCGGCTGAAATGTTTGCGAGTATTGAGGTTGGCAGAGAGGCTCGACGAGCAGCCGATGACAGTAGGGAAGTGCGATTTCATTTAAAGCAAGCCTGCTTCTGGCGCAGCATGCGGGTGAAGAAGTGGCAACTGGTCCTTCATCAAGCAGATCATTATCACGAATACCTGGCTGCACGTCCCCCAGCGGCCTGTCAGTTATATGACAATGAAGCCTGTTTATGAGTCGCTTCATTACAGCCCATCCTCAGTCCTCTGCTTGCCTCTCGCCATCCTGCATGATCTAATCTCTCCTCATTTCACAAGTCCCGTCTATTCTATATCTAATTGTCCCAAGCAAACTGGTGCGAGGATCTCGAGGGCCCTGTTTGTGCTCCCAGGAAAGCAGTGTTGTTTTTAGATTAAAACTGCCCCTGTCCCTGGAGAGTATTTCCTGTGCTCTGCTGGCCGTCGTGCTTAGTCACCCAAATGGGCAGCATCTCTGTTTTTCTCCATATTTGTAACGGTGCAGCTCCATCGCCTTAAGTAGGAGGAGGATTTACATAAATTCTGGGACTCTGTGTGGCAGCTTCTTTGTAACGAGCCGTTATTTGGGACATATCCAGTGGTGGGCCTGTGACTGCGTCTCTGCTATTCTTCTTCAGACATCTCCCGCCTTCCTCGTGAAAACAAGACATGGTTGCTGCACTGCTCTGAGACACGGCAACACACGGCTTCTCCAGCATCTCCGTCAGCAGGCCCCAGAGGAGAATTTGCTGTCGATGCCCTGGTTCCAGTAAGTCTCACAGCTTTCCAGTCAGCTGCTTTGAATCTGGGTTTGTCTCCCTGCTTGAACAACAGCCGATTGGCTACGCTGAGAGTGAATTCAGCACCGGTCGGGCCGCACTTAGATTCCATGTTCAACGGCCCCGTTACTTCTCAATAGTGCATATCTTAGACCGCAGAGGTATTGCCAAAGGCCGTTTTATTTAGACGGTTCCTATTCAGATGTTTAACCCTAATTTAATGCCTAATTATAGCCAAATATTTCCTGCCATACACATTGAAATAACCCACAGAAGTGTCCACAAAGTGAGAAGGTGAGTCTGTCAGCGCTTCACCGTGTGTCTGTGGTCCTGCATCGCAATTCATGCACAGCGGACCAGAGCATATTCACACACTCCCCCTCCAGAAAAGTCTGCATTAAAAGCTCTCAACAAAGGTCTTAATTGTGTAGATCCTCATGGAGTGAATTTAAAGATTTCAACTGGTCTACATCCCAGTATATCGTTTCTCAACTTTCCCTGAAGTATTCATACTCAGTAGAGATGCTTACTGATGATGCATTATTTGGAGGAAAATTCATCAGTCTAAATATATAAGTGTGCTGGGTTGTTCTCTGCCTAAAGCCTCTGGGGTGGGCTCCAGACCCCCTAAGATCCTGAAGAGGACAAGCGGTTACAGAAATGGGATGGATGGAAGGATAGATTTATTACAGCAGTCTTTGAGTACATTTCATTATCAAACAGCACATGAAGATAATGTTGAAAGGTATTTTTAAACTTAATACATCCATACATGCAAATATGCATATGTGATTCATATATCCATATATGCAAAGTTCGTTTATACTAAATTGAAAGTTGGCATTTATAAAGTTCCCATTAAAACAGATCTCCCATCTTTGACAACACACTGAAGTCTTTAAGTTAAAGTTGCTCCATATACACACTGGGACTTCGGTGGTCTTTGGGCTGGAGTTCTGCATTAGTTAAGCTGCAGATGGCACAGCCTCACCAGACCCTTAAGGCTTGTCGTTCATGGTGAATCTGCCATCAGTGATATTTTCATCAGTTACTTTACAAAGTTCACAAGTTCATCGACAAGTGCTGAAGACTGATCCCAGCCAAAGGGGGGGGGGGGGTGGGGCGTCACGCTAGTCAGCGAAGCTGGCAGAGGAAAATACTGCCTTAGTAAGTGATTTACTATGTTTCTAAGAACAATAGAGGGGTTGCTATTAAAAAATAGCTAATGGCAAGGCTCAAATGTTCTTCTAAATGACAGATTGCTATAAATGGCCTATCTACATTATACTTTTTTGCTTTTTTCAGGAAAAATAAGTAGTTCTCATATACAGGTACACCTAATAGAATCCATTAATAACATCATTCACCGCACTTCATTTTTGGGCAGAATTTCCATATTTTATTTCAAGCTTAAGCACAGCAAACTTTCTAAAATATCCCATGTGGTTACTAAAAACCCAAAGGTAATTTACATGAATTGTGAATTGTGAGACTCTGCTGATAATTAAATCCTGGGAAACCTGTGCTTGGGTTTAGCAGCATGAAAATGACACACTGGCAGGCGAAGGAATTCCTGGCTAGCCCGGAAAGGCCATCCCAGGGCCGAGGCGACAGCTAGCCACACGGCAGAGACCCTGCGGCGCGGGCCAGACTGACGCACGGTAAACCAAGTACAAGGTCTTGTCTGGGGGAGATCAGCCGTGTTATGATGAAACTGGCTGCAAGAATGTGTTACTTAAGCATGCTGAAGCCTCCCTCATAGATCCGTCACACGAACACCCCGCTCTCAGCCTAATTCACCCACATCGTTATATTTCGCAGTATGTTAAATACTCTCCAAGGCTGCTCCGCCGGCATCCTTCTGGGTCCAAAGTTTTGGAGCAAACATGTGATCCATCCACTTGGCCACTCGAATGTTTCCATGGCACGGGCAGTGCCGTCCCAGAAAGATGATTATGCAAATTGTTGACCCATAGTCATCACTGTGAATAACTTACAACAAACAGGCATTCTCCCACATAACCATGTCATAATATTTGCACAGTGGATTTTGTGCAGTTTCACAGTTCGTAAAATTTGCGATGAATAGATTTATGATAGAATGGACTTGTTTAGCTCATTTACAATGTAATGTAATGAAATGCACTGAAAACTTCATCCCCTTCGGCAAGTTCATAGCAACTCCATGAACCCAGCAGTCGGCTCTTGGCTGAATATGCTGTGACGGTCTTTATAGGCTAAACACTGTCTGCCATTGTGAGCCTCTGGTTCCCACTGCAGCCGCGCCAGCTTGGAGGCCTCAACCCCGACTGACAACATGGTGTAAAATCCTATTTGCATTGTGTTTGTCTGCCGAGTCGCCAACACACTGAACAGCAACCGCCCTCTGCGCACACACACACAGACACACACACGCACGCACGCACGCACGCATGCACATGTCGCGCACACCTCACCCACTGCTGTCCCAAATGAACATCCCGCTGACATGCAGATTGCGAGCCTTAACGCTGACAAAGGGAAGACAGTTGCTTCACTCAGATGGCCAGGCTCAGTTCTGCATGAAGATCACATTATGTAACCAGGCCTGATTGATGTACCTGTGCGTATGTTAATGCTTCATTCAGGTCCTCAAACAAACCTCTCTACACCTGTTAAAGATGCATGAGACATGAGTTCTGAGGCACCATTCCACACGCCCTCATCTCTCTGGAGCTGACAGGCTGCCCTACTTGGTTCTACCCATTTTTTCAACTGACAGAAGAGAACTTCTGATGTATCTGTGGATAGTGGATATGAGATCCTCTCTTTGTATGCCTGGAATCAATGCTAATGTTGCCATCATTCTGTTTGTAGTTTCATTTACACACAAAATATTCCATAGTTGTATTTACAAAAACAGGATTACATGCTTCATATTTCTTATCTTAAGGGCTATTTTGACCGCGTGCGCAAAGTAATTTAATTTCTAACCATGTGTACCCATTTGGTAAACACCTAAATAATTTAGCATTATTTCTGTTGGAGTACTGCACTGAGACTATTTATCTACTCTTCAGATTTGTTTAGTTTTGAAGAGCTGAAAAAATTAGGCCCTTTTATTTTTCAGCTATTTGTGTGTTCTGTTCAATGTTCCACTGGTTTCTTGGCAAACAATGTGCTTTGATATTGGGAGTGGAATGTTGAAACTCTGTGTGTCGCCCTCTGGAGGAGGCTGTGGGTACAAGCCCTTCCCCAAAGCCCACCTGGGCAGCAGATAGTCAAGTATAGATTTATTAGGATTGAGACAGAAAGGAAGACAGGCGAGCAGGGGACAGGCTCCTCACAGAGCCCAAACAGGCAGGTGTATGCAGATCATTTCCCCAAGAACATCTTGGCCCAAACATGAACCTTCTGTGATGACAGTCCTGGATGGAGATGGCACTGCCACATGTGCTGCTGTGCAAGTCTGCAGGGGTCCGATGTGCCGTGCCTGCTGATGCCAAGGCTGGTGGCACACATGCCGCGTTAGCGATGAAAAGCGCAAGTGAGTCACCTTCTCAACTCCCACTGTACCCCCTTTTCTGTTTTTAAAGATGTAATGGAATTTATATAGTAGCTCCTATGGAATTTATACAGAATTGGTTTATTCAAAAGGAAAAATTCGAAGGCAGCTCTGCAATTTGCTCCGGCCCCCACTCTCCAATAACGACATAAACATGTCTTCCAAAACATAAAAAGGGCTTTTTTTTTTGCTACGAAGAATTTTGGAGCTCTGCTGTAAAAGGGAAAATGTGGAAATGTTTATTTTTTTTTACCAGATGCTAGAAATTAAGATACCATACAAGGGCCTTTGATTTGCGCTAATCTAAGAGAGGAAATGCTAATTTATTTAAATAATAAGTTCATATTAAACCATCTATGTGTTTTTTAAGTTATTGAGAGAGAAAATTTGGAAGCACTTTTTATCTCACGGTTCCTGACATTCCAGTAAAAGACGAATGACCATAAACTCCACCGGAATCCCAGCTAGCTTTTTCCTGCTCTTGCTTGATGGATAGTCTGATGATCTTCTAATCTCAATATAGCAGATATCAGTCTTTCACTCATTCTGTGTGTGCGGATCTTTCCCCAGATTTCACCAGTTTCCATCAATTGTTCAAAGGTCCTTTAGCATCTTTAAATCCTGTACCCCCAGTGTTATCCCATCCAGGACATTCCCTACCCTGTGTCCAGTACTCCCAGTGTTATCCCATCCAGGACATTCCATACCCTGTGTCCTGTAATCCCAGCGTTATCCCATCCAGGAAATTCCCGACCCTGTGTCCTGTACTCCCAGTGTTATCCCATCCAGGACATTCCCTACCCTCTGTCCTGTACTCCCAGCGTTATCCCATCCAGGACATTCTCTACCCTCTGTCCTGTACTCCCAGCGTTATCCCATCCAGGACATTCTCTACCCTGTGTCCTGTACTCCCAGTGTTATCCCATCCAGGATATTCCCTACCCTGTGTCCTGTAATCCCAGTGTTACCCCATCCAGGACATTCCCTACCCTGTGTCCTGCAATCCCAGTGTTATCCAATCCAGGGCATTCCCTACCCTGTGTCCGGTAATCCCAGT
>JAODUD010000098.1:1357897-1375451 GCA_026784285.1 Stomatorhinus walkeri
AGGAGGGATGGAACAGGAAGTGAAAACTGTGGAGAGAGCTTACTTTGTTTGCCTGTATAAAACACAGAACTTGCGCCACTTACGCCTGAAACAGTCTAGAGAGGTATTTCCATATGCACTGGCATGCTCAAAGGTGCTGGGGGCTCGAGTTTCCCCTTCATCACGTAACATAGAAGTTATATTTACATGGAAGCTCTTATGGAAGTTTCACAGCAGTAATTGCCAAATAAAAACCAACATTCCAGTCATAGATGCCCACAGAAAAAAAACAGAGGGCCTGAACATGCATTTTCATGCATCTCAAAATAAAGCTCAGTGGATAAGTGGACCCTCTCCAAGATTTACAAACTCTTCAGAAGTTACATAAATGGGGTGGGGGGTTGTGGTTCATTATTTCACTCCACACGTGTTTCAACGGATATTTAACAACAACGATTTACCAACAAAAAAGAACGATGACATATTTTCCTGTCGGTTAACAATTTTTACCAGTAACACCGCGCAGAAAACAAGCTTCAACAGAAGAAAGAGCAGCGGGATCTCAGTGCCATTAAACTCTGTTATGAAAACATGATCCGTGCCTAAAAAACACCGTGCTTTCCAATTACTATAAGCCAAACTACGATTACTTAAATACAATCTAAATCAAATAGTCACTAAAACATGACAAACACAATAAATACTAGTACTCCCGCTAATTGATGATGCTATTTATGCTTAGAAAAATAACAACTTTACAGATTTTAATGACTTTGGGTCCGAATACTGTGTCTCCCGTATTTTTCTTGTCAGCCCGCACAGCCTTTTGTTTCATTCCCCCGGGGAATCGTTACAAACAAACCGACTTAAAGTACGGACAAGTAAACAAGGTAACCATTAATAGTTGAGCGTGCGCGACCCTGCCTATAAGCATTGAGCTGCTGGGGAGGGTGGGGGTGCAGAAAGGGATCCCGGCGTCGGACCGCGTTTTCGGAGCTTTCGGAGCCGCCGCACATACCTCGCAGAAGCCGGAGCAGTAGCTCTTGCAATCCGGCTGACGAACCTGCAGGCGATCCAGCTCTTCTCCGAGCCTTTCGGACTCCGAGTCGCTCTCCCCTTCCGCCATGCCGCTCGCTTCACCGTGCGCGTACGACGCCGACGGCCAGGGGGCCCGAGTGAGGACGACTTCCTGCCCGGCCCACCGGCTGCACGGCTGAGACAAACCCCCCTTTCGCTTTCGCAGCACGTCCGCCTCGCTCCACCTTCTCAAAACAACTTCAACGGATGGGCTTTATACGTGTCTGTATAATCATTTTATATGATAGCCGTCATCTGCTTTGCCTGTTCACTAATAGTTAAGATTACTGACTGAACAGTGACATTACTCGCTTCTTGTTCAGCATTTTACAAGCAGTAGGTCGCAGTACGGTGACGGTGCGTGGAGCAATGTTTAGCTCTGCTGAGCAAATAGGAGACGGCAAAGAGGCCGATCGCATTTTGCGTTGAGTTGCAGAATTCAACGGATTGAGAAAACATCAGTGCGGGTTTCCACGTATGCTTTAATGACAATCCGAAATTTGTATCTTTACCGTCCTGTTAATATATGTGGACAATTGTAATGAAATTGTAGGTTATTAAAATAATTAGGAATGTTTGTCGGGCACAGCATGATATGTAATGAATGAAAATGTCGATTAAAGAGGGTTTTGGAAATGTGACATTAATGTAGGGTGAACTATGCAAAAGTGAGACACATCGGTAAATCATTTAGAGAAATCTCATGAAAGTAATTTGCTAATTTTCAATTAGGTGCACGTGTCCTTAAAAAGCTTTATGTGCACATTTGCGTAAATAATCTATGCACAGCATGCAGCCTAACATTTAAGAGTTAAATGGGATGAAATATGGAGAGGCAGCTCTAATTTCTTGATGAGTATATGACGTGACGCTAATTTTTGTGTACATATGGTTTAATTCAATTTAAAAGCGTGAGCACTGGAAAACAAACTTAGAGATTGCTTGCATACATTATTTTAAAGTATAATTTCTGGTTTTTATACATTTTCTACAGAATATTTGGGGGTAAAATGTCAACGTAATATAACCGTAAAAACTGTGTACCAAATAATTAAACTTGCTTTTAAAACGTGAAATTCTCGATAAAATACCATAGCAACTAGTTTTGCTAATTCTTACACTAGAATAGAAAATATAAGTAATGGAGATTCACATTAGTCAGTTCAACTTTCATCATTTCATATTCTGGTAGCCATTTTGTACATATTCTACCTGAAACCCATGTGTAAGGAAATAACATCACAGAGAACGCTGATGACACTAACTCCTGCATGCCAAGGTTAGCAGGACTGTCTCTTTAAAATATCAGATAAATTGACATTTTAAGGTATGGTGAGGTATGCTAAGGTTTACATGTTAAATGGTATGACCCCAGGAAAACATTAATAATGATTATGAAAAATGAGCATTTATTTAAAAAAATATGTTCACATTCACACCAAGGTCATGTGTCCATGATAATGCCTGTGCTGGAAAGTAGCGAATTAAATTTAGGCTACTATACTTAAGTACATTTTCCAAATAGGCCTATCTGTTCTGAAGTAGAGGTAGCTTTTGACTTTTATTCTACTACATCTTACAACAAATATTACCAAATATTTATACTTTCTATTGTACCACATTTGTACTTAGTGTGATGCACTTAGTGTTGCATTTCACAAGTACGTTTATGTTTTTTTCATTGATTTCAGGTCGATCACGTACGACAGGGAAAGGTATTATTGGGACAGATACTACCGAGATTGTCAAAAAGTAAAGACCAGCGACCTGAAGCAGACAGTAGACGTCAAAGGTTTAGAATCCTGTCGGCTCTTTGAAAACCTTTGGGCATTGTGTGTGTGTGTGTGTGTGTGTGTTTTAGTTTTTTTTTGCGTAGCGGTTGGAGAGATATGGGTTGCTATTCTGTTTGTACTACATGCAATACGATCTTGATATATTATGGAAAGTGGCTTGGCAAATAGAAAGAGGTGATCCTTGGATGTTTGTGATCAGCCTACGTTACTAGTGAATTGTGAATAGCCTGTAGACAGTATCATGACAAAGGTGTTGAAATTTGTATCCTGTTGTCATTAGCTGCTAAGTTTTATTTAATAACACACATAGGCCTATATCGCTTTGCGATATGACCAAAATCTCATATCCCGATAACAATACATATCACGATATAATACATTTTATGTAAATTCAATGAATAAATAGTTAATAAAAAACAACCACATGGAAAAACCTATTTTGTATTATATTTGAATAATTTGCTCGACAAACAAATGGTACTTATTCATATTTTATTTTTTCCTTTTATTTAGAACATTTACGCAAATTTCCAATTAAAAATGTTACTAAATATATGATATAAATGTATAAAATATAAAAAGGTAAATGGAAAACCTCAAACCTGGAATATGCGCGATAAAGAACAGGCGGCGCTGTGAAATGTTGTGCTCTGTACGCATGCGCGAAATATAACGCACGTGCGGCCGGTGTTATTGAGTGCCCGGGATCACGCACGTTTCCTGTAATCTGCAACACAACGAAAAAGTCGTTAAGTGTAATATGAAGCGATAGACGTTTCTCTGTCATCACATGATATATGTCGTTATATCGCACAGACTTACACACATATATCAGAGCTAAAACTGTGGCTGAGAGCATTTGTTCAGCATAGATCTGCTTATCATCATTAATCACCGTAGCTGGTTATTTATGTGAACCTAATTTCAGTTAATACAATGGAATATATTTCTGAAGGTCCTATTATAAATTGTCATTTAGTTTGAAATGTTTGGGAAAATGCAACACTTTCATGCCTGAACTTTTGTGTTCAACAAAATTTACGTCCAATAGACAATGCCATGTTATACATTTGCATCAGCGTATACTGTAAGTTCAAGTACTTTTACTGTAATACGTAAAGTATATTTACAAGCAAGTACCTACTTATTTTTACTTAAGCAGAAAGGCCAGTGGGGTACTTCAACCTTTACTAGACTACATTTTCCCTGTTTTTTTGTACTTAAGTAAATTGTTTGAGTACTTCAGCAGAAGTAAAATCTGATTTTAAATTGAAGTGTTAAATACACCATATGACTCCTATTACGAGCCTTTCTGTCAGAGACTAATTTTGTAAAATGTCAGTAGTGTATAATGCTGATCAAATATGTAATATGAACTAACTATGTGGAAGTGATTTCAAGTGTTTAATGTTAATTATTTATTTAGGAAAAAGTAATTTATCCACAACATTATTATTAAAGCTCTGTAAGACTAGAATAAAATGATTATGTTGCAGAACCTTGGTATTTTAGAGATGTTTATCTTTAATGCGGTGATTGTTAAACAGCAAATTGCCCCACACACAGATATTACATAAATCTCTGTCAATGGACAAGCACCAGATTGTTTAGCACAAATTAGCTAAGAAAACAAAAATGCCCAATTATGATAGGAAATGTCTAGTATTCTTTAGAAAGAATCTGAGCATGGACACAGTGTGGTTCATAAAAAACTGTCCTAACAACACGAGAAACATGTAAACACTTGGATGTTTTGAGTGAGAGTTAATTTCTCAAGAGAGACATATCAATGTGGTATTTCTAACGTCATTGCATGGAGTTGTGCATCATTATCAACATTATATTATGAGAAACAGTCAGTTTGTATTTTTGCACATATACAAATATTTCCTGCAAACATTTATTTTACTTTCAGTTAGTATCTTATTTTCAGCTGTATTTTTTCATCAGTTCACTTGGAGAGATGACTTAAAACCAAAGTAGTGTGGTTAATACAGCTCTACACTGCATTAATTATACAGTTAACATAGTGTGCACCTCTGTTAGGCTATCGGTGCCCACATGCACCTTTATACTGACTCCAGAATCTATTGTAAGATTCCAGCGAGACAGATCCTTCCCCTTTTTTATCAGCACTGTGTCTTCCTGTGTCCACAGCTCTTTTTCCTTGGGTTCTCTTCCAATTCTATCTATCCATTGCCTGTCCCGTTCCGTGGTTAGTAACATTCACGCCTTTGCGTGTCGCTATAATCCCGATTTCTATTCTTTCTGAATGCCTCATCCCCATTATTCCCAGTTGAAACACACTTATAATTAAACATTCTAATTAACCAGCCAGACATTACACTCCACCAGGACAAAATGCGGTCAGCCTCCTCGCCAGTTCATACTGACATCCCCAAAGAGTTATTCTTGGGATCCTGACTGCTCCAGAATTCTAGTTTGTACTTCAGCTCCACATTCTGATAGGAAAAACGGAAATGATGAGCTCTCAATAGCCATTTTGGGCTCACATTCCCTGTTGTAATATCTTTATTCATTTCATCCTTGAGTAATAAAAGAATATTTGTGAAGTATATTGCTCAGGTGAAAAGATAAATAAATCCTCTGTTTTATTAAAAGAACTAATTTACCTATTTGGGGACATGGTTGAGAGTGAGTGGATGACTACGCTAAACCTCAATATATTATGAAGTAAGAGGATTATGAATTATGAACAGCTCCTGACATTCAAGTTTGAGGCAAAAGCAATATTCTAGATCAGCTCACCACAGAGATGATAAAATACGAACGCCAGAGAATAAGTTGGTTTATATGGCTAATACTATGGTGAGTGTTAGTTTGAATATGTTGGTACAGAGAAGTCAGGACTGTGGCCTGGTGGTCAGTCTTCTCACCTGGGCCTGAGCGGCGTGCAGTCTCTCTGTCAATGACTCCACCGCACTCTCTCGCGCCCACACTTCTGCAGAGAGCCCCTTAATCTGATGGCATAGGACAATACGGCACAGGTTACCTTTGGGTCTGACAAGAGAACTCATCACACATGTAACACTTTAATCAAAGGGGCTTACAGGAGGCCTTTGCTATTTGTAACACAGACCGAAGAAGAATGTTTTGTTGGACCTATAAAAACTTACATTTTTATAACTAATAGAGGCTCTTCTGGTTTCTACCACACAGATCCTTTGCTGAAGGAGGTATTGCTAATGCCCTACATGGAAGTTGATCATTTACAATTAGCTCCCTGAATAGCAATACAATACACACACAATAAGGAAAAAAACATTATTTAGAAAACCCTCTTTTAAAATTTATGGGAAAACAAAACATTGAGGCTTTACTTGAATATGTACTATTTATTTATGTCTTAGAAGAGGCCTTGTTGAAGCACGGGATAATGTTTTTTACCTAAAATCTATCACTGATTAATGCTGTTATATTTTTTAGCATAAAAATAATCTGAGTGTGGTGTTGTTTGATATGACTAATGTATTTGCACTGGGTAAAACTGGTAAGCATTTTATTGTAAGATTTAACACATGTTATAGCATCTCTGAACCAGCAGGTGGTGATATCTCCATCACAGTCTGATTGCTCCAACAAACCTCAAGTAGAAGCCAATGGATTGCAGTGGCCTGCCTGCGGCGCCACATACTGGTTATTTAAAAAAAAAAGAGCTGCTTATTACAACAAATGTCCGAATGTCTATAATGGGAAAATGGTGATGTCGCGTTCTTACCAATGGTGGTTCTAATCAGTTTAAAAAACAACACATGACGTAGTCTAATCTCAGCCCATTCCCAGAGCCAGTGAGATGAGGTAGAACATGCCTGAGAATGGAGCCACCTGCTCACCTGTTTCAGGTAAGTGCGCATCTTACTGCTCTGCCTGAGGACCATGTGATCCAAGTGACAGATCTTTTCCTCCAAAGTGCAGATCTCAATTTTGTTTTTCCTCAAGCTGAAATTACAATGACCAGTAGCACTCTAGCTGAAATCAGTAATATCCATGTAATATAAAGTCACAAAAACACATGCACTACAGCTATGGCAATGACCATTGTTCTAAAATTTTCAATCCAAGTCTATCTTTCTTTTGCCCTTTGATTTCATAATATGTATTTTGTGTATGTAATTCTGAGTGCTGTGATTCTGTATAATCATGTTAATTATTATTATCAATGAATAATAATAATGCTAATGGGAATACTGTTTGTGTCTTCGCGTAGGGATTTGCTCTGTACTCCACCTCTCTGCTTCAGGACCTGCCTTGCAAGGCTCACAAAGTCTGCGTCTGACGTGGTGCTCAATCAAGTCTTTCTTCACCTTTAATGCAGCCCTCTCCTGTGAAGTAGGGGTCAATGTGCATCTGCTTACATTGACATCTACTGTTTATCTGGTCGGTAAAAAGCTCAACTTCCCCAAAATTTCAGTGAGATTCAAAGCGTACCCTCACCACTTGTGTTTAAACAATTAAAGTAGCTCCTTGACGTAATTTAAGTTGGACGTTTACCTTCTCCATCCTCTCCAAAAATGACTCTAGATGAGAGAGTTTCCTCTGCTTAACTTCCAGACTTCTCTGCATAGCGTTTAAATCCTCAGTGCTCTTCCTTAGCCTGTACTCCTGCTCCACAATGTGTGTCTTATACAACCAAAAAAAAAAGTGCATAAACTCAGTCAGGATTCTGTCCAGGAACAGCCTTCTGCGGGCTGACCGCATAATAATGCAGCATATACGCTGCAGTGAAACTATTGTTGTAATAATGCAAGTACAGACTGTTGTACATAATACATATTTCTGTTTAAGTCACCGCCAGACAGATAAAATCAGCTTAAATGGAAAAATGTATTATATACAGTTCTAATCATTACTGAGAAACTGAATGAAGGTATTGACTAGTATTAAGGTCAGCAAGTACTTACACAGACATTTCCTAAAGTCATTTTAAGACATGGACAGATAAACAAACATGAATTATGTGGGTTGATCTAGTGGTTTGGAGTTATAAGGTCATGCAGGAATTCATAATGAGAAAGCCCCCCCCACCTGTAAGGCAGTCATCTGCTGGATGTATGTCTCTCTCTGCTGTCGGGCCCGATGCTGGTATTGGCTGAGCAGCCTCCCTGCGGCGCTTCTCAGAGCGGGCCCCCCCGCTTCCTGCAGTGCCTGCAGCTGGACAGAAGGGATGGTGGGACGGGTAAGAAAACAAAGCAGGCGGGCATATGAGGACTGACAGCTAAGCGGCCGGAAATGCCAGCTGCCAGCTGCAGGTTTCATCTATATAAAGACATACAGGTCCCTGCGGGATAAGAATAGAATAAGGTCTGTAAAGCCAAAGTTGTGGCCTATTTCGAACAGGTTGGCGAGGTGCCTGCTCTCTGGCTTTTTTGCGATAACAGCACACCTGGTGTTCCTCTCATCTCAGTAAAACAAAAGCCATTTGATCCAGCTTGACACGGTTCTGAATTGTTACGGTTGTGTTTTTTTTGCACAGAATCCAGTAAACTGTCTCCTGTTCATGTATACAGCACCGGAGCATTAGGTAGGGTGGGATGTGAAGGCCAGAGAGGATATGAGATGGGAAGTGCAGCTAAACAGAGGCCCAGCTTTTAACCAGAATGATAGAGAAGCCTCTCACTTGGACCTGCAAGAAGGCAGGGCTGGACATCAGACCCAGAGTGACCAGCTAATCCATGTCAGGGAGGAGACTTTCGGCTGCAAACTACTTTGAGCTACAAACTACTTAAAACAGAAAGGCTCCTTTGCTTGGCTAAATAGTTCAGTTCTTCTTGCGCTTTGACTGGTTTGTTTCTTTCGCTGAAAGATGCATCCAGCTGTTTCATATTAGCATTAGTGACACATGCATGACTATAGGATTCTGACCAATCAGCACACAGCAAGAACTCAGCCCTGTGCTATCATCCATGTATTGTTATATCACAGCTGATAACCTTACATATAGCAAGTCTATTACTTCAGTATGCATTTTGTGTCTGTAAAATGAAGGCTCACACAATGTTGTATTACATCCAACACACTTACAGGTGTCTTGAATGAACGGCATGATTGACAGGCTCATGAGGTGACGCACGGTGGGCTTGCCTGGATGTCCAACCGCACATTCCTGCAGGTTGCAGCCAGACATCCTTGCAATGATGCAGCGATGCTGAGCAGCAGCATTGGAGCCCTACCTTCAGCTCCAATTCCTTGTTCTCCACAAGGATGCTGGAGAACTGCACCTCCTTCTCTTTCAAGTCCTCCAGAACTCGACAGTGATGGCAATATAGGTAGCTGTGACACTGGTCCCACCACTGGGTGTCTTCTTCCTGGTTTGTCGGAGTAAATAAAGCCACGTTATCTGTTCTTCTCCTATTGTGAATTAGAAGGCAGTTCGCACATTCAATCCTGTATTTGAGTACTCCAGTCACTCAGGTTAGCAGTTTCACATAGCTCACAGATCTACTTTACCATAGAAAACCTTACAGTGGTTTCATTCACCTTATTTTGGTGAACGAGAGCAGGACATTTATTGCATAAACAACACCTGTGGTATAAGAAGGTGTTTGGAATTATGGTACCAGCCACAGAAACCTAAGTATCAAGGCTTCGAGGTATGGACTCCTTTCATAATTGTGGTCCGTGATTCTGTAGTGATGAGCCTTGCAGGAGAGAGTGGGGCTTTCCAAACGATGAAGCTATTACCTAATTACCTAAACTGTTCCATAATATCCTACCTCAAGTGATCACGGATCCTGTTAAGGGTGACCCTAGCAAGGACCTTACGCGGCACTGAAAGCAGTGTTATCCCCCTGCAGATGCCACAGTCCGGGCGATCACCCTTCCCTTTCCAGATAGGGACTACAAGTCCCATTTTCCAGTCAGTTGGGATGATACTCCCAAATGGAAGCAAAGATTTCTTGCAATGCCAGGAGAACAGCCTGACCACTAGCCTGGAGAAATTCGCCCCGAATACCACAGGTCCTGCGGTCTTCCCTACCTGACCCCCAGCTGATTCACCACCTGCACAATCTCAGTGAGATTGGGTGGTTCACAGCTGATTGTAGGATTGTAGGAACTTTGAACCTGGAGATGTCCATCATCCTAGCCGGAGAATCAGCATTAAACAACTGCTCAAAGTAGCCAGCCCAGTGGGTCACAACTGCAGTGTCATCTGTAAGGACCGTTCCATCACCTGCCCTGACTGCAAGTCTCAGAGGAACAGATTCAGATCTACATAATGTTTTGATTTTTCTGTAAGCAGGATGTGGGTCACTAGACCACAGATGGTGTGTCACCTGCTCACAGATTAGTTTAACACACACCTCCTTATCTGCCCTCAAAGCCATCCTCATCGGTTCCCAGTACAGACTGGACTGGCCGCCAAGTTGTGCGCTGCAACTCCTCTCGATAATATCAAGGATGTCCTGCGAGATGAAACAGCTCCTTCGGGAAACACATTTCCAGTGTTTACATGAAACAGGAGTGCTATTCTCTGTCAGCATGTTGGCCATTCTTTTATTTTAATCTTCTCATTGTTAGACTACATTGCGTTATTGCTACTGTATCATACGTAAGGTTAAAACTGATTCATCACCTTACTCTGCCCACCTTAATTCAAACAGTAGTTTATCATGGTGATTTGTAGTATATCCACTTCTAATAACAATTCAGTCACAGCAAGCTTCAGTCTATCCTGGGATAAGGGGCTGCAACAGAGTATACCTGGGTTTTACACAAACACACACACACACACATTGGTCCTCCTATCTAAATGGGGACTGTCCATTCATTTTTATGGGAAAAACCATAATCCCAATCACGACACACTTAACCTCTACCCATCCCTAACCTTAACCATAAGTAACCAACCCAAATACAAAACTTCTGGCATTTTTACTTGTTTGATTGTATTCACAGATTTTTATAAAACTGAGGCTATCCAAATAGGGACCTCAAAAGACGTCCCCAAAAGTAGGGAAATTTCGGATTTCACTACACTTTGGGGACAATTTGGTTCTCAAATGTGATCTATGCAAACCCACACACACACACAATCACTTAGGCAGTCAAAGAAAGTTCTTAAAAGTACATCTGAATAACATACTTTTTCATTCTGAGAGCAACCAGCACTATTAATCAACACTCAGTGTGCTGCCAGATCCTTAATAAGCAGGAGCGTTTCAAGCAGCAGATTTTGACACAGGACATGGTGAGTCCTTACATGCTGTACAGCTCATCTATACACACACAGGTTTGTAATTGTATCTTTGTCGGGACTCACCATACATTTCTATGGGGAAAACTGTAATCCCAACATGATGACCTTAACCCCCACCCAGCCCTAATCTTAACCACAAGTAAACAAACAAAATACGAGACGTCCTTACATGCTGTACAGCTCATCTGTGGAAGGGAAAAGAGGAGTCACAGCAGGAGCAAGACCAAGCGGGATCTGTGTGAGAGGCATTGGGTTTGAAACTGAAACTGGAGTGGGGAGAGACTCATTTTACTGGCCCACTACAGGGATGTCGATGGTGGGTTAGTTATACCTATGTTGTTATTAGACTTTGGTGTTGCATTAGGCTGAAGTTAAACTGTTAGCATGTCGTTCTTAATGCTTTGCTCTGCGCATTAGTTTGTGTTTAATTCAGAGTCAATATGAGATATTGTGTGTAGGCTTATTGATTACATGACAGTGATGCCAGTATTGTGTTTGTTTGTTTATTTATTTATTTGTGCATCGTGAATGTTTACAACCGTGAACGACAGCAAAATCACCCAACAACAATAAAACACTAAATAAGCAAGTTGTGCCAGAGTGTTCCTGGAACTGGCTCAGCTAGGGCTGCACAGCCCTGCTTCTGGAAATCTACCACCCTGCAGATCTTAGGCACGGCCCTGATTTAACACACAGATAATCAGGCCCTTAAGTAGCGTCGCAGCGTCAGCTATGTTGACGCTAAGCTGGCTATACTGAGATGGTAGATCTCCAGGAGCAGGTCTGGGTAGCCCTGGGTTAAGCCCTTTTTGGGTAGAAGTTGAAGTGAAGTGGCCAGATAACTTGACACTCAAGGTTGAATACTATCTTTGATGTGTACATACCTCCCTAATATCACCTGTCTCTTCTTTCACACAGGGAAGGCTATTGAAACTGTAGCTGTCCATGTTCCCAATTACCTCACTGCACAAAAACACAGGCGAGTCTTGAGTTCTCATAGAGGCGTCTCTGAGCGATCTATAATTCCTGAGAATGAGAGCAGGCATGAAAATTTTAATATTATGAAACACAATGATTTCATTTGAATGAATGTTCATATATACCAAAAAATGTCAGCACATCAAAATAATAGGTTTGTGGGGAAATCTGATCTCGACAATGTAATAATTACAAACACAGACACGCTTCCACCAGGATAAGACACCTTGTCATAAAAGCTCATATCATCCCATACTGTTTTCATAGTAGTGTAGAATTTCCAGTTAAGTATTTTTTTTCTTGACCAATTGTTAGATGTGAGCCTGCCTCTATTAATGCAAAACTAACAGGAGGAATCTGTAGGTAGTAAACTTCTTGGATGTAATGGGAGGTGCAGGGCCCTGCTAGTATGAACACATGTAAAATGGCCAGTTCATTCTGATAAGGATATGGTGTAATCTGTGTACAGCAGTCTATGAGGGTTTGTAAAGATTTTTAAGTCACACAGCTGTGGAGAGAGGAGACTATAGCAAGAATTCTGAAAAGGTTACGCTGGTATTTGTTAACCAGGACAGCAGAACTGGATTAGATGTTATGAATCTGTTCCTCCTTTTGCCTGCTGTGTCGTGCCAGTACTGTGCTGATTGTGACCAGATCCCCATTGTACTGTAGAAACTGCGTTCTTGCAAACTGCGCTGCCCCTCATGTATACATGTCATTCCCCGTGTGAGCAAATGGGTGCTGCCCCCTGTGCAGGCTCTCTGCCGCACCTCTGCTCTGTTGACACTGAGCAAACAATCAGAAAAGCTGCCATATATCATTAAACCTGCATTCCGCATGGACACTACAACATGATAGGATGATGTGTGGCGTGATTGGTGGAAATCAGATCTGAAACCCAGCAAAACCACAAGTAAACCAATGCATTCTGAACATGATCTTAAACAGCATTCGGATACATACCTGTTAACGTGGAAATTATATATTTATAAACCAAAATGTAAAGCAGATATTTCCAAAACATTATTTTTGACGTGGCCCACACATTCTACGTGAGGCCTGTTATAGAGCCTATCAGCTTCATCTGACCAGCTTTGCTATGTCGTGACAAAGTGGTGATCTTTCACCTCGTCTCCTTGCTTACTGGATTTCAAACTAACAGCTTGTAGAGACAGTAAAAGCGAATCAACAAGCTATACAGTAGCATACTTACTTACTGTGGCAGCTTACCCGTGTTTCACTTCGGAAAGAGTCGTCAGTGCTGTCAGACCTCCAAAGTGAACTTGACACACAACGTGCTCAAGACCAGCAGGGATTTGACCAATAAATGAAGAGCTTGCATCCCCGTTTAGAGTAATGTGTGCACTCACGTAAGCTTTAGCTCACTGAACGAGCTTTCCCCGTGCCTGCTCCTTAAAGGTGTGTCTCTAATAAGGCAGGCGTAACCTAGCAACAAATAATTCTCCAGGAGACCTTTTTCTTCAGATTATTTGTCTTATATGTTTCAACATCAAAAGAACTGGAACAATAGATCTGCTAACAAAATTATTTTTTGTCCTACACAGACCAACATCAAAAGAACTAGAACAATGGATCTAGTGTGAGGATTTGACAAAAAGACTTTATAACTGAACCAAATGAAATTAATATTACAACCAGGGGGACATGCCCCATCCAATATTTAATGTGACTTCATTTTTCCCTCCCAAAAGATAGAAGCTTTCATTTATATTATTGTCCCCACCAATAACAAATTCTCTCCTACACCAACCATCATAACATGCATGGTTTTGAAAGCCTAAAAATCAAGACAACAAGCAGGAAGCCTCTGGACGACACAGAGCTGTGAAAGAGGCCGCAGAACATCTGCGGAAACACACATTCAGAGCAGCGTGGTGGACGTTCCATTAGCCTGCGACATTGGTTTATGGATGCAGGTCCTGAAAGATATCGCAATGGGCAAATTCTTACACATGCATGTACCAAATTATACTGTACCTTGATTATACATTATTCCACATAAAATTTTTTAAACTGCGTGAGGAAACTATAAAATTATTTGTTTCCTGCCAGTCCTGAGACATGCAGTTAGGGGAACCTGAGATGAATTTGCCCCTGTAGCTGGCTGGAATCCCAGCAAGATGTCCCTTACCTTGCAGGCAGTGATTCCTGTGGATAAGCCCTAACCGTATTTACTGTTGAACTCAACAGTGACTGACTAAAGCATTAAAAAGAGAAAAGACTAATAGCTGGTGTCTGGCGTTCAGCTGTTGCCTCACTTGATTTGAAATCCTGCTCCTTACTGCTCCACCTGCAAGTTTAATGTATTCAACTAATTTTTCATTGTAGGAATAATGAGGACTAAGTTTATGAATATGCATGTGTCCTACACAGTTGGGTCCGTCAGGACTCAAAGGAATAAACTCTCAAATTAAAATTTATGAATCATGCCAGGAAAAAAAACGTATCCAAAAGAAAACCTGTTACCATGGCAGCTGTCAGGCAATTGTCACATAAACCGTTGGACGTCTTAATATACGACTGTACCTAAATTATGCTTCCGAGGGAGCTGATATAATAATAGACAATGTTTTGATACAGTTATGGCTGCACAGCATCTAGAGATCTTAATCCAGTTAAATGCTGGTCACCCTGGGTAAGTCAGTGTATTATTATGATAATATTCAAATTTAAGCCAAAAGCATACTATGCAACCATTAACATTTAAAACAAAATAAAATTGTTTGATAAAGTGTGATAACTTCTTGGAAAAAATTACTGGGCGAAATTTTTTTTTCAAATTTCTCCTTCTTAACATGGATACCATTGACACATATGGATAAAATGTACAGTAAGGCGCTTGATATCAGAGAGGTAAGAAATCACAAGCAATACAGTACTTATTTAATGTTTTTAATTACATTGTGTCACACTTTCTTGTTCCCAAAAATCTATATTAAACAGGTCCAAAGGAATGTTTCAAGCACCAAACAAACCAACATGGGACAAAAAAATCTTTCAGCAGTCACGCTCCCGGAAGGTCACCTTCTGAAGGGTCAGAGAGGCCAAAGAGGTGAAGGCAGTCCATGTGAGAGAAGACGCCTGATCACCGGTCCAGGCTGCGCTTCTGGATGGCCTCCGCACAGACGTTCCGGAGCAGGGCAATGACCGAGCGAGGATCCTCACTCTTCATGACAGCGCTGCCAGACACGATCATGTTTGCCCCAGCCTGGGGGGGGGGGGGGGGGGGACCCAGGAAGACAGAGCGGTTTATCAGCTTGATGATGGGTGGATGGGAGGCTCTAACTGAATCCCGACACACTGTCTATCAGACAGACACTAACTAAATGCAGAGGTGTTAAAGTTCACTGTCATTATGCTATTAGGCCAGCCTCAATTATGAGTAAAGGGATATTTTCTCTTCTAATCTGAACTCAACTGGACCACAACAGCTTCACTTTGTGGTTTTGTGTTCCTGAATCCATTTGCTGATGGAGCTCCGTACGGTGTAGCACTGAGCGACAGTTTGCCTTCTCACCTCTGCACACTTGTGGATGGTGTCTGGGCCCACACCTCCATCTACTTCAATATCCAAGGAGGGAAACTGGCTGCGTAGCCAGCTCACCTAAAAAAGCCACATAATATCACAGCAAATACTAAACGGTACCACAGCATCCCCACCCCTGAACAGCCCTGATCAGGTTGAGCAGCTTTTAGATGGATAGACTGAATTATTCACATATTTGTACTACCTTTCAGGACACTGCGATTACAGTCAATGGATAATAATTATATCGCTTGTTAGCGTGGCCATCTTTACATGAAAGTCATTTTCACACTTGTGTTAAATTTTGTACTACCTGCTCTAACTATTTTATGGAAACTGGATTTTTTTAGTTTCTACTTTCTAACAAAGCAAAAACAACAGCTATTCATTACAATATGACCTTCAGATCATAGAAACTCCAGTCTTACCTTTGGCATCATGTCCTCCATGAACTTCTGACCTCCAAAGCCAGGCTCAACTGTCATGACCAAGGCCATGTCTACCTGTCCTGCCCAAGGAGCCAGCTCTTCTACCAAGGTCCCTGGCTTAATGGCCAAGCCAACCTGCGAGGAAGCCCATTGACGTTAAGGCAGTGATGGTGCAAACCGGCCATGTTCCTTCACAGGAAAGATATACAGCCCTGGAAAAAATTAAGAGACCACTCTATACATTTAATCAAATCTGCATTTTTAAATCCTGGTTTTATCATGGTTCTGCTAGCAGAAGGCTACGCTGAACAGCAGGTTGCTTCTAGGTTCAAATTTTCTAATACAGCAGTACACAAGAATAAGGTGAAGCAGGAGACACTGGGAACAACCAGAAACCAGCCAGGTAGAGGGCAGAAGAGACTTTGTAATGCCAGAGGTGACTTAACTTATCCAACAGTTTCTCATGAGTCTGAGAATGACATCAAGTGACCTTCAAAAGGAATGGGAAACACTAAGTGCAGGTGTGAAGTGCACTGCTATGAGGCTCCTATAAGCAGGACTGAAGTCCCATAGAGCAAGGAAGAAGCCCTTCATTAATGAGAAAGAGTGGAGGACCAGGCTTCAGTGTGCAAAAAAAAAAATATTCACAGACACACACCCATAAATTTGAGTGAAACAAAAAATTGTTTGCAGTGGTCTCGGTATTTTCTGCAGCTGTATATTCAAATCATTGTGTAATTAAAATAAACAGGGATCTCTAGGGACCAAGGAACCAATACACTGAAGATGAATACCTCATACCCAATAAAACTAGAAAAAGCTACATATCCATAGTCTGGGATGTTTGCTATACAGACTTTACAGTCAATAATATGCGTTATAAACCTTTGCTTGCTTGACCTTTTGTTCTACAGGATATAAGTGTGTAAAGGGGTGGGGCACTGGCTTACAATCTCACAAAGAAGACCCCAAACCAAACCCTTTCCTTACTGTCTGCCATGATTCATATCGATCACAGCCTGTGTTTCCTTGTATCACTTGCGTATGTATTTTTTACCCTTTTTTGGATGTCTGAACACCCTACAAACCATCTCCATCATACTTTCCATGCAACCTTCCTTCTTATAATACTGAGATTTAAAAAAAATTGTGAGCATTGACAAAAGTATGATTTCATACATGAAATTTTGTTCTTCTTACTACGTCCAGGCATTCAAACAAGCTTCTCAAAGATATGAATGCAAATGGCGTTCTAAATTACAGTCCATTTAAAGTGATATGAAGTAAGTATCCAAATCAATCAAACATGGGCAGCTTGCAAATCATTCAATCTAGAACAAAACTTTTATGACTAAAAATCTGAGCAGATAATACAGTATCTCACGAAAGTGAGTACACCCCTCACATTTTTGTAAATACTTTATTATATCTTTTCAAGGGACAACGCTAAAGATATCAAACTCTGATAGAATGTAAAGTAATCAGTGTACAGCTTGTATAATGGTGTAAAGTTGATGTCCCCTCAAAATAACTC
>JAODUD010000098.1:1396034-1411252 GCA_026784285.1 Stomatorhinus walkeri
TGACACAGGGAGAACATGCAAACTCCACACACATGGAACCCAGGCAGAGACTTGATCCCAGGTCCCAGAGGTGTGAAGTAACAGTGCTAACCACTGCACCACCATGCCCCCCCCCCCATATTGCTCTAAAGAGCTCTAATGTTTTTATTAAGTAAGTACCACAGCATGTATAACGAACCAGTGATTAGTTCATTTTCTTTGCTGTGGAAGGAAGCTGGTAGGCTGAACAAACTTTGGTGGAAAGTAAATGCTGTGACAAAATCAAGAATCAAGACTGGACTCCTAGGAAGTGTCTAGACTGTCCCCCATATTGTATTGTGAGGCCTATAGTATCATCAGAGTGTCATCCATCCATCTATGTATCTAGAGGGTATACTGGAAGTTATTAATGCTTGCTGAGTTGCTGGATGACAGTCAATTTCATTCCTGGGGATCAGAAAAGTTATCCTTACAATCACGGAGAGCAAAAAATATGAAACCCCAAATGTATTACTCAGCAAGTAATGTCTGTTCTCTGTCACCGACTGAAAATACAATGCAGCCTTTTAATTCTGCATTGATTACTATTTGTATTTTACAGGTTTGAAGTAGAAATACATGTGTTGTGTAAAGTGTTAGTTAAGGGGAAGCATGAAATCGAAGGGTTTGCACAATGTGTTCTCTGGGAGTTCTTGGAAAATGTATGTACATTATGACCTTCTTTCTCGCTGCAGTACAGTACTGTAGCAGTATATTTGTAAAGACCAGCTTCAGTTCTGTGGTTCTTGAGAGGAGGCAGGCGAAATGCCTCCTGGGGTATATGAATGTACAGACACAGAATCTTATTCATGTGACAGTTCATGCAGGATTTTCTGCCAGCTCTAACTTGAGGTGTTTTATGGAAGTTTCATTGTTCCAGAACGTTCCAGTTTCCCTAAGTTAAAATGGCTTGTTTGAAGACTGCTTATTTTGTCATCCGAGAACAATAACAGTTTAGACCACTGAATTTAGTGAAATTCAGCTGTTTTAATCTTGCTTAATTACCTTAACTTTTACCCAAGCAATTCAGTCCTATTATGGTAGTGATATTTCTACAACTTGTAGAATTTTTAGAACATTCAGGTGATGCACAATAACTGACAACCCTCTCAGTTGTTCTTAATTTAGACTGATTTGAAACACCTTTTGCTATGATTAACAAACAGCCCATAAATGATGCAGGTTTACTCAAAACACTTTAAACAGAGGTCCTGTCGGGCACACATTGTACAGTTGTATTCAGAAATGTAATTTGTACTTGTTTGTGCATAAATGTTTCTGATTTGGCTCAAATAGGTCAGTGTGGTTTACATTAAACATGATGTGCTTTTCCTCGTTCTGCAGGACAGACCTTTTGTGCTGTCAGGATACATCAGGGAACCATTCAAAGCAGGTTTCTGAGCTGAACTTTCCTGGACCAGACATCATAACCTTCCAGTTACAGAAATAGGACCGCCAAATCTCCTAACAGTTTCAATGACTGTGCAGAATAATCACCTCTGTCTAAGGCAGTCATAGGGCCTCAGGTTCAGAACAGGTTCAAAACCTGAAATGTTCCTGCTGTCCATCCATCTGAAGCCCTGGGAGGGGGGGGGGGGGCTCTGCTTTGTCTGAAGTAACAGCCTTTGGCGGCCCACTGCTCCTGAAACTGTATCAGACTGGTACAAGGTCTGAGAGTCTTGAAGTCATTTGTCTTGTCAACATGCAACAAAACACAAATAACTGTTTAGAAAGGAAAATATCATGAAAATGAAGTATGAAAGGGAAGAGGAAAAAAGTTCAAGGAATAAAAGCAAAGCCTGCCATGTGAATCCCTTTCAAGTTTTGGTTTTGAGTAAGTCATGGGAAAACACGCACTCTGCTGTTTGTTTACATGAAAAGGCGCGTGCCATTCAGCCAGAGATTGTGGCGGGTGGGGGTACTGGTGGGTGGCATCTGGTGGGTCCAGATGCCCTCTGCAGATTGGTAAGGGCCCTCAACGAGGTGTTGCGCATCCCATCTGGAGACTGCCCCTCTGTGATGTCTGTGTGCAACGAGGTTGGTGTTCAAAAGCAAATAGAACTCTAGGGCTTTAAAGCAAACAGCGATTTATTTCAGCAGCCCACAGTGGGGCTGTCTGGACTTTGTGAAGATCTGAATATAAACCTTGCTTACATATGGATATGTACAAGGTGGGTGAATATGGGTTGTTTTTTTAGTGGTACGCTGATCCTATGAGGTCTGGTTCAAGCCCACCTAACAATCATTCTTCAGCTGCATTCTGGAATTTTCACCAGGAGGACCTGTCGGTCTATCAAACATTAATGTACACTAAAATGGACTACAATCAAGGCTTATCATTGACATGTAGTTATTGCAATGGTGGGAATTATCAGCTGTTTTCCACTTGGACAAACCATAAAATAATTAAAGCATAGGAAAGCTCTATTCTCGGTACAGTCATGAGAATGAAGTATAAATATGAAACATCATATGAAATCCCTCTAGAGTGCAAGGTGCTGGTTCAGTTCCTGCTGTATTATCTTTGAATGGAGAATTTCACCTGGATTTTTACAGTAAAATCTTTAATGTCTTGATGTGTCTTACTCCAAGCATTCTAATGTGGTTAAACCTGTTCACAGGGCAATGTGTACATTAGAGCTGTTTCTGGGCATATAACATATCTGACAGTCTACTGATGTATAATTCTGCTCCTGATTTGGGTCAGTGCCTCACATTTTAATACTGCAATAAAGGAATTCTGGTCTGATGTGGTGGAAAATATCAGCTTTATTTGTACACTAGCATTGATGAGCAGATAACAGCTGGATGTTGTTGTAAACTGCCTCAGCAGGTATATATAAAGACTGGGATGTAACCCACAAAGTATTTCATGTAAAATGATCAAATTTAAACAACATAAAAAAACGTTCAGTTATTGAATATAAGGTAGACATAGAAGAAACTGTTTAAAATACTCCATTAAAAAGTCTCTGAGAGACTAAAACCTAGTAATATAAGACCCTCTAAGCACTGCTGACAAGCCCACCGATCCACATGGAGTAGCGAAGAAACTGGACTTTATGACGTGTCCCCAGAGACCTAACAAAACACACAAACCGAAGTGGCAGGCACAGGGCAGGCCGCTCGTGTCCATCCATCTCCCTGCCCCGCTTTTTTCCTGACAGATCACTTTCATTACATACACTCTCCTTAGGAGCAGACAGCCCTCTTTGGTAGATGCAACATTATCTGAGGTAATTATAGGAAAGCCCCTTTGCACCCCCAACCTCCCTATATACGTGAAATGAATAGCCTTGAGCTTTTTAGCAGAATGCGTGGGACCGTGAGGGTGACATTAACCAGAGCCGGTGGCCTATCTGAGCCTGGGCACAATACTGGGGCTGTGTGAAGATATTTGTGCACCCTGGTGATCCGAAACTGGGCGCTCTATAGGAGACTGTAACAGAGTACAAGTACATGTGAAACTTCAGATCAGATTGTTTATGCAAAGGCGTCTGAATTATGCTGATTAGGGTGTGTGTGTGTGTGTGTGTGTGTGTGTGAGTGCGTGCAAGACAATTGCAATGAATAACATATTAAGAGATTGGTCATTGAACAAGAATTTCTTCTTATTTTAAAAGCCGGATATTTACTTTATGGCTTTTTGCACTCAGGGGTGCAAAAGCATGATCTTCTGAGATTCTGACAGGACATCTTTTGATGTTCCTCACTCACTATGCTTTCCAGAGCTCTCAGTTTGGCAGCAAAAGGAGGTCAGTGGGTCTGAGAAGGGGCCAGCACTTGGCAGTTTGACATTTAACCAGTGAAAACAGGAGATGAATGTTGTTTCATTGACGAATGCTGGGAGTGTGGTTAGCAAGCCAGTCGGAACACCTACAGTAAGGGCTACAGGAATTTACCTTGAGTAGCTGGGGTTATGGTAAACCTCATGTATGACTTTTATTCTCCATTATGCCCAGTGCTTGAAGTGTGAAAAAACAGGTGCTGGTACTCATTACATGTAGATTATGAGCGATGCTAGTATGCATGAAACGTTTCTGGTACTCTGAAGAGAAAAACAATCTCTGTAATGCTATGATTGGCCAGCAGATGGCACCATAGAAAATATTATTCTACCTGTGGAGTAATAATTGGATTATGTGATACGGTATTTAAAAATACTCAGAATCTGAGTGGGCTATATTGCACAAGGGCACTCTTTTATAAATGTCATTCGTTAAGGTGAAAGATAATTTTTTTCATTTATACAGCTGGAGATTTCCTGCCCTGGACCACAAGCCAGCTTGGTATGTTGTTTGTTGCGCTGTGAGAGTAACCAGCTACTTTACCAGCGCAGTGGCTTGAACAACCTCAGTGGACAGGGCCAGCGTAGCACCAGCAAATGGCCGTGCTTTCGCACTTACCGTGGAACTGGATGGTCTAAACGGGCATTTATGGTTAACCGCGGCCTACCAGACAGACCTAGGCGACAGCAGTTGTCTGAGTGGTTTTCTATGAATGTCACTTCAGGCTGTCCATGTAATTATCAATTTCTGTGGCCAAGGAATTCCTTTGGTGGGAAAAAAATGACAATGGTGAGGTGGAACATGAAATACCCTTTTCTGTCACCAACCTTTGCTGGTTAGTCGCTCTGTATATACAGCGTGCGTTTTTGTGTCCTGAAATGCTGCTCCGGAGTTCTACTTTGCTTGCCTTATGAGGACCTCCTGGGTGAGTAGACCGTGAGATGGTGTCGCACAAGTTAAAGGCTTAATGTTCCAAAGATTCCGATTAGCTCAAGCTGTTTAGGAAGATTTTTCTGAAAAAGGGTCCCCGGCGCTGGGTGATTGTGACAGTGGGTGAATATGTGCAGCTTTCCATTAAAACTCCACACATCTGAGTAACCAGTAACATAACTGGACAAGGTTATTCTTTTCTTTTTTTTTTTTGAAATCCTTCATCTTTTATTACTGTGGCTGTTAGCAGGCACAGCTGAGGCCAGCACTGGAGACGCCTTTTTCTGTTAATGAAGTTCATGTTAATGAACCTAACCCTGAAATTTGATATCATTCTGTTTTTGTCACAGGCTAAATGTCTGAATTCAGTGCGATCAATAGCATTGTACAGTGTCATTGTTCACTTTACTGATAACATTTAGCTTAATGCTCCGTAATGCTAGGACATTTTCGACACTGTTCTCACATAGTACTGCACTGTACTGTATGTTAGTACTCCAGCTTGATTCCCTCTGTGCATGACTGTTAGTAATCCAGCCATTCTCCCTTTGTCTGTAAGTCAGCCAGTTGCCCCTGTGTCTCAGAAATCAGTCTGAGTTAGTAAACCATCCAGTTTCACCTAAAAGTTATTCAGTGAGTCCATCATACCTACATATCAGTGTTTCGTGTTTCCCATTTTCAAGGCTGAGTACGGTGAACAGGAAGCAGAGACTGACTGAAAACTGCAAGCTCAGCTTTTGCGCACGTGAGACTTAGAAAGTAAAATATGCTTGTTTTGTTAATGTTTTTTTTTCTGTTTACCTGGTATGGTAAACTACGACTGAAATCTTAAAGAGCCACTTTTCTGCAGGAGACAGTTTAGTAGTGTGTTCAAGCATTTGCGAATTTTTTTTAAAACTGTGATTTGTGAGAAGAATCCAGGCCAGGTTCCAGAGCCAGGGAGTGTTTTGGCATTAACATCGGCTCCCCCTGTAGCCTGGAGCTTTTGAACCCAGTGACAAGATCGAAACTGCACCACGTCCTGCCTGCCGCCTGCTCTGATATCAGCCCATGAAATGCGTGGTGAAGCACAGGCCCCCAGCTCTCCCATGCCGTCTCCTGCCTGTCTGTGTCACCATCCTGGCCCTTATTGGTAAATACAGGTCCAGCCTCACTGGGAAGCCTAACTGCCCGTAATGCACCCATGGAGCTGCAAGGCTCTCTGTTTAGGCTATTAAAGAGCTTATTTATGATATTGAGTTTCCTATTGATTATGTCTGCCGTTCTCTCTGTTTACTTAGGAAATAAATGCCATGTGTTTTTCTCCCTCTTTCTCTTCACCCATCAGTCACTTTCTATCTCTCCCTCTATCCCCCACACAAGGTTCTCATTTATTTCACGGGGCTCTCCCTCTCTACTCTAAGCTCCGCCCCCATCACTGCAACACCGCTTGTGATGCAAACTCACACTGAGCTTAACAGCCTATGGCACATGCAGGGTACACGTGTGGCAACCACATACATGTATATACTTCCTACAGTTAGACTAGGATTATACTCTGGAGCACCACAGTCAGGCCCTCGACAGAAGCCACGATGTCAGTGTCAGTTGTAGCTTCAGGTGCTACACCAATGACCTCCAACAGGGGGCAACACTGGCTTGATATAAATACCAGTGCTTTGTGTCACCCCCGTGTCTTGCTGAGGGAGTTAAAACATCATTGGGTGTGTGTGGAGTACCAGGGTTTACCATGATTTACGATGGTGTGTGGAGGAATACCGTGGCGATGATGTAAACACTTTGTCACCCAGCCATTCCTGCAATGGACGGAGCGTTTTAATGGCCATTGCTAACACCTTGGCTAGTTTTGTGGAATGCGACAATGAGAGTGTGCTTTTCCATCTTTAACCGACTTATGCTGAATGCAATTGCACTTGGTTTCCAAGCCAAATACCATCCAGCGTTTTTGCCATAAAAATCACCTGTGTTAGAGCTGCAAATGCCATTGTCGTAAATAATTACTCTCTTCAGCGTACCTAATGACATCTTAGTTTGATGCCTTGGTGGCATGGTGATTAATTGATGATGAAACCTTTTTTCAGAAACAGGAAGATTCCTGTGTAATGTAATATTGAAAGGTACCAACCAAAATAACTGCTTAAATTGTACGGTTAATAAGCCCTACATTACTGGATTATGTGATAACAATATCATATTAATGCACTGCAGTGAAAGTCTGAAGAGGTCAAACTGTGGAGATATGATTACTGTGTTGAGCTGTGTTAAGTCAACTCTGCATTGACTCCAGTGAACTTAGCAAGCCTTTGATAGCCACAGTAGACTAAGAGCAGCCAAACTATAGACAAATAGCAATCTGGATATACAAAATAGCACCAGCAATTACTACACTAAGTATAGAAGGACTGTGGGCTTGGCTTTGCAACCCAACGAAAGCTGAAAAAGCTCTTGGGGTGTATGTTTGTCTAAAAAGTGATAATCCACGGGAGGAGACTGTCAGTTTTACGAATGTGCTATTTTTTAAAGATATATCCTGAGTCTTAGGCAGGTTAAAAACCTGCAGTGAAAAACGCCTTTTGCAGAAATAAATTTGTTAAATATAAAGTAGGAACTGCGAGTGTGGGTGTGGCAGCCTAGGGAACAAAAGAGAATGCTAATGACAGACGCAGTGACCCTCCACCACTGCCAATCAGCGACAAAGGCTCAGGCGGCTGCACTGGCCGGGATTGCAGGATGTGGCCATGAGCTGTGGTCAGAGCTGCTCAGAAGTGTCCTCCGTGAAGGCAGGTCAGCCTGTTTTACTGGGGCAACCACTGCTACCACGCATTTTATATGAAGGACAGTCAACACTCTCAGTGCTGGGTCAATCAACAAGGTCACCGGTGTGATGGTGAAAACCTGGTAATGATTGAAATAACAGAATTCAAGGCCAGAAACAACATCGCAGTAATCATATCGCATTTGTCGGCAATGCGACGAATGCCCCAACTTACTAGACACACTCTATTGTTAGATAAGTTCTAATTGGCAATAGTTTATTTCAGATAACTTCATCTCCTATTTGGTTTTATAAATATCGCAATATTACACAATGTGATATTGCGATGTCATAATGGTGCAACCTTAAATATGTATTTATCTATGTAATGAATTCTACCATAAAGCATAAACAAAATGGGTAAACAACATCCTCTCCAATCGTGTCATACTCATGAACAGAAAAGTACTTTAAAAGTACTCTTACAACAAGCACTTGACATTATAGATGTTTGTACAGCAAGATTATTTAATATTTTCAGCTTACTTAGAAGGTCACTACCCTCCTTTGACTGCATTTTCACAAATCGATTGCATTGTCACCCAGAACTAAGCTTCCTACCACAACTGGAGCACCGTAGTTCGAACTACACAACTTACCGACTGTTTGTGAACATTCATTCGAACTATGGTTTTGGGAGACACCTGTGTCGTTTAACGATGGATCATTCTAGGCAAGGTCACAACGTTGTTACCGCCGTAGTTCAAACTATGGTTTCAGGAAACATCTACGTCGTACTTGCATAGTTTCAACCACACAAGTTGCTATAACAGTTAGCAGCTATGCTTTTGGGAGTCGAACCCCCACACCGTGCCCAAGCACTTTTGACACCGAAGGTCTAATTCATGTGACTAGTGTGATTACGTGATGAGGAAGGCCAGGGCATGATTAGTCGGACTTGGGCTCAGTACACATCTACTGTGATCGCTAAGCATGACCAGGTACAGAACACAGGCATGATGTCAATGATGCAACTGACATATGTATTGCTACATGTACACTATACATGATACGAACCTTAAAGTCTATAAGCTAGACAGAACACTAAGGACTTTAGCATTAAAGATGTAAACTCCAAAACTGGTGGTTTACAGGACATATATCTTACTTTTAATAATTTGCTCCAGTAAAGAAATCCTGTTAGTCTGAGTTCAAAGCATAAAGAACAGTTACTCTCAAATTGCTATGAATAAAAGATACCGTTTGCTTTCAGTTGAGCAAAATTAAACATAATCAATTAATTAATTAAACTAAACAGAACACCCCATTAAATACATAAAAATATCAAAACAGGACACACAGCATGTTTACTGAAATAAATTCACAACCCTTATAAATTCCCCAATGCCTGCCCTAATGATTTTATGAAGACTAAGTCATCATCTCCTAATTCTGCCTCTGCCCACTTCAGCCCTTTGTCACCGGGGACCCTAAGGCCTGACCTTGGGCCTAGTGCCTAATAGAGGGAAGACATTCCACGCACAGACTGGAGGAACTTGTCTCCGAAACGCTTCATGGGAATCCTGAATGCTTGCACAGATGTGTGCTGTGGATGTGATTGATAAATTGCTCATTGAATTCAGAACATCAGTAACAATGATGTGAAATTACATGAGAAATAACTGTAATTTTAAGATCCCTGTCCAACAGGGAAAGTGTTAGGAAGCATTCTAGGGCAGCATATGCACTCTTTGCTTATAACAGCACACTTTCTCTGTGAGTGTCGCTGCAGCTTCACACCTCCAACACTGAAGGTTCCAGTCTTATAACCCCCCCACAATAGGATTAAAATCTGTTATTTTGAGCCGGGGGTGGGAGGGGCATTTTTTGGCCTCCATGAGGGAAAACCTAACCTCAAGTCTTTGAATGCAGTCAAAAAACAAAAAATGCCAAAAGTCTTGTATTTAAAAATATAGTTTAAAAACTATGATTTAACAATGATTACACATTGATCACACTTACTGACACCCTATTGACCTACACAGTACTGCCCCCCCCCCTTGGACAAAGAACCACAATTGTATAGAAAGTTTAGGACTCAGAAAAGTTGGTAAAAACATCAAATCTCCGGCCTGTACATGTCATTACTAATGATAGATATTCAGTTTTATTTAATTCAATTCATTTGGTTTTTGTACTAAGCTGTTGCCCCCAAGCACTAAAGGGAAAATTTTGTGACATTACAAGCAGATGTGAAACAGCAATGCAGATGTATAACTAATCACATCTCAGTCAGACATAACAGCAAAAGACAACAGATAATGCAATTTTTGTAATACAATTTCAGAATAGACGCAAATGTCAGAGTACAACAGGAAGCACAAACAGGTTTGTGTTAATGGATTATTCCACAATGTTCACTCTGTTCCTGTATTAGTTAATGTGTCGCCCACTGTCTGCACAGCCATTATATGACCACAGTCAAAGTTTGAGAGGGAGGTTATTATACGCCGCAAACCTGTGCTCATACACTGCGCCCGGGTCCTGTGCTGGCCACAGAGGATGCAGTAAAGTCGGTAAATTAATTAACATGGCTGGTGTGCTTATGCAAACGATATAAATACTGAGCTGTTCAGCTGCACTTAGACAGAGGCATGAACCTATAACCAATTGGTTAGTCCAAATTTCCAAGAAGAGACTTCACAAAAAAAACCTACACGTCATTTCATGTGTAATACAGCGCCGCTCCAGCAATTACAATAATCTTAAAAATTTGAGTCAACTTTTTTCAGGCTTAATATTTCTGATGGTTTATGATGTCATAATGGTGGTGATGCCTTATGGTAAGTACGTCATTCTTAAAAACAGGAAAAAGTTCAAATGCATTGTAAAATTTGATAATATATCCTTTGAAATGATATATGTTATCCTGAAAGATGAGCATATTTAAGTTACATGTAACCTATTAACAGGAATGCAATAATATATATTCTTTTAAGCCATTTTTATTGGTATTGCATGCAGTGATAAGTGACACATTACAAGCAAGACTGTGGTCCTTTGTCAATACTGTGCATGGAGCCACAATAAAATGAACACAATGAGCTGGCAGATATTATAGTGATGAAATCCTGAAAATGGAAAAAGTATAAACACTGTATATTTAATATGTTTTTTTATACTAAGCCTGAGTATTATTAACAAGAAGGAACTGCCAACTTAGAAACAAAGTGCATTCCCTGTTGCTTCAGAATAAAATGAAAATGATTGTTTGTTTAAATATGTCTTTCATAATTATGGCAACTGGCCAGGCTTGTCATTAACGGTATGTTTTATTTTTCTGTAGAATATTTTTTGTCTTATTTTAAGGAGTCTTCATTTTAGTTTGACATTTTAATATGGTTCCCTTTTAATTTATTTTCAAAACTGTATGTCTTGGTACCAATTTCCCAGAAAGCTTATTTTGGAATGACATGAACATATCTCTTTGTTTCTTACAAATGACAAAATAGCTTAATGGCCATGGGGATCTCAGCAGTGATATTGCATTCATACTTTGTGACAAAGTGTAAAATAATCAAGCCAATGGTGAGACAGGAAGCCTTAGGGGAAACACACTCCTGAACACAGGAAATAGTAAGACCCTAATGGTTTGTGACTACAAACCGTTAGGCTGTTGGCTTCTCCTGTGTTCTGCTTGTGTGTGTGTGCATGGTTATGCAGGAATGTGCCCTTGTATCTACCATTGTGTGTTTTCACATCTATTTGTTAACACAACAGCCTGTATGGTCAGTTTTCACTGAAAAGCCAAACATCAAAAGTCAGAATAGGTTTCTGCACCTGATTCCACAGATAACTTGAGACACTGGGACAAGATCCAAAAAGACATAGCAAAGAAGTGAGATGGGAACCCCAAATACTGCATGCGAGAGGCAATAGTACCACCCGCTGTATGAAAAGCTATACATTTCCCAAGTCAAGCTGAAGAATCATCTATTAAAACAAATGATGGAGATGGAAAATGTAAATGTTAAATGTAAATGTATATGGTCACATAGTTGTGCTGAAAAGCTTAATTAGTGAATGTGAACGTGGCAGCAGTGCGGCTCAGTTTGTTTATTAATATGTTTATTCATTCAGCTTATTTGTTTACTGAGACAAGAGCTGTCAGGCCAGCAGCCATTAGGCAGCATCTTATGGGGGCGGTGAGGTTTCTCCTCTCCAGTTAGACCAGTTTCCAAGTCCATATCACTCTCTGTGCTCATCGACACCTGTTTTTGTGGTTCAAGCTGGCTCTTTGCTCCCCATTTTTCTTACATGACTTTTTGAGCAATATTGCTGGAAACAGGCAGACAGGTGAGACAGAGGGCAACTAATCAAGGCAATGGACAGTTGGCAACAACCAATCAGAAAAGAGAAAATCTATTGCTCTGAGACGGTAACCATAAAGATGGACGCTGATGCTCTAAGACAGTCACATGATCGGCTGCTAGTATTCTGATTGGAAGATCTCAGAAAGTGGCCCACTGAGATCAAATGTTCCAGATGGAAATTTGTTGGCCATTTTCAAAGGGAAAGTGCCCAAGCAACGTTGCCAGGTGATATTGACAAAAAGTTGCCCATGTGTCATTACCTTTACTGATAACACATCTTACATTTGAGGTTCCATTTCATTTGCTGACTGCCTATGATAAGGAGCAGTGAATCACTCTTTATGGGCCTGTCTTAGTGCCAGGTAGGCATACTTTAACCTTCAGTCATCATAGAATATAATTTAAAATATGATCCTGTAGAAGATAAAAATAGACAGTACTAAGTTTGACCACTGTGTGGCCGCCACTGAAAATTTTAAGGCAAATCACATCACAGACACAGCTGTCACGCCCCAATCGTGCAAATCCTCTCTGCACATCACAGACACAGCTGTCACGCCCCGATCGTGCAAATCCTCTTGTGCCACACCCCCCCTCTTTAACCTCATGTGGATTCCCAGTGTTTCACAGCTGATTCTCATTGTTGTCATCAGTCCTGTGTATTTAGTCCGCGTTTCCGTTCGTTTCCCCAGTCCGGTCATTGTAGTGTCATGACGTCACGTGTATTTTGAAGTTTGTCAATAAAGCCCTTTTGCTCATATTCACGGCTTCCGTCGCCTGCTTCCCTGTGGACCGTGACAGAATGACCAGACTCAGGAACAAGATCGGTGCGGCTGAAAAGCTCGACTTTGTGGACGAGGTTTTATATTGACTCACGCAGCCCAGAGTTGGGGAGGATCCCTTGCCTCGGGCTATAGCTAGCCGGAGCAGGGAAGTCTTAGAAAAGATGTCCCTACCCGGAGACGCGCACCTTGTGGGGAAGGTGCGCGACAATTTACGGCGACTACGAAGCGGGGCGGCAGAAGCAAACTTGCGGCAGGTAACCCTCTCCTGCGGACTGCCATTGGGACCGCTTCCAGAGTTACCCGAGGTGCCCCAAACACCGCCGTCCACTGCAGCAGCGCGAAAAGAGAAGCGGAGAAGCAGAAGACAGGAAGACATGCAGGAGGTCTGTCTGGGGGTCAACTCTGTTTCTGCTGCTTACCCTGCTGCGCGTTGGGAGAATCCCCGCCCGATTCTCCACCCGGCAGTGTTTGCGGGTGACGTCACCGCCGCTTCGCCTGAGCGGGCGCCCAAAGCCCATCTGCCCGCTGCTTTGCTGCCCACAGCAGCTGTTTGCCCCTTTACAGGGACGCGCCTGGCCCTTTAAGTGGCCAGGTCCGTTTGGCACTCCATCCCGCAGCTCCCCAAGTTCCCGAACCGGGCAGTGCCCCCTGCGGCTGCATCGCCCCCCGTGGTGCCTGCGTCCTGCCTGGAGACGGCTAGGAGGTTTTTCGCCCTTCAGGGACTGTACTGGCGGGTGGTTGGGGAGCCCGCCGTAAGAGACTCCCCAGAGGCGGTTACGCTCCTGGAGCAGCTCCGGAGGGAGTTTGCCTCCGTCACTCCAGCGTCTCCACCCTAGCAGCTGGAGAAGGTGGAGGAGACCCTGAGGAAGCTGCTCCACTTGCGGTCAGAGTTGGCTCCTCCAGAAGAGGATGTGGCCCCTGCTGTGTCGCCGCCCTCTGAGGCTCCTGCAGCCTCTCCTGTGCTCCCTGTGGCTCCTGAACTCCCTGCTGAGCTCCTTGTGATCCCCATGCCAGGGGCGATTGCTCCCCGGGAGGCTCCTGGGGCCCCTGCAGTGTACCCCGAAGCTTCTGCAGCGCCCCCTGCTGGTGCGGAGTCGGCGATGCCTGCGGCGCCCCTCCCTGCGCCGCCCAAGGCCCCTGTCCCCAAGAAGGTCCCGGACTGCTGCACCGACGCTCCTCCCTCCACAGTTGGGGAGGAGCTTGAGTGGGACCCCTCGGGATTGCCCTGATTACCCCCGTGACTACCCCGGCCAGGTTCTCACCTCTCAGTCTCCTGGAAGAGGAAGGTTCACCTGGGCCGGGTCCCGCTCGCCTGCGGCCCCTCTGGCTTCAGCTCGTCGGTTTCCTGTGGGTCCCGCCTTAATCCTCACCATCAGCCTTCCCTCCTAGCGGTCGCATGTGGCCCCTGTGCCTGCTGGGGTTTCCTCCGGCTCCCCGTCCCCCCCCCGCCCGTTGCCTCCTTGCCCCCTGTGTTCACCCCCTGTCCCTCTCTGCCTTTCAGCCCCTTTGTACTCGTCTGCTACTCGTCCTTCTGTTCCTCCTTCGTTCGCTCCTGGTCCTTTGTTCCTCTCGTTGGTGTCCCCCCTGTGTCTCCTGTGTTGTCGCCCCTGTGCCTGTTTGCTTTTTCCATGGTTTGTCAGTTGTCTGAGACACGCAGGTAAGACGCGGCAGGCAGGAGAGAAAGGCAGGTAGGACACAGCAGGTAGAGCTAATCAGAGGAGATCACCCACAGCTGCTACCTCCTGCCTGTGTGAGCGTGACAACACTCACAATAACTATGCAATAATTACACTAAAACAAATAATCTAATGTAAACCTGTGTCTTGTTGCTTAATAGAGCTTATGTGATTATGAAATTGCTCTAGTGTCAGAGTAGATACAGAGCATAATTAATTATGATGCCCGGGGGGGCTCTGGTTAATCACTGTCCTGCATACCTTCTCTGCCCCAGTGCATCCAGCTCCCCTAGGGAGCACAAATATCACACATGATCACTACTGCATGTCGTGTTCAGCAGAAACCAGTAGCCAATGGGATTGAAAGGACACTTCTGGGCATGTCCTAGTTAGTGGGCACAGTATAAAATTAGGGTCAGGCTGCAGAAATATTCATGAGAAGAGAAAGAAATATCTCCATCTTGTCCAGATTGGTTCTCATACATAGCTTTGCAGATCACAGGCAAGAGCACCACTGATTCATTGAAATTAGACCCTGCCATAATATAGGCAGGCAAACATCCCTGCTTCAGTATATTAGACCACTGGTTCTCAACTGGTGGGTTGCTGACTGTGTAGTTTATAGTTTTTTTCTAATGTCAGACTTTTGTGTTACTGTACTAATGTTATATTTATTATTACTGCACTTTTTAGAAATGAATTTGGTTCAAAATGTTTAAATTTTGGGTTCTGATTTAAGGAAAAATTTAGGTTGTGAGGCTAAACCAGTTGAGTAGCAGCACTGTATCAGACCCTATAAAACAAACACACAGGAGGCCCCCGACTCACTGTATCAGACCCTATAAAACAAACACACAGGAGCCCCCCGACTCACTGTATCAGACCCTATAAAA
>JAODUD010000098.1:1446082-1478280 GCA_026784285.1 Stomatorhinus walkeri
GTGTGTGTCTGTGTTTGTAGTACATGTCTATATGCATCTCTTCCTCTGTTTGTCAGCGTGTGTGTGTGTGTGTGTGTCTGTGTTTGTAGTACATGTCTATATGCATCTCTTCCTCTGTTTGTCAGCGTGTGTGTGTGTGTGTGTGTGTATGCCCGCATGCCCTTTCAGGACTGGTCTGGAAATACATGAGCCACTGTGTGTCATTACAGGTCCCATGTAAGTCACTCACACACATTGCTTCAAACTTAGGCAAGTGCATCAGCCAGTTTATTACTCTCATTTCTGCGTCCTGCTCCCTCTTAGCAAACAGTCACATGCTAATCAATAGGCTGAGTCAGTCTACAGACCGTAATGCTGGTTGCGTCTGGGGTTCTGCACGGCTCTATTTTATGGAGACACCAGCTTTCCTGGCTTAATTTCACCATTATGGTTATTGTTTTTCCACTTAAAAATAAAGTTATTCAATTTGGGTTCTGCGTCTATATCTGTATGTTTGTGTTTACAAAAGAGGGGTGTTACTAATAGTAAGTGTGCGACAATGAGTGAGTCATTTCAGAACTGAGTTGCAGCACGGATATAATTCTGCAGAGTGCACCAGCATATATGAAAAATGTCTTGTTGAGAAGTAATGGTACTGGGTGATTGCAGTGGTGGTCAAAGGGTTACTATGGTGATAGGGTTGCTCTGGTTCCAGACTGAACATGTCCACATGATTGGTCATGACGATACCATAGAGAAATGGGCGAGTGAGCCAGTCAGGTGGGGGTGTAAGGAAGCTGTAAATGAGTTGCCTTGATGATAAAGTTAAGGGTCACTAGCCTGCAATGGTATCTGGGAAACCAGTGAGTTGTTATACCTGACAAAGGAGTACTAGAAAGATCCTGTGGGTTGCTATAGTACCCAGGAGAAAGGTCACTTGGTTGATACACTAGCTAGAGAAGAAGGTAACTGGTCAGTATAGTACCTGAGATAGTGGGCACTCTTTGGCCAGTGAGCTCTGATTCATCTCCTTTAGCAGCTCCTTGAGGGCATTGCGCACAGTGGCATGGTTCCACTGCTCCGACGGCAGGTCCTCCAGCTTGGAAAAGCTGCAACCATGGAAACCGTGAAGTCCTGTCCTTCTTGTCGTTCCACAGTTAAATTGCTTTTGCTGCCGCTACGCTTGGATTGCACTTGTTTCACTGGGCCAATACAATTAAACGAACCAGCTGGGATAGTTCCCAGTACTAGGATAGTTCACACTGATACTATTACAATATTTCTGCTTCAGCACTACATTTAAAGGCAATGTAAGCTGCCAATACTGATTTCCTAGACATTTACTGATATTTTCAGAGTCTTGTTACGATCATACATCATAAATGGGGAGAGCTAGTTTAAATTCCATCATGGTCTAAGCGAAAGGAATACAGTCAAATATTGCAGTTAGGCTTTAGTGACTGGTTTCCTCAGAAGTGTTTGATTCATGTGTGGGAATTAACAAGCCAAGCACAAATGTTCCTGCTGCTCCAAGTGGTTTTCATTTAATTCCAAGCATCACTGCCAGTTTATGGGACATTCCCGGACATTCCTGGGGATTATTCATCGGCTCTATAGATAGTTTAAGAACTGTGTAAAAACCCTTAGAGTTAAACTGAGGTCCTCTCTCTGGTTAGTGTGCATGCTCCAATGGATGCAGGCAGTTGGATGATGGTACTTGCGCAATGAAGACGCTTGACTGGATTATTCCCACAGGTACCCCTCATTTTGAGATCCCCTTTCAGTGTCTGCACCCCCCCCCCTCCCCATGTCTGGTCCCTGCACTGACCTCTGCAGCTGTATGCGCAAGGTGACCATATGGAAGACATCCAGCAGCATGTCACCCACAGTGGCCTCAGGAGCGTCTGTGAGGCAGCGGATGGGCAACGGTTTCCAGCGACCCACTTTGATGATACCTGAGAAGAGGGAGACAGGATGTGACATCATCAAGTCAGCCCCGATTACCTTCAAAACCCAAGAATATTGCCGGCTCGCATCACTGAAATGTGGACACACCATTCACCTTGCCCCAGTATCATTCTCACCAGACAAGAGAGATCATGCATATCATTTCTATGGATGAACATGTATGTGCAGGGGAAGCTTTGGCTTCCACTGTGAGGATGTCCACGCTTAAAGACTTAAGCAAACTGATAAGGCTTTATCTATTAGCCCTGTATCAGTCAGAGAAGAGTCACGACCCTTTGTCTGGTCGATGAGTCATGACTCGTAAACAAGATGAGAAAGGTTTTTATGGCAGGGAAGACGTGTGGATAGCTTCACCACACCCAGAGACGGTGGGTCAAGGCTAGACTTTGCGTAAAAGCCAATTAATACCTGCCAATAAAAAAAACAACATTATTTCTCTAATAAACCCACTGGCCGCTATAAAACCTTGTGTGGGGAGAAGAGAGTTTGAAACACTATTTTGTATTTCATTGTTAATCTTTCCAGCCAAAGTTCTCCTGCCTAACATGTGACTGGGAATTAGAGGGCCCAGCAGGAGAGAGGGCTTAGAAGTTAGCAGCCCAGCAATCACGCCACTCACAGCACATCATGAAACCAGATTGCCGAAATACTGTAACCTATCCTCAGGTTTAAATCTCAGTTAATTCTCCCGTGGTTCTCCCAAGACGTAAAAAATACAGCTTTGAGTGGCAACTTTTCCACCTGGAAAATCGCAGTATTCAAGAAAATTCAATATAATGAGGACACCCACAGCTTTTTAAACAGCAGTAATTCTTGATATTCTAATAGCAGACTTGTATATGTATAGGGTACATTGTGTCTTTATCTATATGAGAATCCCATATAACCATGACAGTGCTTTGGGGGCGCTCATTCAGGTTATTCTACTTTGCAGATTTCAATTGGCAGATTGATCAACAACAGTTTTACAGTGTTTATCTGGGCATAAAATGCTGGCTCCATTTCAATCTTATAAAATCTAAGCAAGATAACTGTGCATATGTGTTTAGTGACTGTTCACGAGTAATATCCAAACAACTTAGGGCCAAAGAACTTAACGACCGAACTGATTTAAGCTTTTCTATTTCTGGATCTCTTATTCTGTACAGTGCTAAAAGCCTGAATTAAAAAATATTTTGCATGAAATTAAGTCTGGTTTGATTATCGGCTGGGTTCATTCTCCCAAAAGAACAGGTGCCCCTTGACTGAAAGCTGTGGTGCAGATTTTTCTGGTAAGAAAATCAGCCTGGTGGTCATGGTTTGATCTGTCTCATCAACTCCAAATTCTGCCTGCTGTTCCAGGGAGGGTAAGGAAAGGGCTTGTCCCTGAGAATGATACTGGATTTTTCCATCCAAAAGAATTGAGTTATTATGTACAATTCCATTTCAGGAAATAGCTTATACAGTGATAATGCATAATGTAGCACTGGAGCCCTGTATTTCTGCTTAAAACTGTCAGTTTTAACTCACTCTTGGAAAGTGATTATGAATTAATCTCAACTATCATGGGAAAGGTGCTATATAAAACTTTATTGTGATCAATTGTGCTACATAGTCCATGATGATTAGGACTGTGGAATGCTGGTTAGCAATGTGGGGGTTATGGATTAGAATTTGACTGCAAATAGGAAAACAAAAATTTCAGACAAGATGGCCTAAAAGTGCGTAGTTACGTAGTTTTCTTTCTAGCAAATATGCACAAAGATACACAGTTTTGCCAAGCAAAAAGCTATGAAATGCTACTCCACACTAACTCAAAGCTGTGGCCCTCTGCATATATCTGTGAAAAGTCTGATACTGGAAGCCACTTTCCTGGAACAGAATTATCATCATCATAAGGGTGTAGGGATGCTGTGCTACTGTAGCCATATCTAATTTAGGCCTGAGTCAAAGATGCCTTTATTGTGGATTTCAAGAACATTATGAAGTATTTAAGTCCTTTATTAAAGAACACGTGAAGCATTAAGTACAAGCACACGCTTGTAAATGTGGTTTCATTTAAAATTTATAATATATATTTATGCAAACCAATACACCGACGTGAGTAATAAAATTTCTATTTTATACACATGTGATTTGTATATGTATATTTCATTGTTGGCTCAATGTCAAACGCGGCAAACAACAATGGCCACTTACCAAAAATAATTATCACTGTTAACTGTCTGAGGCCTAAATATACAGATCTGTCCACATGCTTCTAAAAAAAACCATCAAGCCTGTATAATTGAAACAAACAATATCACCCGGTTAATTACTGGCTGGTCTAATTAAAGAAAAGCCCTGGTGTTCTGGGAAGAGTTTAAAAATACTCCCGGGAGAGAGTATGAAGGACACAATTCAAACAGGGAGAAAATAGCAGAGGGATCTGTGTAATTTTGGTTGCAAACCACCAAGAAAAAAATGCGTAATTTAAGCCAGAAATTATTCATTTAACGTAAACGCTTATTTTAAAAAACAAAAAGCCTTCATTTGAGACGCGCAGGGGGGGCCGGGAGTGGCTCGCCCGTTTCATGTCTGTGTTTATGGGCCGACATCGGAATGCGGGGACGGCACAACACCCCTCTCTCCGCCTCTGCTTTTTCTTCTCAGGGCTGAACTTTTTAACCGGCTGGGCGCCTCTCCATTTAATTTCTTTGAGTTCTATGGTGTTTCGCCTTAGTCTATTTTTCTTGGTTTTGTTTTATTTCTTCACTATTTCAGCAGGCCGCCTCCATGCCGCTCTCGCATTCTTTTCTGGGACAGCCAGGGAGAGTGAGACTCACATGTTCCGGCCGGGGCAGTGGGCGGGGCTTTGGCACCCCATCCACAGGTGAAAGGTACACCGGTTCGTAAAGATTCCTAACGCGTCATTCATCATGGTGTGCTGTTGATGAGGCCCACATTGACGTGATTTCAGCAATTCCCCATATGTTACCTGAGGTGTCCTGCATATGTTTTCATTAGAAACACTATAAGAGCATTTGTAATGTTATAATATGCCATATAAAACAGAGTTCTATAAAAGCCACTACATTTCTCACCTCAGTTAAACTCCCAGAACGCTCCACATATCATGAATCAATAAAACAGCTTGCCAACAGATTAAATCATCCATGTTTGTTGTCACCATTCATCAGTTGTTTTCAAACTTCTGCACAATACTTGACTGGGTTCAGTTGAGACAAAACTGTCGTCACCTCATACTGTTCACCGTGCGCTATAACAATAGAATACAGACTCACTGTGCACCTTTAAGCACTCTCTTACTCATAAACAAGCACACTCTTTCTTTTGTTCTTGATCTCGTCTCTGCTCCAAACCTGTGTTTATGTTTTGGACAGCATTTTGCAAATACTCTCTTTAACTCGGTAGCAAGTGACTCGATCATTCCCAATCCTTTGTCTTACTCAATATGATATAAAGCAGGAGTCACCTGCCATTTAAAATGAACCTTTCTCCCTTGTTTATGCTGAAAAATGTTGCCCACATTGCCAAGTTATGACGAAGTTACAGATACACAAATTATTGGCTATTAGTGTTTCAGTTAACTGGTTCTGAATAAATTGTTTGACCACTTCACATGTTTATTTATGCATTTGTCCTTTGATGATTTTTTGCCTCATTTTAAGTGCTTGCTCCTCTTCCCATTATATTTCTATCTCTCTCCTCCCTCCCTCTAAGACCTTAACCAACCTTGTGCCTGGGCTGCAGAAGTGTGTGAATAGCCCAAAGCCAAAAGGGCAGTCTCCACCAGCTGTGCAAAGAGGATGTCCCTGCGCACCAACACAAACTCCGCATGCTCCTCCCGCCATTCGCTGTCTGTGGCCACACCCCTTTCAGAGGACACACCCCCATCCACCTGCTCCACCACACAGAACACTGGAATCATCAGACCTGGGGAAACAGAAAAACAACGAGTGACACAAAAATATAAAGCCATAAGACAATACTAGCTGTTGGACAGCCATATTCACGTTTTCTTTCAGATCTCAGAGGGGTGAATATTACAGGGGGTGGAATGTGGCGGAGAACATCAATGGTTGGAATATGTGCAGCTGGTGTTAATACATGGTAGTGAGGATCAATGAAAATGCCGCTTTACTGTTTTATTTATTAAGAAAAAAATCAATAGATATCATAACTTTAATTATGTGTTTGGTCTCATGTCTTCTAGTTTTAAAAGATAATTTTAAAAATCACAATGGCATATCAGTGAACAGTAGTCACAAGATTTTGCACACAAGTGAAGCTTATACCATTTAAGTATACCTTGAAATAAATATCTTTTTTTAGATATATTTCAGTCAAGACAATACGTTTTGAGCTCATCAGAAATCAAACAATACCAAAATCATCACTGTTTTCATCTTCCACAGTTCAGAGTTACACCATCCATCCATTTTCTATACCCACTCATCCTACTGGGTTGCAGGGGGTCCAGAGCCTACCTGGAAGCAACGGGCATGTGGCAGGGAACAACCCTGGACAAGGGGCCAGTCCATCGCAGGGCACACTCACACACCATTCACTTCACTTCACGCAGGCACACCTATGGGCAATTTAGTAACTCCAATCAGCCTCAGCATGTCTTTGGACTGTGGGAGGAAACCGGAGTAACCGGAGGAAACCCCACGACGGCACAGGGAAAACATGCAAATTCCACACACATGGAACCTAGGCAGGGACTCGAACCCAGGTCCCCGAGGTACGAGGCAACAGTGCTAACCACTGCACCACCTTCATTGATTATAAAATATTAAAATGATTAATCTGACTCAATAGACAGTTGAGTTCAAAAAGAATTTAAGGTTGAATAAAAAGATTACACTTGACTGAATGTAATCATCCATCCCTAACTAATCAATCATTGAAGAACTGTTTCAAATCAACTTGGGCAACTGTTTTCAATCAACTTTCAGTGTTCTTGCAAAATCACGCTTTAGGGAAAGCATGTTGAGAAGGGAGCTATGTATAAAATAAATTTAATTTAATTTAACTGAATTTAAATATTTTTCATTTTCTCTAAACGGTATGGCCAAAATCCCTGTATAACACAATTACACTGCCTAAAGCAAAAATTTCTGTAACTATAACAATGCAAGTAGTCACACGCTGTTTGCCAAATGCACATACTCAAAGTCCTTGGTTGCATTTTAAATATAGGTAAATACAGGAAAGTAGGACCAAATATCAGAATAAATGTAACCATCTTATGAAGTACAGATAGCATAGCATGCATCATCCAGTCATCCATCTTGTCATTACTTCTCTGGAAATTTGAATTTTTATCAGTAATGATCAAACTGTTCCCCTGTTCTTTTGTACAGCTGAATATCCCATACAGGGGTGTCCCTTTGCCTCGTTTTATACATCTACATATCCCATCCAAGGGTGTCCCCCTGCCTCGTTTATACACCTGTATCTCCTTTCCAGGGGTGTCCCCCAGCCTCATTTTATACATCTATATATCCCATCCAAGGGTGTCCCCCTGCCTCGTTTATACACCTGTACAATGGGCCCCCCCCCCCCCCCAGGAGTTGTGTATAGTTACACACAGACAGAAAATGATGAAGACTGATAAAACATATGTGAAAAAGATTGATACCTCATTCAGTTCCTCCCCTTATATGTGTCTGATATCAGCTGTGATTCTGAGCTTTCCACAGCCATTAAGGTCCAATAGTCACTCATGTACCCCAATAACATTCATAATATGGACAAATATGCAACTGCTCTATGCTGCAAATCAACTTAGTAAGGGCACTGCCTAGATGATAATATCTTGTATGTTAGAATTCAGATATTGTTTGGCTAAAGAAGAAATAGGTAAAAATCTTTCAATCTGGCATGGTTTTACTTTAATGATAATGATAATGACACATTATTTTCCATTTATACAAGCACGAGTTTGGGTACATAGGAGGTCGTTTGTTTTCAATTATCCCATCTTATTTTCCTGAGACACACATTTAGCAGAGAGAGTGAAATTTGAGGTCACAGTTCATTTACATGATGTAAGTGACTGTAGAGAAAGAAAATAATATGCCAAGCCACTATCGATACAGAAAGCCATGCAGCAGTGAGTCACTTTAGATGCAGAAAAACATGTAGAAAATGTCATTTTAAGCCTGTATCTCCGGTGAACTGATAATAGATTCACTGAGGCTTGCTGCTATTTCAGAGCTCATATTCCCTTCTACCCAGCTGCCAGGAATACCTTTCCCTCAAAGCCTCATTGTGAAAAGGGACACCCAGCATCTGACAGTTAACAGGAATCCCCTGAAGAAGAAGCGATGACATCAGAGGAGCTGCAGCGATTGGCTCCCTTTCCAAATCCGGCCTGTTAATCAGGCCCAGCTCCCAGAGTGGCCCGCTGCTGTGGAGTGAATTATGGGACACGGGCTTGTGCCAAGCAAGCTTCCCCCGACGGGAGGTTTAGCTGTCAGCGGGAGGAACCGCACACCACTCGCCTTCCACCCGCACACATTCTATACCCCTCTGCTCTTCCTTCTCTGTCTAACCATCTAGTCCTTTCTCGAGCCACTTCTGGCTTTATCAGGGCTGGGAATCGATTTTCCTCCAAAAGTCCCCCCATTCACCTATACCGGCATTTTCTTAGAATTCTCAATATCCTTCACCCTGTTAAATTATTCATAATTCTCTGAAATTATGAATAATCTCTGATATACCAAATGCAAAGATAGTTCAAGGAGGATGTGGATGAATCAAGGTCACTTGTTATTTACATTAAGATAATAATGGAAACCAGTAACGAATCTATTCAGACAAAGAACATAATTAGAATTTCTCCTGTCGTATACAATTCACGTCTTTATATGTAGCCTGTTCCTGTGTCAGAAAATGTTTCCTGTTCTTAACGGCTCCGTTTCTACATCATTTTAGCTTTTGGCTAGTGTGACAAATAAAGGGACTCTACAAACATGTAGATCCATACATAATTTCACACACAGTGGAACTGTATTACTGTCACAGAATGGGGTTCCAGAAGAATTGTTGTGGCCATAAAAATCCAATGCAATTGTTATTTATTTCAGATTTTGCAATTTCATTTTATTGAAATTGGCCAGCCGTGATTTTATTTTTTTTCTGCCAGACTTGAATGGATCACATCAGCAGTTTAGCAAGATTTTCAAATCCCACCTGAATCAGAATGTCAAGAAGGTCTAAGCGTCTGAAATGCTTAGGTTCCAAGACAGAAACCATACTCCAAACTCCACTTATATTTCCCACAAGGAGCACTAACTCTTGACAGCTTTAGTGACAGACTGAATCCAAAAGCTTAACTCATATGCGGCCATAAAACGCGGCACACATTATCAGCTTGCTTGCTTTATATGTTTCGCATGTGTAGCTCCATGCTTGGGTTTGTGCGCCCATGTGCATGTGAGTTTGCAGACCTGCGTAAGACAGCCAGCACACCTGGTACCCTGCATGAGACCCGTGACGAGGGGGGGGTCGGTACACACTGCTGTGTGTGTGTGGTCTACTTCTCACTGGCCGTCTGTGGTTTTCAGCAGACACACCGAGTTTCCTTTCTTCGAAGTAGGGCTCTCATTAACACATGCCAGCCACTCTGCTGCCACTGCCATTAAAATGACGGGAAAGACCCCCCTTCCCTCCCCAGCTGGCGGGGAGGGGGCTTTACGCTCCCACATTTATATTCTATATTCATCCATTTACAGACTATACTTTTATCTAAAGCAGGGAAAAATTCTGGTACCAATAAAGCGTTATGGCAGGAAAAACTGAGAGATAAAACAGTCTTGATAAAAATCAGCGGATGTTTTATTTTATGCTGTTATTAGATTAACAGAATCTTACACTGGCAAAAACCACAATTTTGTAGGTATAATATAAAAATATAACATTCCTTTCTGTTCTTTTCTGTTCTTGTTCATCAAAATATATTTTTAAAAAGTAAATAGCTGTGGGCTTCATTTAGAGTCCTCATAGATCACTGGATGTTTTATTTGATGTTATTACGTTAAATAAATCTGTATCTAGCAAAACTGGAAAGACATAATAACCACATTCAACTGAACAAAAACTGTATACATTTTTGAAATGCTGCTCCACGTTCCCTTCATGTGTGTCATGTGAACACAAAATGTAACGCATTCCTTTGGTCCGGTGCAAGGAGCAAAATTCTGGGCTAAAATGACGCCTTTGGTCTGCAAATGAAAACCTTACAAATCCAGCAAGGTTCCTCTAGAGGCATTTATGCAGAAAACAATCAGCAGGCCGAGTAGCACAGCCCAGGAGGGAAGAACCACTGAGACCGCCAGAGGTGGCAGGACCAAAGGATCTAAACTCTATTTTTTTTACATTTCCACCCCTTCTGTTTTTCAGTTTTCTCATTTAGCACCTCCTGCCACTTATAATTACTCCATTTGAAAGAAATTAATATATCACAGGGGCAAATATGTATAAAAGGGGGGTCCCCTGGGATTTGCACTAGCTGTTGGTCCATGCCCATGATCACTACAAACTTTCTTATCCCACATATTACCCTAAACATCTTAACTGCCTTCCTTGTATTCTCTCACTTGTATATTTAATATACTTCACGTTTTTATGCCATGTCCCTTTGTTATTTGAAAATTTCTCATTCTCTCTCTTCCCTCTCTCGTCCTGGTTACAATTTCCTCACCAATCTGAATGCTGCTATTTCCAAACATTTGCCCACTTTTTTTTATGCACTTTTGGTGTCGCTTTTTTGGTGACTTCGAGAAACCACATGTGTAAAATGTTGTCAGTATTGAAGGCGTTGCAGAATCTTTTTCTAATGTTTTGCAAAGAGGGTTGTTGTGTTGTACTATTTTATACAGGAAAAAAAATGTAGTGACATGGGGAAAAAAGAAAAAAAATCGTTCCTACAAGACACTGCATTTCTTTACAGCAGTATCAGGAACGATGAAATGCTTAATGAGAAAGAGGAGAGCAAATAATTCCACCTGTCGCTCACTGCCCTTATTTATTAATGTTCTTTATATTTGATTGGCAGTAACTTCTAATGAAAGCACCCCCCCCCCCCAATACTATCCAAACTACAAGGTACACGTGTCATGTGGTTTCTTTTCATCGAACCGTGAGACTTTCCCATAATTACCTTCTTGCACTGCCTTATGACTGCCCCACTGAATAGGACACTACCTTATGATTGGTCCTTGCTGAAGAACACACTACCTTATGACTGGTCCTGCTAAATAGCATACTACCTTATGATTGGTCCTACTGAATAGCACACTACCCTATGATTGGTCCCGGTGAATAACACACTACCTTATAGTTGGTCCTGCTGAATAGCACAGTACTTTATGACTGGTCCTCCTGAGTAGCACACTACCTTCTGAATGGTCCTCCTGAATAGCACACTACCTTATGATTAGCCCTGCTGAATAGCACACTACCTTGTGATTGGTCCTCCTGAGTAGCACACTACCTTCTGAATGGTCCTCCTGAGTAGCACACTACCTTCTGACTGGTCCTCCTGAATAGCACACTACCTTATGATTAGCCCTGCTGAATATCTCACTACCTTATGATTAGCCCTGCTGAATAGTACACTGCCTTGTGCTGCATACCCTATTGTGAGTCTGCACTGCTGCTACCATGCATTTCTGTTTTCAGTTATATTTAGTTAAAGATCCCAATAGAAATGCAGTACAAATGAAAAGGAAGTCAGTAATCCCAATACCAACAACACCTCCATGGGTTTCCAAACCTAAATTCCCCATTCAGTTTTATTTGCTGTTTTGCTGAGAGAATAAGTGAGAATCCCATGCATTGTACCTCCAAGGGGCCTTAGGGGGGCGCCGTTGTGACTGCTCCGTGGTCCAGTGGGGCTCCCATTGAGCTCCAGCCGGGTGATCTTCCCTGGCGGGGGCCCACTGAGCTCCGGACTTCCACCACGCTGCTCAGGGCTGTCCCATCGCCGAGGGCTCTCACTGCCGCGCTCCATCCCTTGCCAGGCACCAAGTGGAGCTCCCACCAGAGAATGTGGGCCTGCAGACAGGAAAGAGAGTTGGGTAAATTGATTGCGTTCATTTCTGTCCTCGGCAGCTGATTTATGAGCTTGCTCATAAACTCATACAAAAAAAGAAACTCATACACCTCTTAAATTTGGTGATGATGGCAAGTTTAGTGTCCCAGAGCAAGGGCATGCAGCCACAGAAAAAACCAAACACAAATACACACAGTTTATAGGATGCAGATCGGCAAGCGCATGCACAGGAAATCTAGAGGGAACAGAAATGTGAATAAAAAATAAAAAATCATATCATGGAATATGGAATTATAACTCCAATGCAAAGTAAAAGCTTGATCTATCTGAAAAAGAAACAGTGGGATGGAAATATGCTCTGTAGTTTGTTTACTCTGCTTTTCCTTTAAAGAGCATCTTCTAGGTATAACTCATTTAGCTGGAATAGATTTCACTGATGTCTCACATCATATTCATTCCCAGTTACTTTGTATGATTATGATAACATATGGACACAAAAATAGCTAGATTCAAACATGCCCTCTCTCGGTAAATAGAAAAAATATATACAGAACAACCAATGCCCCTTCACACACTCAACTGTAAAAAGATCTATAAGGCTGAAAGAAGCTTAATGAAAAGAGAAAATTTAACTATGACATAGACAGCAAGTATAGATGGTAATATATGATTTCCTTCTCTTCAGTGGACAACACTAGTGACATTCACCCGTTCAGATCACCTGTCCATTATGCATAATCACTATACAGTGGTACCTCAGAACTCAAACTTAATCCATTCATTACTCCAGATTGAATCCTAAAGTTCGGGTTCTGATCGAATTTTCCCTATAAGAAATAATGGAAAACCAATTAATTGGTTCCTGACCCCAAAAAAATTACACCTAAATATCAGATATTTGTGAATTTCATTGGAAATAAATACACAATGGTTGCTTCTGATAAAGCACCGTACATCTTTCTCCTCACATATACATAGGTCCACCATGTCCTCTGAGCATCATCTGAATGGAGCCAATCCTGTTTACCTTATGAGGTAAAATGTTATGGTGTATTTATATATGAAAATTTCTGAGGCTAACAGATTAACCCACACTCCATACTCCAGCATAGAAAGACAGATTTGGGAGTGGCATGAGTTGAATTCCGGTGAGAGGGCTTAACGACCTTGCTCCCCGGGGGAAAGAGGGGCTCCTTGCTCCCCGGGGAAAGAGGGGCTCCTTGCTCCCCAGGGAAAAGGGGGGCTCTTTCTTTACAGCACATCTGCCCAACAGGTGGTGCAGTGGTTAAACAAGGAAACATGTGGCTTAGTGGGTGTTGGTTTCAAGCCCACACTGGAAAGCAAAACCTGTCATACCCTTAAATCGATTGCTTAACTGGTATTGTTCCAGTAAATGACGGGTTACTCTGAAAACAAATTAAACAAATTAGGCAAAAAAATGTAAAGAAGTTTGTATTCTTTATTAGTTTGCAACCTTCAACCTACACACTCAGAACCCAGGGGAGCTGAACCCTTCTACAGAGATTAGGAGAGAAGATATGGTTCACTGAGACCAACATCTGCCGTCTTTTTTCATTTTACTACCAGTGTTTGAATAAAAAATAGCTTTCAGTTCTACTCAGTCTTGCTTATACTCAGTCAGAGAGTAAATGAATAGAGGAAGACAGGCGATATTAATATGATCATTATATGAACATTTTAAAATATAGAAGTTTCTAAGTCTCCTGCCAGGGATTCCATTGAGGTCATCCAAAAGAATTACTATTATAAACCATGCTGGCCTTTTATTTTATAAGACTATTCTAAATCCCAGGGGGCAGTTCACATGTACACCCCCCCCCCCGACCCCATCTCCTAGTCTGCAGTGTTCTTTTGAAAAAACTTTGTTGGCAGAATTGTATGTAAGCTGTGCAGAAACTTTGTCTTGAAATTATATTGATAAATGATATGAGTGTGAAAATAGTACTGATAGAAGCAACAAGCGGAACTACCAAGGAGTAAAAGAGGTTAGATATGGTGAGTATTGGTATATATTCACACCTAAATACGTAACTGGTAAGTTGTATATTGTTTCAGGAGAGACATGCTGGGGTAAAGGGAAACCTTCCGACAGGGTTGTTCTCATATACACACACAAACATATTAGAATTGAAAATCCTGTCTTTGTCTCTCCTTTTACCATCACACCTCACTATTTCTCATCTGATTCTTTTTCTTTCCATTGCCAGAAGTACTGCTATATCCTCCTGAAACCAAAGGAAAAAAGTCTCCTTCAGTTTTAGGTTATTTGTCTTTGGAGGAAATAAGACATCTAACAATTTAGATTTTTTTCAAATATATTTCTAATTTCACAGCATGCCCTCTTTAGTGCACAACAGGAATAAATATGTTTCCTAACATCAGTGAAAAGATAAATGCAAAAATAAAATGTCCACTACAATGGACATAAATGAATGGAGGACATTGAAATATCATTTGTTGTTGAAATACAGTTTCTGGCATCTGTTGTCCCTGGCTTCTTACTCATTTTTAGTAATAGTGCTCATTCACTCTCCTTTTTTCCTCTCATCCACACACTCCACAAGATATACACACATTCAGACTCATACATATTTCTTTTGATTATGCAGTAAATCAACGTCATACGTTAAATGCACTAAATATTAGAGGAAGGGATATTCTAAAGATAGGTGCAATGCATGCACACATTACAAACCTCTTCATTCAACTTATTCATTAACGCCGCCAAGTTATTTACACCCCTGTGGCGGCACGAAAATCTACCTGTGAAACAGTTTCTCAAGCTCACGCAGATAGCGTCCCGAGTGAAGGCATCCGAATTCGTGCAAGCCACGCCCACCTGCCTTCGGTGAGTGACGACAAAGCCAGAGCTTTCATAAGGAATTCCGGTTTGCCCTGTAGCGTCTGTGGTGGTCACATCAGCACATGACCTCAGGTCCCTCTATGAGGTGGGCAAATTGTAAACTTTGGTCTGGGGGTGGTAGTTCACTGCCTGCCGCAGAGCAGATGTGTGCAGTTTAAGTCCTTTACTGCTCCTCTAACATTCGATCAACACTGCATGCCTGTTTTCAAAATAATAAAAATGCTGGGGGGTTTTTTCTTACTTTCACTAACCAAGATTGGGATTATGGTTAAGGGATGACTATCATACTATCATACTACAAACCTACTTTCGCGTGATCTAAACATTTAAACATAAACATCCATAAAACAGAACTAAACTCCATAAAAAGATTGTGAAGACATAGTTAAATCCCCCATTGTGTTGATATTCCTGTTAGTACTACATAGTCTAACTTTATAATAACTCGGTGTAACCCAGGCCGGATTAGGTTTCGCAATGGAACGATCTTTTTGGGGATGGTAACATATTTATTTATTTATTTATTTAGGGGAGTCATAATGTCAACACGTTGCTTTCTTGGTATCCAATTGTTTAATTGATTTGTATTACTGATTAGTAAATGTGTCAATTGTAAAAGCGTATTTATCATTTCTCGTTCCCAAAGCTGATTATGGGGGTGCAACTATAGACGCTGTATTTATTTAATTATAAGCATTTTAAACAAACGTTGTTTGTTTGCTGAAAAATTGCTGTTACTGATGAACAGGTATACAAATGCAATTTGTTCAGTTAAAACACTATTCTACACTGTCTTGGAGAATTTCACTGGTGTAAATGAGCAAAATTTCTGCTTTTCATATTTTTACAACTCCACCTAATTTCTAATATGAGAAAATCCTGGGAAGTACGTGGATGTATATTTATGTAATAAGATTTTATAACGGTAAATTGTAATTATAAAGCTATGCTACATTGTATTGAATGTAAGTCCAACATTTTCGTGTCATGTGGCAGAAGTTCGTTGTAATTATCCTAAAACAAAAACATTAGTCAAGTTCTCATACACCAAATCTACTCTAGTTTTCGCCTTTTAAAAATCTTTTTGTCACCTTAATATTCATCCAACCATCCATCCAAAAATCTCTTATGCTAGTCAGAGTGTCTGTAAAAGAAAATGGATTTTCAGCTAGATAAATCCCAAATTGGCATGGCTTCCATTTGTGGAGAACAAATAAAAGAGAATGGTGAATTAAATTACCCATAATAAAACACGAAAATAAAGTCCATCCATCTATCCATTTTCTATACCCACTTATCCTATTGCAAGATCGAGGGTCTCAGGAGCCTATTTTTCATTTCTAATATTGTAGATCCCTAAAGACTTTTAAGAAATACTTGTTGCAGTACATGCTGCTGAATGATCCATTTGTAGCTTGGAATAGGTCAGCATTTTTATTATTATTCATGAAGACAATGAAGATTTGAAAAGAATTTTATTAGACTTTATGAAGTCTCATAACTTCATGCAAAGTGAGCGATGACGACTGCTATAACCATACATGTGAATGTTGCGATCTACAAAAGTCGATCCAAGCCAAATGAATTTAATCTCTTCTTAGCCGCTCAACTTCATAATCACCGAGGACGTGCTATAAAAATTAAATGAAATGTTTTCGCGAGCTTTTTCCTCGGACAATTAGTCATAACTATTAGAATAAAAACACAGAACTTAAACAAGTGCACCCTTTGCAATCTCGTTTGTCTCCTTTACGACTTCATATAGCCCACCTTTCTTGGGCACTACGTGTGCTTATGTAATGAACCAGCATTCAGGACTACAGACGTAACGCGCTCATCGGCAAAGGATCCTGTGGATTCCCCTAGAAATGATCTAAAAGTGTAGATGAAACCAAAAAAAAAAGTTATCATGAAATCAGTATAGACACGTTTGAAGACTTTGTCAATCACGGTGTGGGACAAAGGGTCTTATATTATACTGATTACTTTACTGAGGTATAGACGAAATAGAAATAATTGTAAGCGACAACCCTTATAACCCATATGAAAGATGCATTGCCGTGCTAAACCCGTACAAGTACAATATATTAGGCATAAAAACCTTTGGCACCACCCTAAAATTCTTATTTAGTCATTTATAACTGTTTCCCATTCATCTTAGAATCGAGCTAACTCAGACAGCAGGGTTTATTCGTATAATTCAAACGTGAAAAACAATGGCAAAATGAAAGCAAGACTCGATTGTCACTAATACAAAGTGGAATCCCATAAGCTTCGGGATATAGCATGTTACATTCTAATGCTGCACTGTAACTTTTCAGTACTTACTTTTTAGACCTAAATTGACTTTTCACTACTAAGAGCTGGAACGTAATGTTTTAATTAATGCGCCAAAGCTCTATGACGGTATCATCCGGTATCATACAGTATTAGGTGTCGTGTTCGTGCTATTTGCACTTATATTTCTAGAATCACAAGATCAAGATTAATAAAATCTGTCTCTCTGTCTATCTATCTTTTGATAAGGTCACGACCATTTCAGCAAATTTCCTTTGTCTGTGCTGTTTTTTAAGTCTTGGTTGAAATTTTATTTTATACAACTAATGCCACAGTTTATAAATTTACCATTTGTATCACACTGGGAACTTGTTATGTAAATCTGTAATCTATTTTTTCTTAGTTGATCTTTGATAGTTAAGGTACTTGTACCACTAGAACACGTGACGAATAACTGAGCCAAACAGTCAACTACTGGCATTTTGTACAAGGCCTAAGGAGCAGGTGCCATTTTAGTGGTCCCGTATGCGATACTTAATTTTATCTTCCTTAAAGTCCTTTATCTTGCACTCAGTAAACTTATTCCGGAACCTAAACACTGATCCTTAGTTGATTTCTAGTTTTCAAGTTTAACTCCTTCTCAAGTTTGTTTTAGAATATTCATTTGCTTTTAACTTCATTGCATTTTATGATTCTGTTTTAGAGTAAATGCCACTGATGAATTCAATAATGAAAAATGAATAAAGCAAAGTAACGTTTTAATATTTTACTCAGCTGTAAAAACATTATATTCAAGTTACGGCGAAAAAGAAAACAATCCCTCGATGTTTAGATTAATTGTCACACATCTACAATATATAATAGGTTTTCAATGTTTTTTTTTTGCCTTTTTACTCGGTAGTTGCTCATCTCAAGGCTATTGAAACTATTAGTAAAACGTGATTAAATATTGTCATTGAAGAAGGTTAAGACATAAATTATGCTGGTATAACTGGTTGGTTATTTGCATCTTATCAGTTGTGCTATATATTACCCAGCTTTCAGCAAAATATTCAAATATTGTAATACATTTAGTTGTTAGAAGATGGATAATAGTACAGTTAATTTCTCAATGTGCACTATAACGACGATAAAAAAAACACGATCCTACGCGCAAAAAAAATCAGTTTGACCTGAAGTCTCCGTTTCTTTCTGCACGATTGAAGTTGCATAGCGATACTTCAAATGAGTGGTTGGGCTAAGTCGGTGCTTCCTGCGCTTCACTAGTACTGTTATGTTAGGGTGAACAAAAATAAAACAAATAATTCCGCACAGTAATGCTCTTGATATTTAATGATATATAAAGGCGATGGACAGATGAATTCCTTTAACCGTTTTATAGGAAAGTTGCACCCCACCAAGCGAAATGCTATAGCTTTAATTTACTGTAGCAAATCGGTGTAATGTCTTCTCCTTTACATTATTTAGGTTCAGTTAATAAGTTATTTATGTAAAATAAATTGATAAGCTGTTTTGTTTTTCAGTTCAAATTTAAATAAAGTTGAAACACTGCTATGAGAGATATCTATGATGTCGAGAAGCTTATATATTTCATGAATAAACAGCTAATTTAAACGATTTATATATATTTGGTATGTCCTATAAAGAATAAATAAAAAGCTATAATTATATTATATTATTATACTATAAAGTTTATTTTATGAAAATGTTGCTGAGAATATAAACAAATTAGTTTATTATAATCGATCGCAGGATTATAGACAATGATCGCAAGTTGTTTTCCAATATATTACTTTTTGATAAATAAAAGTAATGTTGTTTTCTATTCGCATGCATAATACCAAAATAATTATGCTGTTGACCGAATACAATACCGTTCCATACTGGTTGTATACGAAAGTATCTGTATTGATATCTTTCAGTATGTCCATTTAAGCAACACATTGACTTCTCTTTCTCAGAGTGTCATACTATTTGTTAATCTGTAAACAGTATGAATTATTTTTATGAATTCAAATATCATTAAAATCATTATTACTGCTTACAGCTGTCATGAAATGGGTAAAATAACAACGTCATAAAGAAAAGTTTTTGGTTGGTTACAGTTAAAGTATCACAGGTCAGGGTTCATTTAGCAAATGTTACAGAGCACATACTACTACTATGGATAATAAATATTCATACATATTATAACTGCTTATGCTAGAAGGAGTTGGAGAAGGACGTAGAGCTCAACACTGGAGTAGGATGCCAATTATTAGTAGTAGTAGTAGTAGTAATAGTAGTATACGTTTTATATAAGTTGGGACCCCATCAGGGAATTTGCAGAATGTGATAATCAGTGATGACATGACTGATCAATCCACGATGACCTATAACACTCTGCAAATAATCTATGAGTTACTTTTATCTATTTCTTGCTCTATAAGACTTTTGCGTAGGTGTGTAATCAGTACAAAATGTTGACTCCAGACTGGAACTATATAACCTTACAAAAATTTTATAATCGTAGATTCAAGTTAACGGTTAAATGCCAGTTAAAACGGTTAAAATTCCCAGTATATCAATAACTATCGATGGCTTCTACAATAATAATTATAATAATAATTTACTTACTGTTTATGTTGTGTCTGTATCTTGCCTGGATGGCAAAGGGATCCTGTCCATTGATTAAAAGTATTGAATCCAGGGTTGAAACTTAGGTTTGCTTCGTTGGATGGGGAATTGATCGGTTCGGCGTCTGATTCACGGAGGATGAAATAAATTGTATGATAGGATAGAGATTGATTGTGTATGAAGCTGAGTAAGAGTGTGATAGAAAGAAACTCTCACACAATCGGCTCGCCGTGTCGCAAAGGGGTCCCACAGGAACACAGCACCATTCGCCAATACCGATGGACGATACCAGAAACGACGGATCGGAAAGTTCCAGTCACCGCCGTTTAGAGAGATTCGTCCTCACCACCCGTTCCGTTTCTAGCGAGTAAAATGCTCCAGGACCTCTCTGTGATAGGGAAAAACGTAATGGTCTGAAATGAAACCTTCAGAAAGTAAAAGTCTGAGAAAAGATGTATACTCGTCATGCACTTCAGATTTCACACAGAATACTAGGCATCTTTTTCACAGTTTCTCCCCTTTCCTACCGGACCGCCGACTGACAGATATTATGAGAGAGAGAGAGCAGCGCCGAGTAGAATGGGGAGGGACATGAAGAGAATGTGGGAGAACTGGCGCGGTGGTTATCCCAGTCAATTAGTTGTCACATTGCGCGATTCGTCGTCACCTATAAGTATGCTGGTGCATATTGATTTTGTCTAAATACTGGGTTTTAAATAAAAACCCCGTTTTAACATGAAGTTTAGTGTGCCAGGATAGCGTTTAAATATTTTCAGGGAACACAGGTCGATGCCTATTTCGATATTTAGAAATATTCTGTAATTTCTTTCTAGAGATGGTCCAATTGGGCTTTAATAATGTATTATTTGTTTTTATTATTTTGCCTGATTTTTTGCTTAACTATTAATTGTTCATAACTCGGACGCCCAACTTAATTTCATAACTCCTAACGACATGACGTGTTATTGAGTAACCTAATAAAGAGATGAGTGAAATGCGCGGAATCTCTCGCTCATCTGATTGTTTTATTAGATACCTTTGGTAAATAAAGCATGCGCTGTCAGGTGAAATGAGTTAATGCTCAACCACACACTTGATGGACAGATGTCACTGGTTTTTAATAATTTATATAAGCAGGTACAATGGAAATGATGTCGTATGTGTGAAATACAAACACTAAGGGATAATGTAAATTATTTATCAAACGCCTTGTATTCTTCGTTTTGACGACAGATTTGATCAAGAGGGATAAAGCAACTGTCAGAAATAGGCGTTGCTTTTGATACCGTATAGAAGGCGACGGAACATTTAAGGTATAGTTTTTAATTAGCTCAATATTTACCCAGAGGTACAGCGACTGGGCAGTGAGAGCAGGCAATGGCTTGGGTCCTCGAACTGGGAGGGGGACCCCGATGGCTACGGATTACATTGCAACGACAAATCTACTGTAGTTTATTCGTGTATTCTATTTTTCACAAAAGTGAAAATAAATGTCTTGTGTTTAATAAATTCTCTTTGTTGATAGGCCTATTATAAATTTACACTTCGCAGTAATATAGAGATAATAAATGTTATCATACCCGGGGACGCAGAGTTGGAGGGCCCCATGGAGTTTCTTGCCTAGGGCTCTCAGAGTACCTAGAATCGCCCCTGATAATACCCATGGCCCCTTATTGAATAAACTCAACCGGGAGTATCTTTCTCCAGAATTTGTTTGAAATAGGTTATCTAATCATGAGTTAAAATGCGGAGGGTTCGTGCCTGTGGGAGGGTCTATCCCCCATCCAACTGTCGTGACGGTTAATGGGTGGAGGATAACTACAAGCATCTGTCCTTTTTTATTAAAGATTAAAAAGACTGTGTAAAAACAACTTTATAAGATCGACACAGAACACGCAGAGAATTGGAAATTAGTTCCTTAAACCTCAGTGTCACCACTGGCTTTGGTTTTTTTTTCAATGAAACGCTGATGTTTTTGTTCATATTTTGAACTTTAATACATGTTTGACAGATAATGCTATATACTAATGTGTGGATAGGTTTTCCTATGCAATCTGAACTGACCTGGGGTGCGTTTCCCAAAAGCATAGTTGCTGTTAGTTGGACTAAGCAAGTACGACACAGGTGTTTCCCGAAACCATAGTTTGAACTGCGGAGGTAAACGATGCTGCGAACGTATATTCTACGATGCATCGTTAAAGGACGCAGGTGTTTCCCGAAACGAAAGTTAGAACGAACGTTCGCAAACACTCTCCTTAAGTCGTGAAATTCGAACTACAGCGCTCCAGATGTAGTCAGAAGCTTACTTCCGAGTGGCTGTGTCATTGATGGTGGAAAATGCAGTTGAAGGAGGGTAGTTACCAAGCTGTACAAGCATCTATAATATCAAGTGTTTTATGTAGTTGTGAGAACAGGCTACTTAGTATATACTTCTCCGTTAATGATTAAAGTATGATTGTAGAGGATGGTGTTTATCCACCTTGTCTGTGCTATATTGTAGAAGAAAATTGTATTGTAGAAGTAATTATATATTTAGGACTGCACCATTATGATATTGCAATATCACATCGTGTAATATTGCGATATTTATCAAACCAAAACGGAGATGAACTTCTCACCAATTCTGCTTTTCTGAATGTTTGGCATCTGTGATAAGGCATCGACCAGTGGATGCAACCTTGGGCGATTTGTGTTCTTCGTTGGTCAGCTGTGTATTTGTAAAAGATGATGTAGTAAGTTATTCTTTCGCGTGAGCTGGTTTTAAATTATTCAAGCAAAAATAGCTTGCCGAGAAACCCAATTAATATCACGAAATATATGTCTACATGTTGTCGTTTATCTGGTTATGCAAGGCTGCTATAGATATCTCTGGTATAATAATGCTTATGATGATGGTATTAGGCTACCTATATACCTATACATTTTATTTTTGCATCTGTCTTTTCATTGATGTAAGGGAACGTATTTATTCCTGTTGTACACTAAAAAGGACATGCTGTGAAATTAAAAATAAATTTGAAAAAATCTAAATGGTAAGATGTCTTATTTCCTCCAAGGACAAATAACCTACAATTGAAGGACATTTTACCTTGGGTCTCAGGAGGATATACAGGGATGGACTGGATGGTAAATTTTGATGAGGGGCGGGAACGGGAGGGGGGGGGGGGATTGGGCCGCCCACATACGCTTCGGCCCACCGTGAAACTGCCCGGTGGCCCACATGGATAGTTCAGCTTTGCTTATATTTGTTGTCGACCACAGTCAATTTCATATTAACGTGAAATTAGTACCTTTCAAGACTGCAAGTTACCAGCAAGGAACGCAGCCGATGCTTTAAAAATAACTTATAGCGACGAGTTTTGTGGTTTAGGGTAAATTTAAGTACTGCCAAAACGTCGAAGATTCCTCGCATATATAAGCGCCCAACATTTTAAAACGGTTGTGTAGGTCTACTTTAAGAAGTGAAGCAAAAAATATATTTTACGAGCATAGCATGAGCAAATCCACAACAATAAACACATTTAAAGCAGGCATATAATGGAGTACTCTTGATCTTGTTTGCAATCTATTGTGTAGGCTATTATGTAGTTAAGCCATTAATTCGTAGCCTATATAGGTCTATATTCGTGTGTGTGTGTGTATGTGTGTGTTATTAAAAAATGCACACCTCCTGCATTTTCTTCTTTATTTTGTTAAATGTAAACTTGTAATTTAAACGAATTATTTCAGATAGACGTTAACCAGGCAATCCGAGTCCCATTCACTGGGAAACATTTGGTATCCCTATAGGTTTATAAAGACAACCATCATAAAATATTGATGTAAACTAATAAAATAAACAAAAGGCTCCTTTACATTATTTAAAAGTTGAAATGTTATTCTTTCCCTAAACATGCCAATAATTAAGACCATAATAATGCCAATGAATAAAAAGAATATAAGACTAATAACTGGAAGGACGATTATATACAAACGATAAAATAAGTATCAACGGAAGCTTGCCTCATAGTGCTTTTTTATTGAACGGTATTATTTGAACAGAAGAAGAAAAGAATGGAGTGTTTCATTTAGGCTATTGGCTGCCAGTTTACGACTTTGTGTAGGCCTAAATGTTAAAAAAGACGGACAATAGAATGTCGCCTTTTGATTATTTGAAGTTCCGTTACATTTTTTACATCATAATGACATGCGCAAGCTGCGGACAATGTGACTTCAAGCAAATACTTATGGCCATCGGAGCGGAGCGGTTCATGAACTGCTACTCATTTTATAAAGAAACAGCACCGTATAGTGACTGTCAGAGGTACGGCATTAATAAAAAAGAGCTTGTGTTTCTGTGCTTGTTTTTTTTAAAGCCATCGATTTCGTTTATTAACCTACATTATGCAAGTGGAAAATTACTAGGTTATCAAAAGAGGGCCAGTCACCTACTTTGAAATGTTTTAAGATAAACAACATAAATATATGCTGTGAATATGAACAAGCAATCGTTCGCTTCAAAACAAACCAATTTTGAAACAGTAATTTATCGTATTTAAATCGCGTATTTCAATTGGTCGTTTTCCTACAGTAATATAGGATCAAAATATATAATTACTGTAAAGTAATGGCTATACTATTGCCAGGCTAAACTATACCAATCTCTCTATATAAAGATTTATCAATAAAAATAAATATGAGAACAAGCCCGTTGATGGGTTGGCACTCCATACTCGGGCTGCTCCTTGCCTTGCTATCGCCGCTTCCGGAATAGGCTCCGGACCACCGCGACCCTGCACAGGACAAACGGGCATTTAAATCGATGGATGGAATATCGTAATGATTTAATTTCAGCGATATAGGCAGTTTCTTAATGTTGTGTGGCGGAAGAGTCTCCACCTCATTGGTTCACAGCTAAAACATTTTACAAGCAGTTCGTAGTAAATAAGTAAAAAATAACTGATGAAGATCACATAAGCTAATTCTTTAAGGGGCTTTGTCCTATGTCTCTTACGTCTAATGTTTTTGCAGAAACTTCTGTTTAACCCAAGAGAATAAAACAACAACCAATACAGAAATAAATGCGTAAATAAATACATACATACATTCTATAATTTCTTATCTTTCACACTAAAAAGTAGGACATGAGAGAATTCAGCACGCTTTGGGGTTTCACCGGGACTAATCTGGAAATATTATTTGGCTACACATAAAGTTATTAAGATGACGGCGCTCAACGATCAAATCACAAAGTAGTGTTATGTAGAACCTATTTTGGATAATGCATCTTACTAACGATACTGAAAAATGCAACCCCGCATTCCAAGTGCTACAGAAATAATAATGCACAGATTTTTAGTGAGCAACGGGGTTTCTAGTCATTTATCTAGCCTTAGCCTGGCAAGAGGTTGTGCTTATGCAACAGTATTTATTTATGCTTGTTATTATGACAAACAATAATGTCGCATTAGAATTATCAATTGTAACTATTCATCATGGAATGGAAGGCTTGTGGGGGAAAAAGTAAAATGGCTAAAAACTATAATTAAATTTAAAGGTATAATTATTTTTTTATCTGTAACATATTATAATAAGTACCCCGAATAGTTTATTTGAAAGAATGTAGCAACATGCCGGATTACCTTTTGTCTCTCACCGTGCACCTTCGACACTTTGTAAATTGCTGCCACGCGCAGGTCGTGACTCGTGCCATATAATTGCACCACTACTCAGATATTACTATTTGCTCCCTATAAAGTGCCCCGTCGTCTCAGTTTCCAGCTGTGAAACTGTTTTTCCCAGTCTTACTAAGCTACTTATTAGAGACACCATTGGTCACCGGACTATTGATAGCACTTTATTTATTATTTGATTTTAAGGTAAATGGAACACTGTAATACAAGCTTTATATTGCAGATGTTATTTTTCCAAGGTTTTGTGTGTGAGACGATTCCCAATGTTAGTCGTAAAGTATTAGCTCTACAACCAAAAACAAGACCAAACAAAACGACTGGACATTTTCTCATCAGGAAATGGTAAAGCACCTTGTGTTTGTATGTTATTTAAAAGCCGCTTGTCGACTTAAAAATTATTTGCTTATTTTGTTAAAAGAAAAAAATATAGGATCACCTGATATGGATTTTTTTTATTATGTCAGGCGCCGTCGTATTTCTCGTTATATATTTCTCATAATTGAAATTGAACTGTAAATATTAAGATTCATTTGCACATGTAATGATTTGTTCGCTATAGCTTTTATCGAGGTTTGAGAAGTTGCATATCGTAATTGAAAAACACGCGACATTTAATTTTTAATGCAAGACGAAAGTGTATAATTTTATCTTGAAACACGGAACGATATTCTCTCATTTCTGTTATTTCTGTTAGAGTAAAGACAAATAAAACAAACAGGACAAACATTTTCTAATTTAACCTACTTTGCCAGAATTTTTGAAAATGCGTAGGCCTATTATTAAATTTCTTGTATGTAATTTCTATTAACGCTAATAATACTTATATAATTTCGTTTACATTAGATTTCGTTACTTAATATGCTTTTCAGAATTCATGCAGAACGTAAAATTTTGGTTTATTCTAACACAATCTTTGAGTGACATGAGTTTAATTTGTGGATTATGGTAAGCGCTTGTTAAAATGACAAATTTTAAATTTATTATAACGGATAAATACAAATGACTTAATTAAATCCACATACAACAGTAACTGGACTGTGTGTATAAAATATATCAGAAATCAACGTAATTATAATTATCAAGAATAACAAGGTGATGACAACACATTTTTAGTATGATTATTCGGCTGGTTCTGGCACACTGTAAGCACATAAAGCAAAACATGTAATCTAAACTGATGAATAGCTGAAGTACAGTGAAGAATTTCTAAGTTCAGGGTTCTTTTTAATGGCAAGCTGGTCTCTTCATCGATACTGCCGCCCCCCTCTCCGGAATATATTTTACCTGAAATGAAATCCGCCTGACCTGAGACGAAAAGAGCGGGAAAACGAAGGCGGCTGTACACTCCAGCACTCTGCTCAATGTCATACGTCCTCAGTATTTGACATTTGAAATTGTCTGTAAACAGCTCATTAACCAATGTATGTATTATCCCTTGTCAGGTCTACTCAGGCATACAAATAATAACATGCACAGAACATTGAAATTAAACTTACGTTGAAGAGTAATTTTATTGGCTCTTACTTAAGAAGACAATAATAAATCAATGACCGTTCGACTATCTCTGTTAAAGATAAAATGAGCTGGCAAGCTCTCTTGATTTAATTATCGTTCCTTGTGTTTTTAGGTCAGTTTTATGTCTTTGCAATTTGTTAATCTTATGCAATTCATGTTAAAAAAATATCTATTCATCAAAAAGTGCTTTCATATTGCATTGAATATTTTGATGACATAAAGACTGCGCATGATTTCTTGTGGACATCCCTGTTTCAGCCTGCAGGTAAGGGATACATCGAACTTAGTTTATTTGGGAGACGTTTTTCTCCAAAGTGATGGACAATTCAAGTGAGCCCAGTTACAAGATTAATATTACAATATTAATTTACTTTAGTGGCAAATAATCAAGACAAGTAACCCGTAAAGAATCAAAAGTATAATCCAGCTATAAATTAATAGTTATATTTTTTAAATAATCATCTACCGAAATCTGGTTTGTAACGAACTTCCCAGAGAGCATGAAATGTAAGGCAGGGGTGACCCTGGGCAGTGATGCTCCTCGTTTGATGCATCTAATACAGATGCACACATTTAAATAGCCATTTACCTGAATCATAATATTTTGGATTGTAGGATCAAACCTACAAAAGAGAAAAAAGGAAAAAAAGAAACCCAGAAACAATAACTGCAATGATAATAATAATATTAATAATAATAATAATAATAAACTGAAGCGATTCATGCCACTTTAATTGTCAAATTCATAGATATAATACCTGGTATCCTATCTTTTACCTTCTAATTCATAGTCTGCCAGTTATTATTTATCCATTTAAGTATCTATATCCTCCACTTAGGTTCAGGTCTTCAAGTAAGACCTTTCTCAGCTGGTAATGTGTGTGTTAGTATTGAAGAGGACCAGGCCTATGTAGAATATGTGAATGAAAGATTTCTGGGGACAAAAAAAATCTGAGATCCACTACCGGGAAAATACCATCTGTTTTTATGTTGCCATTTTATTATCTTTGGTGCTGATGCCCGAGATTTTCATGTCGTAAGAGGCAACTAAATGAGAACAAAGTCCACCTCAGCGCTGGAGACAAGGTAAACAAACAGAGCATGAGCAGGGGCCTGAGTCACAGAGTTTACTGAGAGGAAGAACATATAAACATAGATACACGCTAAGACAGACATGCAGCTGCAAGTGCAATACCATGAACCGGCAATAGGACAGAACAGAACAGAACAGAATCACATGTGTATCTGTGCAACGCACGAGATATACCAATGCATGAAATATATCAATAAACAACCAGCAAATAATAAACATATACAACTACAGAAAAACATTTACTGAGCATAAAATGGAATGTGCAGCTTCAAACATGGATTGGTGCACACAAGTTTTTCCACAAACTGGATTAAAATATGATTGTTCTTGATATTGGTCATACATAAAATCTCAGGTCGTATTTTCCACTTCTGTCTGTTAAGAGGCAGTTCAAGCTTTAAGACTCATGAACATCACAGTGACTATTGTACCACGAAAAATGTCAGTATATGACATTTTATCAATGCATTATGTGCCTAAATAGGATTGGATATCTGTAAATAAATGTAGAGTTTCCAAAAATTCATCTCTTTGTGTCATTTCATTAAGTAAAATCAACAGCATTTTTTAACTGTGAGTTTTGGCAAAATAGTTTAGCTGTTTTTCATTTTGTTACCAAAGACTAATGTTCCTACTTTTTTTACTTACTCATCCATCTTCATTCATTTTTCACAATTTATTATCCGTGTAACTGAGAATAATTTTAAAAGGGTGTTGAATGAGAAATGGGTGAGAAATGGTGAAAAATGTTTTTATTTATAAAAAAAAAATCAGTAGATCTGGATCTGAAAACCCAGCACTGATTTTCAGCCAAAAAATATCTTAAAAGACCCCAAAAGGAGAACTGAACATAAGCAGCAACTGGACAAGAGTCTGAAATCTCAGATAAGAAGCACTGAACCTCTTGGTCTGGATTTTTTATGTTGCTCTAGAAAAGCCTGAATGACCTGCTTGCCCAGCCCAGCTCTGCCCAGCATTGCAAGGATTAATGTCAATGTAGAAGAGGGAATGGTCAGAGGTCGTGCCCGGCTTGTGGTCTTGTGTTTGTTATTGCTGTCTCGACCCTGGAGCAGTTAACCATTGTGCACAGAACCCCCCACTCCCTCACCCCTAGAGACCTGAACAGCAAATGCAGGCTGAGTCTTGCCGAGTTTTATTACATATTGACAAGCCATTCGCAACAACTCTGGCTGGTAATCTGAAGCACCCTTTTAAATCGCATTTTAGTGAAGGGACAGCCACTGACTTGTACACCATTTATTACGCAAGGCACAGAGAGACCAGGAGAATGATGAGCGTCAGTGCAAGATGTTTGGCAGATTTTTCACATGGAAAAGCAAAATGTGGCTACCTGTCTGATGGAGCAGGAAATGACTCATACAGTACTTGAGGTACTGTTTTAAGGAACAGTAAATATGTATGATAACCACAGAGTTTATAACTCCTTTTCCTTCTATGAATCAGAAATTGTAAATCATCTATCCATTAACCCATCTACCAGCCACATATTTATGGTACCTGGGAAACCTAGAACCTCTTCCAGCCACAGATTTATGGTACCTGGGAAACCTAGAACCTCCCCCATGCAGCATGAGGCACAAACCTGGGGTCCACTCTGGACAGAATGGGATGGGATTGTACTGAAATACTTATGAAACATTTGTATTATTTCACTTGCAGGCAATTGAGGCTTAACTGTACTATTTTCAGATGAATTCTTCTGTTGTGGACCATTGGTGATGATGCTCAACAGACATCCAGAATTTTAATAGAGGAACAGAAAGAAGTGTTAGTTTTTGGTCATGGGGTGAAGGTTCTCACCTTGGTCCTGAGAAAGTTAGTAGATCCTTTTCCTCCATTGGGAATGACATGACTTTACACGGCAAAGAGGTATTTTGCTGAACACTGTCAGATGCAATTGGAAGGAATTGGAAGGGATAAAGATCATGTGTAAGGCTGGGAATTTGTCAAGCATCTGTGGGATGCGTTGGACCAACGAGTGTAATCCATGACTAGATGTGTCCATATCCAACAGGGTTCTATGCACAGTATGTCGTAACACATTACTCAGATGATCAACATCCAAATTATCTGATACTTGTGCCACAACAGCCTGTCTGTTGGTTTGTACCAGGTGGGACATTCTTTGTTCACATCCCACATTGCCCAACATCCAACTAACGGATCTTGGTTTCCCCCTTCTCATCGTATATGTATCACAGAAGGCGAAAGGTAACTGACCAGCACTTCTGCTTTGGTAGCTACCAATCAGCTGGAGGATTTAGCACTAACCGTATAACAGAGGCAACTCACTTACTTATGGACACTTAACAAGCAATTGCAGTTGAATGCAGAGCAGCTAAATCTGAAGACTGCTGATTTCTCTAACCTTTGGCAAAATAAAGCTCATTTGTTGCACAGTTTTTGGCACCAATTCACAAGTAAAATAATGTGCTCAAATCCTAGAAGAGATCAACATATTTAGAAATAGTAAATTGCCATGGACCTAACAATGGATCCCATTTGCTGTCTGCAAGGTTCAAATGAGGCTTCAGTTTTGTCCACAGGGCGAAGTGCAATGTCCTCAGTGGATTCCAGATCACATCCAGCAGTTAGCAGTGATTTATGGACCTTAGGCGACTGCCACTAACCAGTCAAGATCTTTCAATGATTCACTGGGAGATGGTCAACTAATGTAACAAAACAGAAAGTTAAGACAAATCAATTTGTAGGAATTTTTAGTGAACATAGGCAATTAAAGCAAACCTTATATATCTTATTGAACCTTTGTCTTTCTGCTCAGAATGGTATGTTAGATCAGATGCCGTTAAGAAGGAATTAAAATGCTGGTGGGTTTCATTCATCAGAACTTATTGGAATGAATTGTACCCACAAGATGAGGCAAATTTTAAATTACAGAAGGCATCTCATTTATTTACAGGAAATGATACTAGGCAAGCGGAGGACGGCTTTGTCAGGATTGGTCCCTGTCTTTTGTCTGTCAATTCCCTGATTGGCCAGCTGGTGTCACTGGTCATCCTGCTCTGTGTTCCACTTGTTACGCTTGCCTCCCCATATGTATACTCATTCCCCAGGAATTGTGTGTGTGTGTGTGTGTGTGTGTGTGTGTGTGTGTGTGTGTGTGTGTATGTGTCTTCTATCTCACTTCTTCTCTACCTGACTCCAGCACACAGCAGAGAATCCAGAAGTATCCACGAGAAAAAGCAACATTTCGGGCAAAACCTTTATCTGCCGCTGTGCCTACAGCCTCTGTGCCCCGTTTGCCCTCCACATTGACCCGATGTCCTGGGTGTGCAGAGGACTGGATAAGCTAGATAATGGGACCCAACACACCAGAAACCTCCAGAATCTCCCCTTGCCCCACAGTACTACTGGCTATATCCCGTCGTCTCCTCTCCTCTGTCTTAGCCCTATTTTTACAATCTAATACCTTCTCCAACCACCCTCTAGGTCCTTGCCTCTGCTAGCAGACCTGGCGCAGCATGGAGGTGGATTTCTTGTTGGCCCAGCCAGAGGAAACTCTTGTTTGCTGTCCAGTGTCAAGCTAACTGCTCCTGACAGTCCAGGCGTACGGTGGTTAACCGGTTAGCCATAAGCTGCCATTGCAGAGCTGGGCTGTTCAGCTGAGCAGGGAAGGGTCAGGGTTGAGTCCGTGTCACACACAAAGGCAGCTTTCACTGTATTGGGGGTAGGGATGGCTCGGTACCACAATTTTGACCTCGGTACGATACTAGGATCTAATACCTTGGTATCGATACTAAATCGATACCATAGGTAAAAAAAAAAGGAAACAGGCAAATATAGGTGAATTGAAAACAGTTTTATTAAACACTGTGCTTGAAACTCTATGAACAACTGTGCAAAGAAATTGTTACAAAAAAATAATAAAAACTACAATTTTGATTTTAGGAGAAACAAAACTGAAGAGATCTAATTAAAATAAAATAATCTCTTAATATATTTTCCGTCTTTAGAAACTTAATTGTCATTGTTATAAAAAATCTCTCTCTTTCTCTCTCTCTCTCTCTCTCTCTCTCTACAGCAGTAATACGCTCTGCACCACTATTACTAATACTAAAAATAATAATACTGATTTCTTTAAAATAAAAGTCTAAATTAAATCAGTTG
>JAODUD010000099.1:72991-88238 GCA_026784285.1 Stomatorhinus walkeri
AGCCCCCAGTGAGTAAGCCATAGGCGACAGTGGCAAGGAAAAACTCCCGAGAAGGAAGAAACCTTGGGAGGGACCAAACTCAAAGGGGGAGCCCATCCTCCAGGAGTTACACAGATGTATCTTCTAGTAAAGCTCACAGACAAAGTTACACAGATGTATCTTCTAGTAAAGCTCACAGACACAGTTGCACAGATGTATCTTATAGTAAAGCTCACAGACAGCACTAACACAGCTCTCTGAGGCACCTCCCAGCTAGAATTCTCCAGTGCTGGGGGGCTTAGTGGTGACAGAGCCCTCACCACAGGACCTAGCGAAGGTCATACTACGAGTTCCTCCATGGCAGGGCGGGGGGCGGGGGGGGGCTTCACCAGCAACTGGATTGCATTTCCACTTCCCACCCGCTGAAAACGTGCACCGTGCTCTCCAGTTACAAAGTGTCCCTCGACAGATGGGCCTCAGCATTCAGATTGGCCATTACTGCCCCCCCCCCCCCACTACGAGATCACAGATCGCGTGAGCACCGCTGAGCGTACCACCACTGTTCGGGTTCGGGACCTAAAGGGTCCACAGATCTCAGTACCATGTGGGTCCGTAATCAGGCCTGCAGAAAAAGGAGGATAGGAGGAGAGGTAAATAAATAAAATCAGGATTTCAAGACCTCCCTCATTAAATGTTCATTGCATGTTAAGCTTAATGAGCTTCAGACCAGAAGAAAGGGAAGGAAATGGAGGCAGAAAATGGAAAAATTGACAGGAAAAGGGGAAAAATTATTTGCCGGACAGTTTTCACAGCTTTGCTGCCCCAAACTTCAGGCTCCTGTTTATAGCGCGGCCCAATAAGACAAGGGGCCATAATTTAAACCATCTGTCTATACGATTCACACAGTGAAAACATTTTGTCAAACTAATTATCTGGCCTTTGCTTTGGCAGGCATAGTCCAAGTTATGATAATTTTGTTATTTTTAGCTAATTGTTTCCAGTGTGTAAGTCAGGCGACTTGAAAAGGGCCATCACCTTTTAATCCGCAAGATGGATGTTTGATATGGGCTGTGATGCCGTCTTATTAGCAGGAGGCTCCATCAGCTGGGCCCCGTTAGACGGGAGGCTGAGAAAATAAACAGCAGCACTGGCCCCAGCCGTCACCCCCCCCAAGATCCACTCCACCGGCCAGCGGCCGCGTGGGGATCCAGACCACTGCTCCCAAGATCCACTCCACCGGCCAGCGGCCGCGTGGGCGTCCAGACCACTGCTCCCAAGATCCACTCCACCGGCCAGCGGCCGCGTGGGGGTCCAGACCACTGCTCCCAAGATCCACTCCACCGGTCAGCGGCCGCGTGGGCGTCCAGACCACTGCTCCCAAGATCCACTCCACCGGTCAGCGGCCGCGTGGGGATCCAGACCACTGCTCCCAAGATCCACTCCACCGGTCAGCGGCCGCGTGGGCATCCAGACCACTGCCCCCAAGATCCACTCCACCGGTCAGCGGCCGCGTGAGCGTCCAGACCACTGCCCCCAAGATCCACTCCACCGGCCAGCGGCCGCGTGGGGATCCAGACCACTGCTCCCAAGATCCACTCCACCGGTCAGCGGCCGCGTGGGGATCCAGACCACTGCCCCCAAGATCCACTCCACCGGTCAGCGGCCGCGTGGGGGTCCTGGTGCGGCGTGGGGGCCTGATCTCTTTTAACGCTTCAGGAATGTAAGTACACACATTCCCCGGCCACTTTCTCCCTCCGTTTACACATTTTTAAGGGTGGTGGGGGGGTCTATGGTACAGAGTCCCCTTCCTCCGCCCCCCTGCTCGAACAATGCTAATTTGTCTATCGCAAAGACAAGTGACCCATCAGTCCTCGTGCCCACCTCTCCCCCAGGACGATGCCTTGATGCATATCAGAAATGTTTGGAGTGGCCTTCCACTAAACTGTATCTGGAGATAATTAGCACACATAGGGATCTACTCCTTGGCTGTGGGATGTTACATACATGCTGGATTTCGGGGTTTATGGGTGCTCCAGAAAATCCACCCATGGCGGGGAGGGGGGTTTCAGCCTGGAGGTAGCCCAAAGAATGGACATGGCCTGGAAATCATGTTTCAATGTTGACTCAACCGCAAAGGGCTTCCATACGACGGCAGGACCTCCAAAAATGAGTAAGGGCAGAAATGCAGGCATCATTTAAAAAAAAAAAACTGATCCTGCTGGTCTCAGATTGTGATCAGAGTCTCTTTGTCCTTTTTTGAGCCGACTGGTCCACCGAGAGCATAAGCTAGTCTGGTACAATCTACGGGAGCAGAGAGTCATTTCCAAAGCTTGTTATGAAATATTCAGGCTGGATTAAACATATTTAAATCACAGTCGGCACACAGACTCGATTTGAATCTCACAGCCCGGCTGTGATGAGGGAGGGCTCCTTCGCTGCCTGAAGCCGCATAGTAGTTCGTTGCTCCAAAGGGTTGACTTGATTTCCCACAAGCTGATATCCTGGGCAGTCTTCACGTTCCCTCCCCAGACAATGCTGTGGCAGACTGGGGGGGACCGGAAGGCTTTAGGTGGACCTTGAGTGGGACACACTCCTGTCTCTTCTTGGGTTTGTTTGTAGAACAACCTCACAGACTAAGAGGAGACTCTTCATGCTCCAGTTTAACAGGCCAAACCTGGGCCACCAGTGAAACTGATTCTTCACCAATCCACATCATTCCAACATTCAACAAAGCAAAAATGTGAGGAAATCGAAAGGCGGATTTGTAAAACTCGCTAATTTCATGGGAAATGTTTTTGAAAAAAATTGTGCGTGTTTTGGAAATTTAATAAAAGTTCTTCATTGGGTCATATGAGGGCTGAGTGAGATTTGGTTCATGATACAGTAACATGTGATGAGGAGGCCTGGCTGAAGGTCATTGATGGTTTCATTTAAAAAAATAAAAATAAAAAGAACAACAACAAAAAATGGTCTGAGTACGTTTTGAAAATCCGATCTTCAGGCCCCTTCAATGGAGAGTGTCGCCTGGCTAGACGACGGATCACACTGGCCTAAGCTTTCTGTTTGACACAGAGCACAACCGTTTGGACCTCCTGCTAACTGACAGATCCCCCCCCTACCCCCCCTCCTCCCCACCCCAGACATCTTCAATGGAGAGGCGCTGGATGTGGGGGGCTCTGATCCTTCTGGTGGCTGCAGACGGTCGAGTCTCCTAGAAACTTCCTGTCCACCAGGCCCAGCAGACAAAAGTGCTCAGTCACATGAACCCTAATCTGTAGGCCTGAGAAAACCGACCTCTGACCCCTACCCGACCGCATTAGACAGGGCGGCGGGGGCAGAGTCTGGAGGCTTTGTTTGTGAAGCCACGTCCTTGGTGTGTGTGTGTGTGTGTGTTACTTTGACAATGTTATAAAAATCTGTGGATGCAATCAAAAAACTAAAAATGCCAAAGGTCTTATATTTTGCTTGTTCACTTAAGGTTAAGGTTAGGGCTAAGTAGGGGTTAAGGTTATCATGGTTGGGATTAGGGTTATTCCCTTAGATATGAATGGAGAGTCCCCACAAGATATGAATATTTGGACTGTGCGTGTGTGTGTGTGTGTGTGTGTGTGTGTGTGTGTGTCCGTACCACTGCATGATGTGATACGAGGTGCAACTAGGCAAAAAATGTAATCCTTTGAACACATTTGTTTGCAATTTTGACCCCTTTTTCTGCCAGACCAATCATGAGATGCCGTTTTAAACGCGAAGGTGAGAGTGTGCGTACACCTGCATCCTAAGGCAGGCGTGTCTTTAGATGTTTAATGGTAAGTATGTGTGTGTGTGTGTGTGTGCGTCTGTGTGCCTCTAACCACAGCCCGAACCCCGCAGACAGAGGTCACGGGGTCACGTTAACACAAAACACAGAGTAGCAGACATAACACAGATGCTGATCCGTGGCGGGGGCCCCCATGCCCCCAGACCCCGCCACTCCCCTAGACCCCTCCTTCCCTCTCCTCGATTAACAGCCGTCCCGGAAACACGCCAGCTTAGCTTCAGCCGTCCCCCATGATTACCTCTCCTTTTCAGCTTTCGAAGGTGACCCGGCCTTTTCGTCACTGCAGCTGCAATTAACCTTAGCAGACCTGCACCACCCCCGCCCCACCCAAACGTCAAAGCCCAGGAAGCAGAGCACCTGGCTCTCCCCTCAGCAGATTAGCCACTGTCTCCCTGGCCCTGTATTGCCATGCAGGTGCGCCGCGGGAATTTACCACAGTGTCTGGGGCCCATCGGCCACACCCTGCTACACACACACACTCTGCACTCTCCAAGCAACCAGCGAGTGCCCTACCCCTCAAGGTTACAGAGGACCAGAAGCACCAGAAGTTTAGCGAATGGGGCTAAAAACGAAAATGTTAGCTTAGCAAACAGCTGCAGGAAAACGCAATGGGAGCCAGTCGCAAGGGACTGGCAAGGTCTGTTTCAGTGTGCGTAGCCTTGGTGAGAGAGACAGCCTACTGAGGGCCACATGTCTCCCAACTACCTCACTTCCTGCTCTTACCTCACTTCCTGTTCTGAAAGAAGAAGAAGAAAGTCACCTAGGTGAGGAGTATCGCACTATTGACGTGTGTGGGAGTAAGCCTCAAGTGGTGAGCGACGACTAGCTGGAATGAGTGGGCATTGGCGTAACTGGCTACATGCACACCTGTTTGCAGTGTCATCTCTACTGCGTGTTTCGGCTGTTTGGGTTAGGGGAGGGGCCGGGGGGGCTTCTTCTCATTTCCAGACCAACTCACTGACCTTTATACTCAAAACCGCGGTGACCTCCACCCTGCTCCACCACCCTGCCCTTCGACTTTATCTCGGCTGTCCACACCTTGAATGCTGGCCGCTTTGTCTATCTATAGACTTTGACCTCTCCTTGCTCAGCGGACAGCAAGCGGTCGTGCCACCCTTCGGGGAGACAGCGGGGAAGGACGCCGAGGGATTTATGAGTTATGCAGATGACCAGGCAAGGTTGGCGGCACAGATAAGCTCCGGTGAACTTCCACCCCTTTCCGTTGCTCAGGCATGCACAGTCGTACCCTGGCCCCTTTTTACGACCTCACTTCCTGCCAGCCTTGTCCCATTGGCCGCAGGTTTGCCTCGTGAAGAGGCAGCTCGCGGCACTTGTGGAGGACAGAGCTTCCCACGTGACATTTATCGGCTTGCGAAGTCGTTAGCTTAGTTAAACGGGATGCTGTGGAGGTCCTGAAGCACTAAGTGTGCCCCCCACCTGCCCGATAAAATGTTTTTAAATGCTGAAGAGATCTACTCCCCCAAAAGTGCTCACCTGGGATCAATTAATTTGTTTATTAAAGTGCTTAGATTTAATACACCTTCCTGCACTTTCTTTTTCTTTTTTATCACCAGCTGTGATTAATCATCCTACACTAATCCAATCATTAAACCCAAAGGACCCCTCCTGATATCTATTTCTTGCCCTGCTGCTGAGAAAAGAGCAAAGCAAATCTTTCCAACTAGACAGCTGAGGTTGGTCGCTCTAGACAGTTCCTGGGGTCTTTTAATCATATGTCTATAGCTCATGACATTTCAGGACTATGCGTGTTATGTGCTCAGTGGCACCCAATGAGAAGAGAGCTTCCTCTTGACATCACTTCCTGCCATCGACATCGTATACAAGTCCACAGTGACATTTAGGGAGTTTTCTACTGCAGCCAGTGGCATCCTGTCCCAAACATTAAGGGCACCTTTTTGCACATACCCAGCCATTAATTGCCCCAGCAAAGTGATCGTTAAATTCACCTCACCAGGTGCTGCACAGGTGCTAATGCATATTTGAAAAAGGGCCTTGAGGATGCCAGACCTCAAGAACCCAGGCTGGGTACGCCTGGTCATCAGATTCAGAGTTCCCGCTGGAGTCGTCAGCGCTAGCTGCTGACACAGCTCATGCGACACACCTCTGGGTTATAGCGCTCTGAGCTGGGCCATGGGGAATCACACAGCTGATGTTTGGGGGGGGGGGCAAGTAATTCTGACTCTCTAAGCATAGTGGCAAAGTAACCTGGTACTAAATAAGGCACCTACAAAATATACAATTGTATTATTATTCTACTTTCATTTTATAATATTGCTCCATCCATCCATCATCTGTAACTACTTATCCAGTGCAAAGTCAGAGTGAAGAGCCTCTCCTAGGCATGGGACGTGGTGAACAGGATGCCGGTCACTCACACATTACCACATACTGCAAGAATTTAGGGTCACTCATCCATCTAGCTACATATTTATTGGACCCTATGAGGAAACTGGAGCACCTGGAGGAACGTCACACACGGAGCTGGGGGGTTACGATTTATAGCCCCAACTCTGGGGATGAGAGGCTGCAGTGCTAACCAGTTAGCTACTGTGCTGCTTCTCACTCAGTGCGTAACACTGTTCCATCTATACGCACTGTTCTTAGGCAGGCGCACGTCCAGAGGCAGGGAATCACCCCGGACGAGGCACCAACCCATTGCAGGAAACAATATTTTTGTTGCTAGTTATTATTTAGTTTGTGCTAATGCCAAAACAACTCAGAACCTAGAGCGTTTATATGAGTGGTGGAATTCAAGGCATGTGAAGCACTTCAGGGCAAGATGGCAGCTAAGCCCCTCCAGGGACGTGAACCAACAACCTTCTGTCCATTTCCTTAAACGTATCCTGCTCCTCTAACGCCCACTCTTTAATATGCAGGATCTATCAGGCCGGCGCGACACTCCAGGTCTGAGATTTGGGGGAAAGAAAAACTGGAAAAACGTTTTTACACAAACCTGAGTACAATATTCTCCAGAGACACAATTCATGATTTGGGGGGGGGGGGGGTGGAATCTATGAAAGTTTATAGGAACAGTGGGTCAAGCTAATATAGATTTTTATAACGAGTGCAAAGGTGATACGTTCTCAGATAAATGTTTCAGGAGATGCAGTAAACCAGAAAAAGCTCAGGACGACCTATAGGTTTACTGCGAGATTAATTTACGACGAGACACGACAGTTCAGACTGTGCCGGCTGCTGCTGGGGAAGAAAACAATGGGTGTGACCTGATGGGAACAGGGAGGGAAGGGGAGGCGGAACACCCGGTTGCCGGTCGCATGCCGCACACGCACGCTCTGGCCCCGCAGGCTCGCGCGCCAGGCCGGCTTCACATTCCCACGGATCGGGTATGGCGATGGTGGGACGGGAAGGAGTGCCGCCAGCGCTGCCCCCGCCAGGCCAGGGTGATCGTGACGTGCTGCAAGCCTCGGGGCAAAACAGGCATAGACGGGCAGAGTGAGAGCGATGGGCGAGGTCGAGGGTGACATCAGGGCGTGTGATAAAGGTGGCATTCGCTGTAACCGCATCGAACCAGGGACCGGTGGAATGTGGCAATCATGATGAGACAAAGACAGGCACCGCCCCCACCCGAGGCAAAACGTACCCCCCCATTCTCCATGACCACAGCAGACCTGAGCATTAATGTCTCACACACACCTAACGTCCTATAGTGACATTCAGTAACTCAGTGCACCAGTAGACACAAACGAGTCGCCAAACACAAGATATACTTTAAATTTTTTATTAATTGTTTTTTTTTTCTCCTCAATAAAGGGACAAAATGGTTGTGTGAACAGGGTTATGCAGACACCTGCCAGAGAACACAGAGAGTGTGGCATTCTCAACAGAACGGAACAGAGACCAGAAACATGTAAAACGAAAAGCTAGGTCAGCCATGACCTTTGGCCATTCTTTTAAAAAAATTAAAATAAAAAAAAACAAAACAAAAATAATACCCCAAAAAAAAATAAAAAAAATATATGCGCCTCTGTTTTGAACAGTGCACATACTGTAAGTAGTAATAAATAGTGACTCCCATTGTAAAAGATACGTTCAAGTTCAGTTTACAACAAACAGCTTCCGGAACAGGAATAGAAAAGGCAGATAACAAAATATTCCACATTGCCATTTACAAAAAGTATCAACTCAAGTGGGCTTCCCCATTATTTCGTTACATTGTTTTTAAATATGCTTTGCATATGAAATTCTTCCCGATCTAAATATAAAGCACCATTTAGTATTTGGCAATGAAAAGAAAAAAACCTGCAAAAACATTGATTATTTTTTTTTCTAAATTCATTTATTTTTATTTTTTTTTTTCCGTAATCATTTACTGCATATGACGTTTCTGTTTCTGATGCTGGAATGTAGTCACGTGGGTGGCGAAGGAACACTACGGGACGACCCGACATCGGCTTGCGTTACTGCGTACTGACTGGCGGCAGCGGACGAATTTAATAAAATAAAATTAAAAAAGGGATATGTACAGCCACCTGTTAGCGCTACTGTGGACATTCAGAAAGGACTTCTGGGGGCGGGGGTCCATCTCATGGCCCCTAATCTGTACAATACCACAGCTTAATTTTTTTATTTCTGTTTGTTTTTTTTAACATACAAATAATTTGCACTATATTATCCTGCCAAATTAAAAAAATATACCGTGGCAGCTTGTTTTTTTCCACTACCAAAAAAAGGTACGTCGATACCTTTTTAAGAGAACAAGCAACAGTTAAAAATACGAGCCTCAATATAAATACTATAGTCCCTACACTAGGTGAACATTTAATTCAAATACCATTCTAGAAATACAGAAAAAGTATACCATAAATGTATTTTAGCATAGGAATCGACATGAGTGTGCATTTTCCTATATTCTCTATTATATATTTATAGATAATCTTAAACCTTTCCCCAATGCAAGTTTTGTCAACCTGAAGAGCTGTGAACAGCCAAAGAAAAAAAAAAAAACTCAGATTTTTTTCAAATTTATACATACCGTGATCAAGTCCTGAACAACACTAAGAGGAAAGAGAAACAACGACAAACTTAAAATACTGTTTCCCCTAAAGATAACGAAGTGTCATTGTTGTTTAAAAAAAAGTCCATTTTTAATATTTATACTTTAAAAAATGTACAAAAAATTCTTGCAGTTTAAGCAGCAAGTTTTGTTCATTCTTTTTTTTCGAGCAGGGAAGTCTTTGCCCGATCACAGCCACGATACCAAACCGCTCGGCATTCTGGGAAGTCAGGGCTGGCAAACTGATTTCATCCCCAGTCTACGCTAAACGATGTGTCCATCAGTCAGCTATACGTTTTTATTCTTTCCCCTTAAGCGCACACCTGTAAACTGGGAAAACGGAACAGTGCACTTTTTTGTACAATAATTTTATACTCAACCACCGTAGCGCCGATTACAGAACCAGGTACGGCCTACAGTTGAGTGCCAAGTGCTATGTCAACATTGACTGGGGCGGATGCTGTAGGTGAACCGTGAAAACAGGTCTTGTTTTATTTTGACGAAAAGAACATACACAGTGTATGATTTTTAAAAAATCTTGCACTTTCTTTATTTCATAGGACTGTTCTTTGAAGAATTCAGATATGGGTGCTTTTATGAATGATGAGCTGAAAGTTTCAATCTTCAGGCGATTCATTGTTAATCATCAGTGGTGGATTCTTTAAAATAAATTATTAAAAAAAAAAAAAACGTCTGAATGATGCCATAGATGGAACGAGGGGATCCCTGCCACCTCTCCCTCATATTTCCATCACTCCCAATCAATTTCAATCGAGCTCATCAGAACGGAATTGCCCTGAAGGAGTCTAGGCGCCCCGGTCATTAACGCAGCTCCTGTCGAACGCGGAGTAGGTCGGGTGTCTTCACGTTTCTGCTGCGAAGCGAGGGACATCTTCACAGCGTCTACGCTTAAAAAAACGACGGGAGGATTATGGATCAGCAATCAGTGCCACCAGACAAAAAAAGAAGAAAAAAAATAAACTAGAGGTCTAACCCCACACAATACATCATGTACCGTGCAAGTACAACAGTCATTATAGGTACATTATAGGTAGCTAAACGATGATTAACTAGAGATTTTCTTCAGTTCACAATTCTGTTTGTTTTTCTTAAGTCACAGTTGACTCTAGCAGTATGGTACTTGATGCAAGGACCATAGAATTTCTTCTAAGAAATGGAATTAAATCAATGCAGTTGGAAGATCCAAGGCACTACATCTTTCAGTTTTACCAAATGATAATACAAATTTAGATAACTGCTGTTTCACTTTTTTCTCACAAAATTGCAAAGCCGTCGCTGCTTTAATTTTAACAATCGATAACAATAAGCCAATTAATATTTTCCAACCCTGTAAGGACACAAAATCTTTTTTAAAGATCGGTTCAACCCAGAGGGTTAGGCAAAAGACTGTTTTTCCTCCGTGTTACAAAACAAAACTGTACATGATATGTATAACAGACTGGATGCAGCATGGTCACCTTATTTTCAGTATGTTTTTGTTGTTTTTTTCTTTTTTCTATTTTTTTTTTTAAATAAAACATAACGAGAAAACAGCGATACATTTACTCAACAACTAACCAACCAGGGACAATTTCTCTTTAAAAATTAGCCAAAAACATACCATGCATGCTGTTTAATTACTTTTTTTTTTAAAAAAAAAAAAAAAAAGGAGGGGGGAGGAGAATAAAGGAGAAAAAAAACAGAAGCACGTAAATTATTGCACAAGAGAAAGGCTCCTAGTTTGCGTCAATGCAATAGTATTGCCCGGCTAAAGATCATGCATTCGACGGTGAACAGGCGGGGGGTACCGGCTCCAAGGATGTCTTAGTTCTCCACAGGATAAGTGTGACGGGGGAAATCTACAGGGGGGAGCGGTTTTTTTGTGGGCAGATTGCTTCCTCTGCTCTCACCTACTCAGTCTTGATGTCATTACTCAAGGCTCGATCACTGTGCCATTTTTTCATGTGTTTTTCCAGAGTGCTGTACACGCTAAAAGGCATCTTACAGATTTCACATTTGTACACGTCCTTGCCCACCTGCCCATGTGTCTTCATGTGCCGGGTGAGCTTGCTGCTCTGGGCGCAGGCGTAGTTGCACAGCTCGCATTTGTATGGCCGTTCGCCCGTGTGGCTGCGCCGGTGCACTGTCAGGTTGCTGCAGTTCTTGAACACCTTGCCGCAGAACTCACAGGTGTCACTGCGCCGACTGTCCTTGGAGCTTGGCCTGCCGGGACCGCCCAGGTGCGGCGTGCTGCCGCCGCTACCCGTGCCGCTGCGCCCCCCGTCCAGCTCGCCGGGCGGCGTAGAGAAGCGCAGGCTGCCGTTCTCCGAGGAGTGCTCCGAGGACGAGGCGAACGGCGATTGTCGGGAGTCTCCGAAGTTAAGGAAGGGGTCCTTGAGCTGGCGGGAGGCGGCGTAGCCGGCCAGCCACTGCGAGTATACGTTCTCCGTGTTGGGGATGGTCGGTGTGGGGATGTCAAAGTCCTTCTCCAGCTTGATGCGCTTGGAGAAGGGGCTCAGCGAGCTGGGACTGCCCAGAAGCAGCTTCTTGGAGAGGCCGACAGAGGCCGACTCGCTGGGGGAGGAGCCACGTCCGTTGACGGCCGCACCGCAGCCCTCATCCACACGGTCGGACTCCAGCGCCGAGTCGTCGTCGCACATGTCGCGATGCGCCTCACCGTCAGAGCCCAGGGCGCCACGCTTGTGCTGCCGGAAGGCCTCGCTGTAGTGCTGCATGCTGGCCGCCAGCCCCATGCCCTGCATGACCTCCGGCAGCGAGCGTGGGATACCATCCTCCGCCACTAGCCGCCCACCGCTGTTCTCGTGATGCCGCGCCGCCTCCAGATTCAACCCAAAGTGATAGCTATTTCTACCCCCGTCGCTTTCTAGCTCTTCCTCCTCGCCCTCTTCTTCCTCCTCCTCCTCCTCTTCCTCCTCCTCCTCCTCTTCCTCTTCGTCCTCCTCGCCGTTCTCGGGCACGAGACCATCGCTCTCGCTCTTGAACTTGGCCACCACCGACTTGAGGGCGCTGCTGGCGCTGCCCACCAGGTCGCTGGTGCCCGGCTCCGGAGAGCTGGTGGAGGAGAGACCATCATCCGACTTGACGGTGCCAGGCGATGACTTGTGCAGGTGTGTCTTCATGTGGCGCTTCAGCTTGCTGGCCTGTGTGCAGGCGTGGTCGCACAGGTGGCACTTGTAGGGTTTCTCGCCCGTATGGCTCCGCCGGTGGACAATCAAGTTGCTCTGGAATTTGAAGGACTTGCCGCAGAACTCACATGACTTGGTCTTCATGGGCGTACCCTGTGACTGGGCTGCCGGCTGACTGGGGGTGGACTGTGAGCCGGAAGGGGATTGGCCGGCAGGGAGAGGGGGGGTGGCCATAAAGGGGGGCTTGGCACCCGGTTGAAAAGGCTGCAGCAGCCGTTGCATGGGGCTGGGTCGACCAGGCGACAGAGGCGGCGTGGAGGTGTTGCCAGCTAATTCCCGCAGCCTGCGTGAGAAGTCCATGGCAGGGGGCGGGTCCAGGGGCATGGGGTTGAGGCGCAGCACCCTGTCGAAGGCACTGGGGTGGTGGGCGGCGGCCAGGGCCAAATCCTCGGCGGTCAGGTGCTCCATGCGCTGGGGGTCCAGGTGGTGGCGCGGCGGCGGGCTGAAGAGGGGCGGAGTCGGCGGGAAGCGGCCCTCACGCAGGGGCGGGCCTTCGCGCCCCGACACCGAGCCGGGGATGCGCAGCAGGTTGAAGGGGCTGCCTTCGGGCAGGTGCAGGCCGTGCAGCGGCGGCTGCGAGGTGCAGTCGGCGCCCATGGCTGGCGGCACAGCCACACGCGGCGTTAGCGGGCTGCCGTGCTCGCTTTCCAGGTAGATGCGAAAGCCGTGTGTGTTCTGCGCATGCTGCAGCAGGAACCAGGCGCTGCCAAAGGGCTGCTTGCAGGTGGTGCAGGTGTAGGTGCTGGGCTCATCTTTACCTGAGGGCCAGAAGGACAGAGAGAGAGTCAGACCTGAGGCTCCTTTGAAAGGGTACACAGTATCACCAGGGGAAGGAAGTCAACAAAGCTCACTATTGATTAGCTTGATCTGGGGGTGAAATCAAAAGAGGATGCGTGGCGGGCAAAAAGTGTGTCAATAACAGAGCAGCAAACACAGCAGGGGGCACAGGCCCTGGCAGAAATTGAAGGGAACACCCCCTCAATCCCCAGCTTTCTGCTGAGTGGGGCTGGTTTCTATGACAAAGCCTCAGTGTCCAAAAAGAAAAAAGAAAAAAACTTGCTGTGGTCATGTGTCCACCAGCAGCCGTCATCTCGCCCAGGGAGGGGGCCACCTAAAGGCCCCCGAGGTGAAAGACCAGACGCCACATCTGGAGGTGCGGCACCCATCATGTCACCCCCCCCCCCCCTCCCCCGTTCATGTCTGCCCACCTTGCTTTAAGGAAATCGGCATCCCTAACAACTGAATACTGCTTCCTCATTCCAGTTTATCAAATTCGCAGCACTGGAAAGCAAACAGCATGGATCCCACAAAGCATCCCGTTCCACAGAGTTTAAAAACAATAATTGACTTTCGATGGCACTTTCGCCACGACCTGTGATCTGCTGCACAATGTATCCAAAATCTCATTAAATGTACGCGATTCTCCCACCAGCTCATTTACAGGATAATAATACGGCCTAGAAATGAAGGTCTTTCAGGATTAAACAAACTGGCTGTACTACAACAAAGTCTGTTCCACGTTTTTGTTCCGGTAAAACTGAGGCACACACACAAGCACATGTGCGCGAGAGTGTCCCTTCCCCCTGTCCCACCGGTCCCCATGCCCAGGGATGAGTGGATGTCGCCATGGTGACAGAGACAACCCCTCTGTTGTCACGCGTTCCGTGAGGGACAGGTTTGGCCAGGAACTCCGAATGCTAATTGCACCAAGCAATTAAAAAACAGGTAAACAAAAAGGCACCTTTAAAGAGCAGAATCCCATGAAGGCACGTATGGCGTGTTTCATCGAAAATCCGGAGAAAACATTTATTTTTATGCAAACAAAGATGGAACAAATGTCATTCTTTCCCTGCATATTTATATGATTATTCAAATGGACTAGTAAGTGGGGGGGGGGGGTGTTTTTCTCAGCGACATAGTATACATTGATAGTTCGGTTCCATTTAATGAAGTCTGATGCAGATAAAGTCAAAACAAGAAAATAAAAATGCAATAGAGACACCACAATGTGCCACGATGGCCAGCGAAGACCCAGGGTGTGGGGAAGATAATTAGGCCGGTTAGTCGTTAAAGCGGCAGCCTTTGAGAGCAAGGGCTGGGAGCCACATTACTCAGGGAGGTAAACACCTGGCTGAAGGAGAAATGAGGGACCAGGGGAGATGGGTGGAGGCGGGGGGGGTCACGGGTATAGAGACTCCTGGGAACAGTTATAGGGACACTTTGTACGTTTTCCATGGAGACAAAGAGAGATGGGGTGGGGCACCCATGTGAGGGTCATCCACAGCTGTTTGTTCTTACTCACAAAACATCAGCGTCATGTGACCATCAGAACCAAAACCTCTAAACCGAATAAAGTAAGATACATTAAAAAGAAACGAAAATTAACCAAAACCCCACCAGGTCTATGCCAGGCTAGAGGGCCGGTCCAGGAGCAGGGGACATGGCACATGGGCGGGGCGGGACTCCCTCCTCCCTCCCCACACACACACACACACACACACACACACACACACGCACCCACAGCTGCCTCTCTGCAGCTCTGCCGAGAAATTCAAATATTCAAATCAGGGCCTTCGAGAACTTTGCTGGTGGGGGCGGACAGGGGGGCCGTCTCTAGCCGGGAAATTATGGATCATTACAATCGGCAAATGACAGTTAATTGTCGCCACCTGCATGGAGTTTAACCTGCTGTACGTTTTACCTATTATCATGCAGAGGGTATTTCTCCGACACGATCGCCATAGTGGCTTGTCAAATGCCGACGCTTCCGGCACAGCGTCTTCGGGGGGGTGGCGAGACAGATGACCTGTCTGTGGCTCCACCCCCCCGGCTGCCACGGTGGGCGGGCCTGTTAGCTCAGTCTATAATAAGTGAATCCGGCTTTTTTGATTATGCAGGGGAGACGCAATCCTGTCTTCCAGGGGGGTGTGGGGGGGGGGGAGGTCATTCAACGTTGACAAACAGTCTCGGCGGTAACTGGCGGACTAGTGAGGGTCAAGGAATTTCCGGAGGTTCGCCGGGCTCTGCGGGCAGGAGCGACAGCCAGGGTTGGCACATCTCATCTGGAACGCGGAGACACGCGGCAAGATTCCTGCTGACAGGGACGCCGCAATCCACTCGGATGACACGACTTGGGGAGATGGAGACAGGAGCCCCAATAATCTGCCTTGAGGCTCGGAAGATTTAGGGGAGTGAATCTGATGGGGGGGG
>JAODUD010000100.1:5101-21301 GCA_026784285.1 Stomatorhinus walkeri
GTCAGGAAATAATGTTTCTCCTAATATTTAGGCAAAGATGTGTGTGAGATGTCTGAAAATCACTCAGGTACATTATTGCATGTGAATACAGTAGATCGTCACGCATAATATAGTCTTATAAGCAATACTATACTGTTTTTATCAAGAAATATCTCTATCCAGGGAATTAAATAATTTCATTTATTATCTGTAAAAACAAAAAACATTGAAAAGGCATGTGATGTTTTAAAATATATGGCTTGTTTACCTCATGAGCTTCGTGAAAAGATATGAAAACAGCGAAACCTCATACAAATCAGCGCGCGACAGGAGAAACAGTGAAACTGAATTGCCCGGAAGGGCAAAACATCTTTATTTTGAGTCGTACCACCCAAATCCCACTGGATCTGTTCATCCGACCATAAGGTGATTAAAGCCTGTGTTATCTCATTTGTCCATCCTTCCATTTAACTTTTTTTCTATTATTGTTTCTACTGCTTTTTATTTTGTTTCTCACAGTTTGCTGTGTGTTTAAAAAGATGGTGGTATTATTTTGTGTTTCAGCTGCAGGCTATTTGCATAACCAATCAACAGCAAATACTTTTGCAAGTCCCACCCCAAAGTACCTAAGTACCAAAGAAGTGCCCCAGCTGGTTTGGCACTTATGGTACTGGAACTTTCGATACTGGTACTCGAATAGAAGTCAATGGAAAAGCAAAAGTACCGAAAGTACCATACTTTGTGCAGTGGAAAAGCACCCTTAGATAAGGTCAGGCCCAAAGAAGTCAGCAGTGTTTCTGGATCATGTGTAGGTATAGTTACTTCTTTGCATGGTAGAGTCTCACCCTGTATTTGTGGAAACAGCAACAAGCTGTGTTTACAGACAGTGGTTATCAGTTTTCCTGATCATATTCAGTGATTTCCACTATAAAATCATGTCTATTTTAAATGCAGTGCTGGCTGAGTGCTCCAAAATGACAGCTATCCAATATTTCTTTTTGGTCTTTTCCTTTGTGTAGAGAGATTTCTTTGGATTCTATTAATATTTTAATGATATTATGTGCCGTAGAAGAAATCCTGCACAATATTATTGTGTTACTTTATATGGTACGCATATTACAGATTCTGCCAAGGATATGTTATCTCATGAGCATAAATGTACTTTGAGCAGTATTTCACAAAAAAATTACAGTTACGTTATATATGAAATACGAATTTGCCAAATGCTTCAGCTTGATTCTCAATATATTTCTCAATCCCTTATTTCTCAATATAAACATCTTTATTAAACATTTTAATGTGATGCAATAGTAAACAATGCTTTAAACTTAATTATAAAAGAAAAAAATGCAAATAAAAAGTCCCCACTGGGACAGTCTACAAAACCAAAAGACTATCTTGTTTGTCTATTATTATTTTTTCCTGACCTGAAAGTCACTGTGAATAAATATGTCACACAATACTAATTTAATACGGGGTGCCAAAAATATCATGATATGCAGTGCAATATCCCGCACCGACTGCACCAGGAAACTCTCTTAACAGGAAATTGGCTGAGGCCCATTTCATTTCACTGTTCCCTCACCCTGCAGACCCTGGCACCAATTCCTAACGGCACCCGGATCGTGTGGTGTTGCCAATCTCTACTTTCACTCACCACTGACCTACTGTGTGTGCTGGTTGATTAAGCATTGCAGCAGTGCGCTACAGTGTGGTGTTCCAGTGGGGACCCGGCATTACCCATGGTAATAGGGAACTTTTAAGACTTGGGGAGTTCATGATGGATCATGCCTTTTTCAGTGGGCAATTAGCTAGGATCAAGCTGGGCAATAAGAACAATTTCTTAAAGAATTAGCAGAGGAATACATAGGTATATGCTATAGATGTTAAAGATGTAATTTAAAACATTCACATCAGGGGTGATATTTATCTTGGCAACTTGACATCATTTACGTCTTCCCAGACTACATCTTGAAATAATTACTACATTTAAACCATCTGCTCACAGAGGTGACAGCTGTTAAAGCAGTAACCAAAATCTGGACTGAAATATGGGATAGTGTGTTGCCAAATTGGAGACTATAGAGTATAAGCTTTGCAGTAGTATATCTGCTACATATTAGCAGCAATGCAAGGATCTCTTCTTTAATGTAGGGATCTTTCTGCTTGACTTTGTTAATAAGCAAGAATCAGGATTTTGATTAATAAAGTGAATGCTTCATTATGAGTAGCATCTCAGACCAGGATGTTGATAGATTCTGAACACACAGTATGTTTTGTAATTATAACTTCAACACTAATACTGACATCAAAATGTGCTCAGATGTAACAGAAAACAATAGCAGACTCCAAATTATCTGCACCAGTTGAAAAAAAATGGGAATAATAAGTAATAATAATAAAAACATGAACTGCTGGCTTTTCTTCCACCTAAAATCCCCTGGTAGCTGCATGATTTGTGTTTGTATTGGACTGTGACATGCCCAGTTTCCACACTGGCAGCGCACATTCTGTTTTGTTCCAGAAGAAATCAAAGAAATTGCAGTGCCGGGTTAAAGCGTTACTCAGTCTGCAGCAGCTGCCTTTGCCATTTTCAGTGCACTCAGTCTATCCTCTCTTCAGATGAACATCGTGGGATAAAATGGATGGCATGAATGAGGCTAGGGAGGGTCTTCCTTCAGGGGTGGTGAGAAAACCAGTGCTGACAAACTAACCCAGTCATACTGTACCTGGGACTGGTATGCTGCTGGTACACATAATACACCTGTCAGGAAAACATGCAGAACTGTAATAGAGTTTGCAGCTCTGCACCTCCACATGATGATTTTGGACACTAGTGGATAATGACATCTAAAGAAGAGACTGAAGAGAATAATTCCATAATCATTATTATAAGGGATAGTAAGTTGCATCAACGCGGCTCTGGGGTCGCCGTGCAGGGATTTTATAATCAGCAGACGGAGGCTGCTGTAACACTACCACCTCTAACAGGGATGAAGCCTGTTTAGAAAGACCAGAGCGTCGTGCATTCACCTGTTGACATCATGCCAGTCCGTTAAATGAAAAACTTGTCCCAGCAGGTAAAACATCCTGTAATTGTCGGATGCCACTTTGGATATTGTATCTAGTCTACTGTCAGATTCATAGACAGTTAACAGGGCATGTGAAGGAATTCATCTACCATTATCCAAATGGCAGGTTATAATAATCACCCCAGACATGCATATTATCATCTATTAACTACATAAGTGCATAATTAGGTTGTGTTATGCTTGCCTACTGCTCAGAGAGACTATTTCTTAAAATAACTATAGCAGTTTAACTTTACTCATACAAAGCTTTTCAAAACATTTTTGTTGTTGAAGGTTCGCATCTTTTCTTCCACTGCTGCTAAAATTCAAAAAACTGAAACTAATGCTGATGCATTGCAATAAGTGCTTCAGTAGCACTTGCTATGAGTGCTATAAGAATTTATTAACACATTTATAACATGTGATAATGCATTTATAGAGCATTATAAACATAGCTATAGATGTTTATAGAGACATAATGCATTGTAGCCATGTTTGTTATGCATTATGAATACTTTATGAAGCATTCATCTATAATGCACTATAGACACGTTTATAATGCATCCTTAATCCTTATACTGACCATTATAATGACAGCTTCAGGTAAAGTGTTAATCTATTAACCTTTTCTTTTATTTCTATAACAGTAATCATAGCAATATATTAACAAACTGTGTTATACCCGAAAATTTCACTGTCATTAATCCTGACTTCCTCACTGAGGAGCAGGTTTCTATATCAACCTTAATGTTGTGGTGACGTGGTGGTTTCACATGGGCGACTCTGAAAAAGAGAGGGAAGGAATTTAACCTCAGTCCAGCGTGACAGCTTTGAAATCCCCTCAACCAGAAAATGCAGCAGCTTTTCACACAGTACGAACACTCAGACTCAACACCCTCCCACATCCTACAGGATCCAAATCCTTTCTTCAACCATGAACACTCAGTGTGGGTCAGGTGGATCCATATCTGAAGTTAGAAACAGAGAGCCAAGCAAAAATAATACCAAGATCACTCATCAAAGCCATGCATGAAATAGGCTGCATTATTTTTAATGCATTTCCCAAATCAGTCATTTAAAAATAATCACATGAATGATCTCAACCCTGACTTCATTTTAACTGAAAATAGTAGCCACAAACATATTTAGCATGAAGCAGACCTTAGTAGACCACAACCTTCTAAAATAGTAACTAGAACAGTGTTGGTAGAAGTAAAACATGAGTATGAGTACAGTTCAAAATGCAAACAGGAAATACTTCCAGTGCCTAATACCAAATACATCCTTAGTTACTGCAACACACACAAAAGTGTAAAGGTGGATTTACAGTATGGTACTATATAAAGAAAGCTTGTTTATTGATATACATTACACTTCACAGTGTGTAAAATTACTCCACATCAGCAGTCAAGTCAACCTAAATGTTACTGAAAAGATGATGAAAAGCACTTTCACCATAACAGCGTAGTTTTATAAACGTTACCAAATTTATATAAAAAATCTTTATTGCAGCCAGCTGAGCCAGTTTAATCTCCGGCAAGCTAAAAATAGTTCAACAATAGAAGAAAATTCAGGCCTATGATTAATGAAAATACAGCGAGAGGCTAAAACATTACAGCATGCATTAAAACATCACCCCACACTAGATACATATGTCTGCTTTGATGATTTCAGTTACAAAGGATCAGAAATAATAATAGTAATAGTAAATAATAATAGTAAGCATAGTAAATGAGAAGTAGGTCTTGCCTGCTATTTATGTTTGTCTTTCAAGAAACAGTGAGTTGCTGGAAGTTCACAAACAGAAATGCGCTGTAGAATTTCACTCAAGGTTTCATGGTAGTGAAATTGGCACCATTTTAACATTTAAGCATCGTTTGTCATTGACAGTGTATCTAAGTTGCCGTGTTTAATAATAATAATTATATATTTGTGTGTGTGTGTGTGTGTATACATATATATATATATATATATATATATATATATGGTGGGCTAACAGTACTCGTGTACTCGTAGAGAAATTAAATGTTGAATATAGAATAAACGGTCAAGGGTAAAGACCTGAGTGACTTTGATAAGGTTAAAATCATTTCAGCCAGACTACTGATTTAGAGCATCACCAAAACGGCCAGACTAGGGTAATGTTCACTGCCAACCATGGTGAATGCCTCCTGAGAAGTCTAGGGAAGGGAAAAGCAGTTGGGCAATCTGGACCCTTTGATGTGAGATGTGAATTAGAATTATCCTGTGTGGTATAAATCAGCAGAAGGCCTGCTGCCTGCGGCCTTTGTCACCAGGATTAGTCATATCAGGTAATACCATTGTGACCTGTGGAGATGGAAAACCATGAAGTTTACAAACGTGCTGGAAAACAAACCCCTTTTTGCCGAAGAAATTTCACTTGTACATGTAACATTCTGAAGTGATGATTGTTGTTCCATTAAGTTACTAACAATGGGCTCTTCTCCCTGCTGAGGTCAGGGAAGTGATTTCATTCCCTAAAGGGCAACAGAGAGAGAACGAGAAGAAGCTTCTTTCCTCAAGCTATTCGTTGTCTGAACCAGGATAATACCCGGGATGCGACAGAGTGACAGTGATGGAGTCACTCTTTCCCCCCCCCCAAAGCATAACACTGTAGGCTATATTATATTATTTCATATTGTATTATGCACTCCATACTCCTATGCCGCCCCATAATTCTGTAATCTACATGTACAATGTTGTTATATAGTGCAATATATTTACATTGGAGCAGTTGCAATAAACATTTCACTGCAGGTGGTACTATGTATGATAATGCTTGTGACAAATGCAATTAGAATTTGAATGAATATTACTCAAGAGTCCTGAGCTAAATGAAAATGATTCCTGAACATGTTTTCAAAGAAGTAAAGAAAAAAATGTCATTGACCCTGCCTTCCATATATAGAACTGTTATGAGTTAGGTGCAACCAGTCTCAAAATAGGGATCTCACTCAAAATGGACACTTGCCTGGATAATGATAGGGTGAATAATAATAAGTTATTAAAGTTTTTAAATAATTAATTGCATGCGGTTACATTCATTCAAAGAAAACGTGTTGTTTTAGCTAAATATTAGGGTGGTAGTGGTATATGTATGCATCATGTACAGTTCAGTACATCATTCTCTGTTCAGTACGCACAGTGGGACAGATGGTATATTTATTGACATGGCCGCAATATAACAAGTAGATCTTCAACACGGAAAACTTGCAAATTGTGGCTGTGAGTTGGTTATGGCCAGCACTCGAGAGAGAGTAGTTGACAAGGCCAAGACTGTCTGTCAACTCTGCTATACCAGACTCAGATATGGTGCTGAAAACACAAGGACTCATGCTAACTCATCTGAGTTTGTGTATCACCGGTGCAAGACAGAAACGGTCTCTGCAAGGTAGTCTCCTGTGGCATTTAAGGCACTTTGACCAGGAAATTCAGACCGGCCTGAAAAACAACTAAAGGTTATAGGGGCATATATCTTTACAGATATGCGGCCACAGACAGTAGTAGTTTATATGATGTTACGTATATTTTATTATTATTTAATTTTATATAATTATTTTTACAATGTACAAATAAGTACTCTTGTTTTTTTAAAGATACATTGACAAACACATTGCCTTTGGATTGCCACTGTTCCTAACTGGATTTGTGTTTGCTGCTTTAATAATAAATAGTTTCCCTGTTGTACCAGAGTTGCACCATAAATCTAAAACTGAGGTAGGTACCAAGACATTTTGTGTACTGTTACACCCTTACTAATTACTCACTGTAAATACACTTAATATAAATTGGACATGTGACCGCAGAGCCTAGGCTAACGCAATCTTAATTTGGCACCGTAGCTAGTCCACAGAGTCCAAAAAGGTCACACAATCAGTGAGCTATTAAAATCATCATAGTTGCATCTGTATTACAATGACCAGGCAGTAACAGACACAATGATTACCATTACTTGGTATATGCTGACCTTAGTTTGGGCTCCGAATAAGGTGGCTCTGGCCTTCCACAGTGACGAGCCTGGTTGCATCTACCATTTATATTGAGTCAAAGTGATAGCTTCAGAAACAGTTATTTTACTTCCTACTGGGAAGCAAGACTCGTGTTTTTCGTGATGTGTCTTGTGTACAGAACCTGTAGCTTATGTAACAGCACTTTACAGGACCATGACTGAAACCTCCATAGATGACATTTTGCCTGATCATTCCTGAACAACAACTGATTGGTTTGGAGGTGACGAACCTGCATGATAATCAGCTGTACTTGCTACTAATCTCTCTGCCTCACAAATCACCAGTGGCAGATCTGGGACAGCTGTTATAATTCATGGCTCAGGGTGAGCGAGAGAGTTTGCCTCTTTGATATCAACATCCTGTGTTCAACTGGATTGTTATTTCTGTCTAACTATAACTGCTATCTATATCTCTATATGGAACTGCTTATTCCTATACATATATTAGAGCATTAAAGCCTGTTTCTGAAGAAGATAACAAATAATGTCTAATAAGACACATCTATGAGTCTAATAATATGCAACTCCTCTTATCTATCTATAGAATTTAACCAAACGCATTTGCCTTTCATCCATAATATGAAATTGTACTCTTTATCAGTATGATAAAATGAGTTAATGAATAATAAACATTTTCAGGATATAATGTGTTTCAGGATACGTTAAGATTGAAATTGAGTGTGCTTGTCTGGAAGATCCAAAGGTTTCCCACCATAATGAAGCTGCATAACGAGAGTTTCTTGAGGCGTAAAGCACCTGCTCAGACTTAGGAGGAAACCACAGACAAAGGCTGGCCTCTGGCCCCAAGCCCAGGTGTGCAGCGTCCGTAAGCCGTCACTTTGTTCTGCGCTTGAGGGAACAGCAGAGGTCTGCAGGAGGGAAAAAGTACTGACATTATGCTTCAGGAGTCTGGCTTATTAATTTTGTATGGATATGCATTTCATTTATGTTTCAAATAAAGACTAATGTTAAATGTATATTTGCTGTTTATGTATTTTCTCACAAGATGTTCTTGGGTTTGTTTATGTGGCGCAGAGTTATTTCAAATAAAAAAAAAACATTTGTAATTTTCATTTCAATAAAGAAACATTGTTTAACTGCATGAAGTGTTTCAATCTTCCAGGCACATTTCAAAATGAATAACAATATATTTGACTGGAAATAGTAAATTATTTAGCAAATCTCCCAGCGTTTGACAATGCTTCATGCATGGTCTATCCAGTTAGAATTTTAATCATCTTTTGTATGGTACTCCTTGGGGATTATTAAAATATTTGTCTAAACAGATGCACAAATTCAACACATACCCCAGATTTATCTGTACATGAAAATCATACATATGCAATGTATGTTAATGTGCCGCTGGTTTCTTTGAAAATGCATAAGCTGTGAAATAGTTGGCATGAATAGTTAATATATAGAAGGTGTATTTCTCATATTTATAACATTCTCAGGATGGTAACAGTTCGGCATGAGATGATATCACCGCCATTACACAGACAATGTTTTTTTCAGAAGCTAGATGTGCACTGTCATAAATCTAGTGGATAACATTAAAAAAGAGGTTGAATTATTTGTCCTTTGTTCTGTTCACATTATGAACATCAGTATTTATCCACTCACTTTCACAGAGTGATAAATCACTTGTTCTATCTTTCCATAATTTACAAGCACATACATGGTCAATTGTATTTTATGGATAGAAAATTGGGCACTTCCTTATGACCAACAACAACATTAACAATTGACGTTTTCATTACACTTTCCCCAAGCCTTCACATGAAATATAATTTTGGGTTGCCTTTACTGAACCGCAAACCAGTATAGTCATTATCTGAGTGGGAGTTCTAATTTCAAATGCATGCAACAATTTTGTAAGTATATGTTTATTCAACATTAAAAACAAGGAATGGTATTCAATTAGTGCTAATGGCCTTCTTAGCAGAGCTGGGTGAATTTTAAAAGTGCCACAACATCATAAGAGCAGGAGTTTCTTAATGCAGTTACACCGAACAGTGTTCTAAATTTTTATTTATCTTATATTTAGTATGCATATTATAATCAGTAAACATCATCATAATGCTCATCCTTGTGTACAAATAATACATGGATGGAGTATTTATGGGAATTTACCACAAAACATACTCACTTTTTAGCAACATTTGTCTTGGGCATGTTTTGCTTGTGCCATTTATAACAAAAACCAAAATCACATCTCAACATTGCCCCTAAATAACATTCGGTCCCTGATCTACACTGTATGGCAAGAAGTAAATTGACGCGCCTATTAATTAGAGGAACTGGTTAATTAAGCCAAAACCATTGCTGTCAGAGGTGGATAATCAAGCACGCAGTCATATAATCTAGCAGAATGGGTGGTTGGATAGTAAAGTGTAGTGACTTTTCACTTTCATAAGGCATCATAGGGCGCCATTTTTCCAACAAGGCAGTTTGCCATACTTCTGCCCTGCTAGAGCTGTCCTGCTCAACTACAAGTGAAGTGACTGAGTAGTGGACACATCTGGGAGCAAGTTCTTTGCAAAATGTTCACCGATGCAAGCTCACAGATCACCCAACATCAATCCGCAACCTGGATGGCAGAAAATCCCCCCAGCAGTGTTAGGAACAGAATCTACTTCTTATTAAAATGTTAGACTTCAGGATGAATGAGATGTTGGACAAGCTTCGTTCACTTACTTTTGGTGACTTACTGTGTGATAGCTCTCCATAAAGGCCTTGTAGTTGATATGATAGTATTTCGATAGATATGATTCTTCTCATGTGACAGATTCTAAGGTCACATTCTTCTTCATGGCCTCCTTGCATCTTCACATTAATGGAGTGAATCTTTTAGGACCTGGCTGCCCATCAACAGCAAAACAAGCCCTTCTTACCAACAACGACATCAACTGTGGGGCTAAGTAACAAAAAAAATATGTTGGACAGAACCACTGTCCGATGATTCCTCTGGCTTCCAAAACCCGGTGCTGGGCAACTGATCGATAGAAGCCATGGTGCATCTGGTGCCCTTGAAGGTGCTGCTGTGCTTTGTGTGTCTGATCCACTTCAAGTACTGCGTCTTTTTCTTATGTAAGGGGAATCCTGTGTTGAAGAATAAGTCACAGACACCACATAGTGTGAGAAATGGCTTTTCTCACAAGAGCAACAATATCTGTATTTGGTGTCGAGCTAATTAATGCAAAAAAAAAAACCTTGAAGAGTTATTGGTAACAGCCAATGTTCCACCTGAGCAGTCTGGAAGATAGTTCCCTCATCTCCCTCACTGAACATTGGATGGCACCATATGTCAATTCACTTTCTGCATCTCAATAATCCATCACATAATCTGGCAGTAAACCCATAAGGTACATGCTAGAACTCATAAATCAAACTATGTCATGAAAACTAGCAAGGGAACTCATTTTCACAAGGTACTTGAGTGATCTCCAACCATCTGCAATGCCAGACAGGGACAGACAGCCAAATGTGATGCAATAGGGTCACTTAAACTTCCAGTGCAGTTGCTATGTGTTAGGTTACTATTAGCATCTGATGAAAAGTAACTGGATGAGTTAATGTGTAGTGACTTATAGCTATTAGAACGGCTGGGAAAGCCTTAAACCATCACTGCCTTTATACATTGCTCAAGCACTGTACTCGCAAACAGATGTGTGCTTTTATGAGAAAAAGAACATGCTGATGTTTTCCATTGGAAAGCTGAATGGTGTGATGTGTAGTACTTTCCTATTTGTTAATTATGATGTTAACAAATGTTTGGATTTTATCATATTCTCCAAAGTGTACATTTTCATTATAAATGCTTATACTTTATAAAAACAAACCACAATCATGGTTTTCAGAAGGTTTTATTGACAGCTGTTCTGTCATCCATCAAATATTACCCCCACCCCTCCTAGAATTAAAGACAGGAGATTACCCTGTTTGCAAATAAAAATAAAAATCAAGAAAGGACTTTTAACCAAGAAAGTTCCTCAGGAAGTTTGGGGATCATTAAAAAGGGATTGCACTGGTCTCCGAACTCAGCAAAGACTCCGGCTGGTAACAGAGATTCTCTTCTAAGACCCCAGATGTGATCCAGCTCCTCAACACGCTCCTAATCCCTAGCAATTGTTGTGCTGCTGCTGCAGTTGGCAGAAAATGTCTTGTTCCCGCTTTCATCTTTGAAAGTCTCTCCCGCTACTGCCTCAGTATTCACTCTACCCTTTTTCTCTTGTCATGCAAAGACTGTGTGTGCAAAGACTCACATAAACTGTGTAGCACAAACACAACAATTTATTGCCTAAATTGCCCCCTTTCCGCTGTTACCTGAGTAGTACCTGCAATATTTTCATGGAGTTAGGATGCAAATAAGGAACTACCACTATATTTGTGTCTTTTAATTGGAAAATATATTCTTGGTACTTTGCAATTCATATTAACTCTCATCTGCCTGAATAAGAGCATGCAGTGTGAAACAGCTCCTGGCTTGTTTGTTATACACAGTTATTTATTTATTTATCTATCTATCTAACTATCTATTTATTTATTTATTAAAGAAAAGAAACCCACCCCGCTGTGGCCAGTTGTTTTCCCAGTAGATGAGAGCTTCTGGGAGAAGCAAAGTGAGCCAAGTCACAAGAATAAGCAGAAATCATTATGTGAGAATATGAGCAAACACACAATGAGTGTGTTATGTGGCAGGCAGCTGAAAGGGACACCACCAGAGTAAACAAGCAAGATGTACCTATGTTTCCCTCCAAAGACATTCATTTTTGTGCATTTTTCTTATTTTCAGCATGTTGGTCAACTGAGAAAACATTCTGAAGACTTTTCTAATGGATAATAATAGGATAATGGATAATAAGTTTGTCCATTGATGAATCTTTACATCCGCCTGCCTGTCCTCAACATTTGGACCAAGTTGTCATTCCTAGTATGTCAGAGAACTAAACATACACTTTAATACATTTATTGAATAATAAAGAACTCTTCCTCTCCTCTTCTACTCCAGTCGAATGCATAAAAGGCTAATAGGTAAATACCATGCATTATTGTTGTTGTTAATTTTCATCTGTTTATAAGGAACACATGAAAAGGGCAGTTAGAAAGATTTTCATCCCATTTAAATTTATAGATTTAAATTTGTGAATTTGTAAATAACCTAAACCTACCATACACATATCCTAAGAATGTCCATCTGTTTTATCATGCGTAGAACATAGAAAAACTAAACAAAATTTCCATTACAGAAACAATATATTAAAGAAAGGGAGCCCTTTTATTGCGTCCCTGCATCACTGCAAAATACGCCTTTTTCTGCACCCAGTGCTGGTTACTGTGTCTTATTCTGTCAGTGTTCAGTGTGCTGCGTCTCATTCCCTGGGTCTCACAATCTTCCTAAATACAAGAAGCACAAGGCGTGACCCCAAGACCTCCTCGTTTTTGAGGGCAGAGCAAGCAAGTCTGAGTGTTTTGCTCCATGAAGACTGAAGTGGGGCACTTGAGAGATGAATTGAGAAAGAACATGAGCAGCTTCCTGCAGAGATAAGCAACCCCTATGTTGATCTGCAATTCCAGTGGAACAAACAAGAGGCAAGACACTTATAGCCTCGACAAAGACATGTAGCTGCTGTAATCACTGATAAGGAAGAATTTAATGAAAAGGTCAGTTAAAGCAAATTAACTGTACTGACATTTTCTGGCACTAAATGTTAAAATTGTAAATTCTATCATAAAGTTTTGAAAAAACCAAATGTGCACATGGGAACATCTATGACATATTTTAATGACATTACGACACCTTGTTAACGAATATCCCAGTACTTGAAGTACCACGCAGAGACATTGTCAGTGATTCTGTGATTGCCCCTTGTAACACAAGCAGGCCGATGCTGTTCTGCTACTCCTGACAGTCAGAGATGCCTTCAGGCGCTGCCAAAAAAGATTCCGAGAAATTGGGCAGCTGTGAAAATCCATTCGAGCATAATGTCTGCCTGAAACAAGGAACACTAAATATAGCCCAATCAATTCTGCACACAAACAGGCAGCTCTCTCCAGTCCAGTTATTCATAGGGCCTGGACAGTCTCACTACCACAAGGACTCAAGTCATTTATAACGTTGCATTTGCATGGCAGTATCTGAATGTTACGTACATTAGATGAAGCAATAATACATTGTGCCTCCAGGATAATGGAGGTATCTGCATGGACGTATATGGAGATAGTGGAGGAGGACATCGTCCAAGGATGACAGCGGGATTCCCTTATGAGATGCTGCAGATGCAGCACCAATCTGATTGGCTTCCGAGCGACCCTTAGTAATTATGGAAACAGCTTCAGAATTAGAATAACAATTTAGTGATCAGTGACACACCGCAGCACACAGTGCACAACAATGAAACATGCGCTCTGCACCCCACCCAAACGCGACAATGTGACATAGCAGGGGGCAGGAAATTTAGCGTCCGGGGGCGGCACCCTGACCAGGCCTCTCCAGCGGTGCCCTGCCGGTCGAGGATTCAAACCTGCAATCTTTCAATTACAAATGCACTTCCCTAACCTTATCACATTATCATTACCACAGAAAACCTTTATCCTTTTACGAGACCTTTCTTTACCCCATACAGCACAAGAAACAATAGGAAAAAATTCATGGATGGCCGAGGACTCCAGCAGGGACTGCAAACCCATGAAATCCGAGGGCCACGGTGCGGTGAATCAAGAGCCTTGATAATACCCGCTGAAACCTGCAGATGGAGCGGAGTCTGTATAGAAGCATACCGAGTACAACATATCAGTAAATAAAATGAAATGTCATTCCAATGATTGAGAAACATAATCCAAATTTTAAGGTCACCAGAGGACTCCATGGTGTGAGTCAGAGAAGAGATCGGACGAGCCAGACAGACGGATGAGCGGGGGAACCTGAGATGCAGGCAGCCCAACGGGCGAAGAGGGTGCAGCCGGCGAAGATGCAGCGGACGGCTGCGGAGAAAAGGCCGCCGGTGGGAGCCTAGTCAATGGCGATCCGTGTACTCCGGGGAGTTGTAGGGCAACTTGCAGGATTCCCGAGCATGAGAGATTGGGAGCAACCAGGACACCCGTCTTCTCCATGAAACACCGGAGTCAGCGATCAGACTACCGTCGCATGTCCCGGTCTGGAGGCAGCTGAGAACGACGCGTCCCTCTCCGCATGGGACGTGGAGCGCCAAAACCATCACCGAAAACGGGTGAAGGGTAGACGAAATCCCCAAGAGAAGGCGGAGCGTCGGAGTTAGACACGAGCCGGACATGATGGAGCCCAGAGAGCGGGAAACTGAACGAGGCTGGAGAACCGAATAGCTATAGCAGCAAAGAAGTGGGTTAGATTTACTCTTTATATAAAACCTGGACCGCTGTGATTGGACACGCTGGCATTCATTAGATCTCCTTGTTTGAACTTTCATATTCAATTTCATTATATGTGCATTCCCATACAAATATACGTAGTTTACAGAAGGACCAGAATTAGTTTGAATTGAGAAGCCTTATGGCCTGGGGGAATAACTCTTCTGTTGCAACAATAATTAAAGTGACACATGTCAAAGTGTATTGTCACACACACAGCACTATGACAGCAAACACTTCCCACTACCAATTAACAGATGGTACTTAAACCTCGCAATGACCACAGCACTGTGCGAGGTATTGTTGCAATGGACATACTGAGTGGTCAGTCTTCGTGTTCGTTCCCCAGTTGCGGTCTGTCATCCTTGCCCTTCCCGGACCTCCCGCACCTCTTGCCAGCCCTCCTGCCCTTCCCATAAGATTCCTCGTGTCCTTCCTGTGTGTGTCGACTACGGAGCGCTATTTGGCTTTTGGTAACCCAATTGGACGGCAATTGGCAATGACCTGGTACCGACTCTCAACTACTTTTTGTGTCAATCCCAATAAACCTGGTTACTCGACTAACCTGGAGGTCTTTGAACATCTTAAGTCACGGTTTCTAGCTCTGGACCTGACAGAGCTTTTCAGTCTAACCTGAGTATTTTAGAGTCCTCCAGGGAATGACAGTTATTTCCCTTACTGCCTTTTCAAACTACAAAATACCTGAAGAGAACTGAACAAGAACTAAAAACTGCATTGCAGTATACAATACTTTCTAGATTGCAGTATACAATACTTTCTAGATTGCAGTATGCAATTCTTTCTAGAATTATTCCTAATAGTCTCTCATTTGTCTTAAATAATATACATTCTTCTGGCCCAGACAGTCCCTTTAAATGTTTGTAAGAAAGAATAATGTCACCTATGTGATGCTCGCTTTTTGGATGAATATACTGAGATTTCAAAGAGAGCTTATGATGTTGTAATATACAACAACACACCCATGTAAAGGTGCTATATAAAAAGTAAATTAAGTTTAGCTCTTCAGGGACCATGATTGCTACTGACCAATGGCAGTAAGACATTTCCAATGACATGGTGAAAGCCTTAAGGAGATGATTCTGCAGTTCATCAAGGTATACCTCATAGGTTCAAATGGGATCTTCTCATGTATTTATGTATATGTTTATGATAAATTTAAAAATGACAAACCTAAGTAACAAGTATCAAGTTAATTTATGTTCATTCATTACTTGGTATTCTTCTTCTCTTATTCTTGGTTTGGTATTTCTGTCTATTTCATGTTAAAAATAAAAATGAAAACAGGTTCTCAGATCCATTTTCCCTCTATTGCATCACTCTGACTTCAGTTAGAGGTCACCAGCAATAACAATGGGCAGTACTATTACTGTGATGCATTTTCTCCTGACCTTTCTTTACGTATGTATTTAGGCGATTGATGCAGAGGGGTGGGAGGGGCAGCTGGGGGTGGGATGGTGCATCAAAGGCCCCCAAGGAGCTGGGGCTCGTGGCAGTTGACTTGACAAGCTTCACAGGCCCCACCCTTCCTTGGTAATAAGGACACGTGTTGGGGAGCACCCTGAGAGTACCTACGTTGTGTGTGTGTGTGTGTGTGTTTGGGGGTAGTTATTCAGATGCAAGGACCGTTGAACACCAGCACACTGTGGGTGCGGGGGGGGGGGGGGTCTACTCTCCTCCCCAGAGAGGGGCAACTAAGGTCAACTCCACCCAACA
>JAODUD010000100.1:21401-44507 GCA_026784285.1 Stomatorhinus walkeri
CCCACATGGTGTGCAGCACTGCCAAACTACACATTCGCACGGCCCCCCTGCACGGTAACGTTCCGGTTTCCCGTGGTCATGGGAGCCGACATCAAAGGATTCGTCCGTCATTCGTCTTAGAAGCTGTGCCATGACTTGAGGCACAGGCCTCGATGATGTGGACCAGGAAGGGAATACAAAATGTCCCCAGTGACATTAAATGAAGACGCAACCGCAGCTCAATGACCCTTGCCAGGCTTTGACACTTATGACATTATTTTAGGCGTCGTCTTGCAACCCGAACCAAAAAAAATATCCCACATTCTTCCAGAAGTGAACAGCACCTTCAATCTTTCTGTACAAGAGAGTGCAAATACACATTCATCTTGATTTGGGGTGCGATTCTGCCACTAAAAGGAGTATTAACTGTGACTGGGGTGCAATTAAGCCATTAAAGGGGCGTTCACTGTGGCTGTTTATATAGCCCGACCCCAAATGCTGTAAAATAATTGTCCCCCTTAAAAATTAAAAAAAAAAAAAAAAAGAAACCTAAGCAGACCCCCACCGTACCGTCCCACACAGTCTGATCTGTTAAAGACAGAGAAGCTGTCATTTTACGCCTGCCTACTCGCATTTCACCTGGAATTCCATCTTCTATTCCAGCAGCTGAGACTGATGCTTAATCTGGTCTGTCGCTCTTCACTCAGATGACTGAGAGCAGAGGTAGAAAAAAAAAATCCCACCCCTGGTCACTGCACAGACCCCTCCCCCCCCACCACTCCTCTGAAGCACCTCCTTCAGAATTCGGAGACATCACACCCACCGACGGGATAATGTTCTGAAGACCGGGGTTTCCCGTAGGAGGTACCACCTCCATCAGTGCCGATGATCTTCCCCAACTTTCTCATGGAGGTTCGAGGCTGGAATTCTTTTCAGGGTGGTCCTTAGAGTGACTAGCAAGTCTACTCATGTTCTCAGTGTGTAACCATTAAGTGGAGGGAGGTGCAGGGAATAAGTACGGCTGCGTGACACCCACAGGTCAGTGAGGGACCGAGGAGGCGTGCTGTGATTCGCCGCCCGTGGTCATGTGACTGCCTTTAAAACAAAGCGGCGACAGGAAACCGTAGGAAGATCCCAAGTGACGGAGAGCAAGTAGTAATTGTTAGGGCACAGAGCTGGAGTGTGCATCAAGGGAGACTGACCCCACCACTACTATGGTAACACACAGCCAGATGCCCACGCCCCCCCTGACCCCCGTACCCCCCATCCGTCACTACATCACATCCACAAAGAACTCGCTGGGGTTGCCCATGGCCAGGTGGAAGGACTGGCGTGAGGCGGTGAGCTCAGGGGGCACGGAGCCCAGGTCACGGGTCGGAGGGGCCCCGGGTGGCCCCCCTGGGGTGCTAGTGGGAGGCAGGGTGGGGTGAGGGAGCCCAGTGGGGTGTGGAGGCAATGGGGGGCCCATGGCCGGGTGTGGGTGCTGGGGCACCATCATGACCATCATGGGGTTGTAGGGCAGCGGGATGCCAGGGGGGTAGGGCATGTGTGGGGGGGGGGGGCGGGAGTGTGACCGCTGGCTGACGTGGCTGTGCTCACTGGGCGCGGCCGAGCCGTGGTCACGCCTCAGGCTGCTGCGGGTGGAGTACTCTGATTCGCTGCCGCTGCCCGAGCAGGAGTCGGCCCCGCCCCCGACTGGTGACTCATCCTCCCGCACGCCGCCCGCGGTGCTGCCCCTGGCACTCTTGCCTCCCAGACGCCTCTCACCCTCGCTGCGCGTGGAGCCGCTGCTTCGACTCCCTGCCGGAAAGAGACGGACAGAAGTGAGCCGGCAAATAAGACGAACGAGAGTGGCTAAACGGAACAGGACCAGAACAAAAACGGCCGAACAAAACTGAACCAAAAATCCAGCTAAACAAAAACAGAAGCGAATGAAAGAGCCAGACTGAAGCAGTTAAATGAATATCGAAATGAAAAGAAAAGGGAAATGCAGATTGGCAGACCTTCGCTGTGCTGGCTGCCGGTGCTTCCGGGGGCGTAGCTGTAGCTGGAGAGCTCGTGGTAGGGCGGCGGCTGGCTGGAGTAGGGGTTGGGGTACTGGTAGGGAAAAGAGTGAAGCAGGGGCCACGGTGTGGCCCCCGGGAGGGGCAGGGGGGCCAGTGTGTCCTGGTCAGATGCCCCACTGGAGCCGTCGTTGTCGTTCAGGGAGAGGTTTGCCATGTCTGTGCGGGAGGAGCAGAGACAAAGATGAGGACAGAGACTCTTTTAAAGAGACGAAGTATGCTAAGCTAGTCAAGTATGCTAAGCTAGTCAAGGCCAAACATTTTACAGAAAATGTTGAGTCAGGGGATTTTTCCTGGGGTCTCTTGCTCTTTAAGTCACAAACAATCCTGAAATACTGAATTACTCCATAATAAACAGCATCTGAATGTGAAATAAGCTCTGTTGAATTACCCTGTATGAACATCCACGAAACATTCCCAGGGTGATGTCATCACTTACAGTTCTCGCAGTCGCTGAAGTCCCCAAAGATGTAGTAGCACTGTTCAGAGAAGGTAATCTTGTTGACGGTGTGCCTGATGAATCCGGCCTTCAGCAGGTTGCTGGCGTACTTGCGCGCCTCACGCCGGTCCTGGAAGCCCTCCATGTGGTGGTACAGCCAGTCTACCACATCTGAGCCTGCAGGTGGACATACAGATGGACAGACCCCCCCCCCCTGTTTTAATCTCACCCCTGGCTATCCACCCTGGGCGGCCCGTCTTCTCCCCGCCCCCGGCTGCACCCTCACCCAGGAAGGCATTAGGGATGGTGATCTTTAGCCACATGCGGTCTCGGACCTCCAAGCCCGACTCCGGCGATGCCATGGCCTTGGCCACGGACGCCATGTCTGAGTGCAGAGACAGGCTGAACTCGTCAAAACCTGGAGATGCAAAGAGGGTCACTGAATTACTAGACAGACAGACAGAGATGGACCGACGGATGTGCCAGACTGCCGGTGAAACATGCATGTGCTGATGCAGGCCGGGGTGATGCTCACGCTCGGTCTCCGCGACAGAGGAACTGGAGGTGACGGTGCTGAGTGAGGAGCTGCCGGGATACGGGGGGTACACCCCAGTCAGGGCCACCGAGTGGCTCACCCACACCGCGGGGTCGATCGGCCGGATTGGCTCATCTGGAACAGGAGCCGTGACATAGTCAGTGCCATTCCCATAATGCATCTCACCATCTGGTTTACGGAAAGCATTTTCCAAAGCACAACAGTCCACCTTTAAGCTCGGGCCTGAATTCCCAAAATGCAAGGCTGCCCTCTGCAAAGCAACTTCAACCCTGGACCTAGAGAAAGTGTGGTGTGGTCTACACCAGTGTGTGTGTGTGTGTGTGTGTGTGTGATGGGGGGGTGTTACTCACTGCGTGGGAGTGTGAAGTAGCCTTGAGGAGTGGGGTCCCAGCACTTGGCCACAGTGAGGATGATGGGCCTGGTGGAGAGGGGACAGTCCATCGCTGGGGACACCACAGACATCTACTCTCTCATCACCCTGGAGAAAGACCCCCCCCCCCCCTCCGACCCTCAGGCCGACACGGGGGGCCGGACTTACCCCGGCTTGTGGACGATCTCCCGCAGCACCCTGACCGCGTCGTCGTTGCTCATGTTTTCGAAGTTGATGTCGTTGACCTGGGGAGCACAGCACGTTGCGTGAGGACGGGGTGGACAGGGGTCCGGCGTAGCGAACGGAGCATTACCGTGACGATGCCCCTCACCTGCAGCAGCATGTCCCCCGGGTCGATGCGGCCATCTGCCCCCACTGCCCCGCCCTTCATGATGGAGCCGATGTAGATGCCCCCGTCGCCCCTCTCGTTGCTCTGGCCCACAATGCTGATGCCCAGGAAGTTGTACTTCTCTGCTCGACAGCAGAGGGCGCCATAGCCGATCAATAACTAATCTTATTACTTCACATAATAAACCAAAACATGAGCACTGATGAACACCACAATTTATCAGACAAACAAACATCACACAGTGGGAGTTATGAACAGATAAACGACACCAGAGACGGAAGCGAGGCAGAGGAGGAGGATGAAGGAGCGGACTGGCCACACGCACCCATGTTCAGCGTCACAGTGATGATGTTGAGGGACATGGTGGAGTCCGTGACACTACTGAAGGATGACGCCTAAAGCACCAGAGAAGACAGTCATCTTCCAAGCAACACCCACCCAAGGCATAGCACCCCTACTGGTGGGAGGTCCAACATGCAGGCATTAAAGCGCTCTCTCCTCCACATCATTGACTCAGAAGATGCCACGCACATCGGCTCTGCATCATACACGCAAAAATTTTGCATGTGGCAACCTGGACAGTATAATGGCCTCTGTGGGGCCGTGTGGAGAACCGCGCACCTGCATCTCAGACTGCGTGTGTGCAATCAGATTTGAAAAATATATAAATCTCATATATAAAAAAAGAATCTCTAAATGCTTACTGAGATGTGTAAATGTGGACAGCAGTCTGTAAATATGTATTCAGAATCTACTGTACTTGCGTATTTGCAAATGGATAAAAAGTAAGTATTACTACTCCAATCGCTGTAAATACAGAAAAGTCATCAGTTACAATTCAGGTGGAATTCTCTTTACATGTGACTTTTGCTGCACTTCTGCCCTGAGAGATCTGCAAATGCGTGTGGAGATTTGACTGCACTGATGAGGTTGTGAGGGCCTTAGGGCTGTTCCACTCACAAGCTTTTGAGGACTTGGGTATGGAACACCACTGGGGTATAAACTGAGACAGAATACGTCTGCACGCTGCATTCTCCCCCCTCTTTATAACTCTATGGTAGTTTTACCCTTTAGTCATGACATAGAAATACGCATTTTAAAAAAACCCAGGTAGACTTGCATTGTTATACCATGTCACAGTACAAAGGTACCTGTTAAATGAGGTCTTTCAGTACCGATATCTACGCTGATACTTCCTATTCAAGGGCAAATGGTTCAATCTGTAATGCATTATATTGGCTGTCGTACGATATTATTTCAGCTTGCAATCATAACCACTGAAACTCTCAAACTTTCAAATTTAGAGGTTCTTTCACACATTTACAAATCTGATTACTCACACAATTGAGATACAGGTACACAACTCTCCACACAGATTTGAAAATAATTTTGCGACTATAGCAGCTCCATAAACCACCCCCTTCCCATGACCACATTCATCCTCCCCTCTTCCTTAGGTGTAATACCCGCTCCAGCCTTGAGGGGCGCTGTTTCTTCCGCCTGCGATGCCTCTTCAGCAGGCGGGATGCAGTGCTCTGCTCTGTGGCACTGCTAAACCTGTGTTGAGAGGAGGGAGCATAAATTTTCACACCGTCGGTTCTGGAGGGCGATAATGAAAAAGACCTTAGGAAAAATACATGGGAAGTTGATGCTTCTCTAGCACACCAACCTGCTCAAGGCATCGTCCTCCTCAGAATCACAGAAGCTAGTGGTGTCTAGTTCGCTGCTCATCAGGGTGCTGGAACTCTCATAGCCCGCTAGGTGGCGCTCTAGGCGGCTCTGCCCATTCACACGCTGCCCTGGTAGCGAAGGCAGATCGGTCAGCGGTGTCAAGCATGTGAGCACTGATGCGCTATCGAACCCAGCGATCGGCGGCGCTCACCGTGCTGCTCCTCGCTCTCCCTCCTCCGCGGCCGCTCCCTCCGGAACGACACCACCGACTCCGTCTCTGTGCGCTCATCCAGGTTCTCCATGCTGTCAGTGGCATTGGGGCTGTACAGAGGGTGGCACATGGGGCTCGTCGTCGACTTCGGTAGCAAAATTTGACATCTAAATTTGGTTACCGTGGCGACTGTTTATTTCTCTACAGAAGAGTCAAGGAGACCATTACTGTCACCTACACTACCAGTCCTTTATAACGTGGGAAGAGTATGTAATAGTACAAAACTGACATTAATTATTAACTGGTTGTGTGGTGATGACATAGTCACTTTAACTTTAAATGAACAAGTTAACTGTTTCATCCCATGAAACAGAGCAGTATTTAATGTCTCTTGTAGAAAGAATGTCTTGAATTTTCTCTGCTGTTATAACTGCTGGAGGTGGTGACTTTGATGAATCAAAGATATGACATTTTCTTGTTAATAAAGGTACCTGAATAGTGAATATACTCTAAGTTTGTTAGAGTGCAAAGAATATTGGGTGTATTTTTGGTTAATGTTAAGTGAGTAATATACAAAAAAAATCTATGTGTGCAAAAACCTTCAACGAGCAGTGTACATGGATGTTGGGAACGGATCACAGAAGCTGGCAAACAGTGCAGATGGACTCAGTCAGGTTAATGGAGCCCCCCAGGACTGAGGGTGTCACGGTGACAATCCAGATGGTCACATGATGGTTTCCCAGGAAGACTTACTGGAAGGAGGGGGGGCGGGAATCCCCAATGCCCCCGGTCCTCTCTGCAGGTGGGGGGGGCAGAGGCGGCGGCGGGGGCGATGGCTCGGGTCGCACCTCTGCTGGGGGGGTACCTGCCTCCACAAGAGGGCCTTCGGAGGAGACCAGCTAACGGGAGAAGGTGAAGCATGAAAGGCTGGGATAGACAACCGGAGCATTGTGTGTGTGTGTGTGTGTGTGTGTGTGTGTGTGTGTGTGTGTGTGTGTGGGGGGGGGGATTTGGCTGGTATCATGGTAATATCGTATATTTTTTATAATGTGCATGTTTCACTGACAATCTGGCACATCCATCAGTCCATCTCGGTCTGTTTAGTAATTCAGTGATTCTCTTTGTATCTCCAGGTAATGTCATATATCTAACTGTCCTTTCCCTTTTAAAGATTTTTATAATCTCCATGTTCCCTTCACTGCCTGACTACATGTTAGGGTCGGCCGTAACAGACACCCCAACTTAGGGATACTGATTCCAGGGAGGCAGACGAGGGGCATCTGGGATACATATATAAAATAAATAAATAGAAATCACTGACTGGGATGGTGGAGAGTGGGGATGGGTACAAAATTTGCTGCTAGAGTGTGGTGGTCAAATTTGGGGCGAGGTTGCAGCGGTTAAACTTCTTGCCAGCCGATTTTACCATCGCTGAACAGCAGAACGGACATCGGCCATCATTTCGGGCGTCGGGAAGTTGCCTGCAATTTAATGGAGACTCCCAGAACTTCCGGGAGAAGTGGGATGTCTGCAGTAGGACTGACCATACAGTCACACCAACCCCATAGTGCGATCGGATGCTTGGGGATTCAATGCCGCTGCCCAACAGCCTTGAGACACGGTTCCCTTGGTAACACCCTTCATCCTCGCATTGATGATTAGCTAGATGTTTTCCCTCGACCTCTATTTCTTCTCCAGTTCTCCATCCCTCGGCCCCAATCCCAGCCTCCATCCTCACCGCTGCCACGGCTGACCCCCACCCCCCCGCACAGCTGCCACATCGTGAACTCACCCACGACACCACCCGCCCATTGAAACACGGCAGTTTGGCGCCGTCGTCAGAGATCTCCTCTTTTACAACCCTGCAGACACACAAGAGTGAAGAGAAGTGCGGCGTCACACGTGGGTGTGGAGTCGTGGTGTGATGGTTCTGAAACTGAAACCAAAATACCCAAAACAGGCATCGGTGATTTCATTTATGATCTCAACACCCACCCGAGCCCAAGCTCCTGCCATCACCGCAGCTGCAGCCTGTTGAGCCTTCATTACACAACCTCTGCCATAAAACTCATTTTTCATTTCACAACAAACACAGCAACACGTGTAAAACAGAAAATTATTATTCTATTTAAAATTGGGCCAAGCTGTATATTTAGTGAAATTTTACACATTACGCCTATTTCATCGTTGTCCAACTGCGTGTGTCACTTAACTTTTGGTCCAATCATGATCGAGTGATGGCACCTGTGGTTAGCGCTAGGCTAGTTTCATTAGCTCAAGATGGATAATAACTGAGATTGCAGAGGACCCCAACACAGTCAAGTCAGCGGTGTGGGAACATTTTGGTTATCCAGTGGAGCGTAACGAATGCAATCGTGCCGTTTTCCATTTTCTGACTGGTCTTCAGAAAAGTTTTTAATTTTTTTTACGTAGTTATTTCATGTGAGCTGAGGTTAACCTAAGCAAAAGAACACTAAAGAACACGCCAGTGTTCCACAAGGTCTGAGCTAAACCGTGGATTTGGAGAATCGTTACATCTCTAGTGTGGAGAATAAGGACACCTGAAATCCCCCGGGTCATAGCGCCCCCCAGCACACGGGAGCCATGAGTCACAGCAAGCCACCCACCAGACACAAAATACAATGGAAAATCAGCACACTTCACTCCCTCGCACACCTCGTGTTTTGTCTACACGTTCATCTCGTTATCTTATTATGCCACAGAATTTGCCGCGGCTTGCCTGCCCAGCGAAACTCGAGCTCAGAACCCAGCATCTGCATTACAGGAAAGGGCGGCTGCCCATCGACGTGGAGAACGGAGACCCCTCTCGGTGACTACAGCCCTTCAGCGCTCACAACAAAGACGTTAATTACACCGTAATTACAGCGGCAGGTTATTTTCGTCGACTATACGCGCTCACTTAAAAGCCTGCAAGTCTGCACTATTCGGCATGTCTGAGCTCTTTTGAAAGGTTTACTGGTGTTTCACTGCGGGGCAAAACAAACGGGATTTAAAGTTTTAAAAAAAAAAACAGCCACTTCAGTCACCAATTCAGACTCGTATGTTAGGGACGGATCAGTTCTGGCGTTGTGTTTCGCTGTAGGAGACATCGGTTGGCAGGAACGGAACTGTTCACTCCATAAATCCTCCCACCTCCTGGGTGCAAGACATAGTGAGAGGAATATGCACCACATGCAGAAACACTTTCCCTCGGGCCCCACAGACGGCTTCAGGAGGAGAGCTGGACCCCATGAACGTCTGGACCCTAACCGGCAAATAGCACCAACGGCCAAAGCGATTTAAGCCTCGACTGAATGAATGGAGGCTTTGAGTACGGGCAGGGAAACGGGTTTAACTAAAATGCTGGAGAGCCACCAAAACAAAAGGCAGATGACGCGAACGAGCAGGCCCGTCCCCTGACCGCACCCCATGCAGCAATAGCAACGCCCACCAGCGATTTTCATTCCATGGACGAAGAGACTCGTGACATATTATGGCGGGTGCAAATGACCGGCTCAACTGTCGGGGTAATGTATCGGACCCACAGGAGGTCCAGACGGCGAAACTCGATACGAAGCGCGGCGGCCCAGAGACCCCCGCCCCCCCCTCCCCGAACAGCTGCAGCCGCTGACGTCACCCAAGGAAACCCAACAGCAGCTTAAAGCTCGTTAGCACGTCCTACGCGACACGCTGCTTCCTAGTCAAGCTCTCCAGGAGAGAGTGTAAAGATAAAGTCCCAGTAAGCTGGGAATCCTCAGGCCATCCCTACATGGCGTCCACATTTTCCTACCACACACAAAAAAAAAAAAACTAGATGACCAGTCTCACTTTGAGCCTGTTTACCTGCTATGTTCGGATGCGCATTGATCTGTGCGCTACAGCATGTCTGAGGAATACCTCAGTCCGCATCATGGGGAATGAGGGGCAGCATTTGGGGGTTGTGTGTCTGGAGGGAAGCTGGGGCAGCTGGAAACAGTAAGCCAGTTGGGAAAGCCTGCGCCTACCCCAGACCTCATTACGATAGTGCCAAAGCGTATGTTCTCACAAAGATTTGGTCATAAAACAAAGCTAGTAAATGCTGCAGGTTTAAGGAGAAGGTCTGGCTTTGGGAATCATTCTTCCTCTCTTACAGCATCGATTGCCATGACCCCCCCCCCGCCCCCCAAGTCTTAAAATTTTACCAAGGTCCTTGGCCAGGGGGACTTCGAGGGGACCTCTTTCTGCTCATCAGCTGATGTGCGATTTTAGAGGAACATCAACATGCTTCGGATTAATTCCAGCAGCAGGCAGTGCGCTGGATGCCTCAGGAGCAGGAAAGGACCCCACAGGAGACCCTGCTGGAGATGTGCTACCAGAGAAAGAGTCTCGCCCCACTAAACCTGGCACCGCCATTCAGCGCACACACACACAAACAATGGCGCTGTGTGCTAAATGGATTTTATTGTGCTGGATGCTTAAGAGAACAGCCTGGTTTTTAAATGATTAAACCTAAAATAGAGGGCAGATGAGGGTTCATTTCCACTCTGCATACATACCTTTAGATTTCGAATTTCAAATATTTAAGCATCTTAGATTATGTAAATTCTTTTTACCAATTTAGTTAAAATCTTTCACAACCTTACATTTGAAAAAATTATGTAGAAATTACGGAAATCTTACCCATTTCTGGAGGCAAAGCTAATATTACATAGAAGAGATGCGCCTACGTGTTGGAAAATTGTATTTTTAGAATGATAAAACGAGTTAGTTCAACCAACTCACAAAATATGCTAGACTAGAGCATTGGCGGAATTTATGTAAAACCGATCGGTCGTATTTTATGCTAAACGACAGATACCCAGCAGCAATAAGAATGAAAACACTAAAGGTCATAAAAATCGTATCACGTGGATTCAGGTCACATGGTACAGTTAATCAATACAGAAGATGTAGTCAAATTAAGATATTTACAGAAATGTATTATGTGGTTAAATAAATTATTCAAAAATAATATAAACATGTTTATCTCTGCAGATGGTTACTTTCCGGCTTTTTTCGATAAAATCTTCATTCAAAAGTAAATGAACTCCAAAGAATAAGCATTAGTGTAACATGTGCTTCGGGTGAAAATTACTTAACATTTTATATGAACTTTAATAACCAAAGACACTTTTCATGCATACATAAATATGTCAAACTTTCCACTTCACTGTATTGTAACTACTTATACACTGCATCCACATGCAACCAAATAAAACAGTTAAATGTGGATATACAGTGGGTCAGTTAGAGAATACTTATTTTAAAAAGTTTCTCAAAACTGCTGTTACGTTACTGACGCTGCAAGCCCCTTTTATTTTTAAGTAAAAAATACTTAAGTTTAAAAATCTGTATCAATCGCAAAAAAAGTTGTAATGTCAGTATTAAAAGGGCCACTTTTCGGGCAGGACCTCCAGGCGCCCCCTGGTCATCAGCAGAGAATCCGCCGTGTGCGAGACTCACCCGAAATCCTGGTCCATGGATTTGAAGAAGAATTTGTAGCTGGGTTTGTTCAGGACTTGCTTGAAATCCAACAGCGTGATTTCCTCCGCCGCGACAGGGATTTTTACCAAATACGGCGTCTCCTCCTCGTCTATATGGTAGATTATTTTGGTTTCCGCCATTTCGCCCTGCTCCGCTTCTCTGTCCCACGACCAAACGAGGAGGAGGAGGAGGGGGGATTGCAATCGAGATACCGAGCTTGTTCCAGCCAGATAGCGACCGAGTTTAAAAGGTTAAACTGTGTTCTCGGTTTCCATATAATCGCCTGCCTTCTTCCCCCCCTTTGCTGAAGGAGCTGCTCCTTACAGAGGTATGCATTCACTCAAACGGTGTAAGTTTCTTCCCTAGCTCCTTGCTCTTGCCACGGGAAAAAGGAGGGGGGGGTCCAAAAGTTTCTCCAGCGCGAGCCAACGCGGCGTATGACGTCATGAGAGCGCGCCCCCACCCCCCACGAACGCCCCCTCCTCCTTTCCCCCTCTTTCGTGATGTCCGCCCTTCAGGTTAAACCATCGCGAACCCCAAAAACTTGCGCCACCTTGCCTCCTTTTACCTCGATGTAACGATGAACCAAAATCCGTAGCTTCCCGTAATGTTGTCATTAATTTGCGGCGTCGCGTGGTCTGCCTACCTTCCACCACTTAACTAGAAAATGAGCGTTTAATTCCTTAATGCCTCTAGCTCACATTCACACATGTTGCTGCTAAATTTGTATGCCAAAGAGTGAGACCATCGTGTTGCACTTCACTGTATTAATGCATTTAAGAAGTGCTGATTAATTCAAAGTAAGAAAAAAAAAAAGTTACGTGCATTATAGGAATTCAGGGGTGTAGAATCTTGGTACAGGTTCAGTCCAGAGACTGAATTGGCTCCAGCAGAGTTGGTCCAGAAAGTACAAATCCAGAACCGGGTTGTCTCTCAACTGATCTGCTGAGTACTGGGTCTGGGAATCTTTACACTGAACTGGCTGGTTGACACAACCCTCAGTCTGGATTTGTATTTTCTGCATCTGAACTTCCTGCGATGGGCTGGGCTGCCCCTCCCCCCCCGTCCGGGGTTGTTCCCTGCCTCGTGCTCATTGCTTCTGGGTAGGCTCCGGACCCCCCGCGACCCAGTAGGATAAGCGGGTATAGAAAATGGATGGATGCATCTGGACTTTCCACCTCTGGGCCTAGGGTCACCATATCGACTTGTGACTCTGATGTTAAGATAACTCTAGTACTATAAAGGCTTTGAGAAGCACAAAATTAAAAACTGTCCCAATGTCTTTGACTCAGACTCCTTTCAGGCACCTGTTCATTTCAGAAAATATTTAGACAAGAGACCAAACTGACACAGAAATTTTACTCAATTCTTTACTCCAGAATAAAAATATATAATCCATTTCTCTGCTCATCCAGAGTAAGTGGTGACCGCAGGGACAGTAGAGCAGACTCGCTCCCTATCACAGGGAATATTTGGTGGTATAACTGGGACCATGCCAGGAGTACTGCTGAGTGGAGGGGGGGGGGCTTCTGCAGGATGACTAAGCCAGTGGCCATGGAGCTGGTGCTGCAGGAGATACACAATTAAGAATTTTCTAGTTGGAGAAAATTAATTCTAGCCCAAGTCTAGTGACCAACTTCTATAATTCACAAATTTAAAAAGAATCTGCTGCCCATGATCAGATTCAAGAGATTGAAGTACCTTCCTGGACAGCATCATGGGTGTGATGCTGGCATCTGTGCCAGGCTGCCATCCTGATGAGGTGGGACAGGATGAATGAAGTCTTTCTTTCTAAGAACTCCAGGCTTAGAAGAAAGTTCACCCAACCGAACCAAAGAGCTTGTTAATCCAATATCTTCTTGACGCTGGAGGACTACGGAGGTGCCATCTTGTTCATGTTGTGTTATTGGGCCAACTGCAGTTTCCTTCTCTTCTGAAAGAAAGGATTCAATCTTGATGAGAGATTTTGATTAAAAGCCACCCATTTTGCAGTTTTAGCAACAAACCAGCCCACAGTTCTCACCAGCCATTTTCTTTGGCAGACCACTATCTTCTGCAACGTCCAGGATAGAGTGTGAACTACCATCCTTCTGCCAGTCTGGAAAATGTTTCGAAGAACCTCAGTGGACACAGGAATGAGGCCGACCTATTCACCCAAACTTCTTGGTATTGAAATGCCAGACCAAGAGTCTGACCCCTTTTGTCTAGGAACATCAATTAACCACTGATGTGTGATCAGTTCCAGCCCAAACTAAACGTTCATCAGGAATATTAGAATTCCTGGATTCTAAAGTTAGAATTCAGCTTAAGACAGTTCTTGCAGAAGTGTAGAAAATATGCCAAATATACCTCTTATGGAATCCTTTACAGGTCTCCAGTAAGCTCCAGATGGTTCTGCTGGAACCAGCATGCTTGAGAACAAGGGGCTGCCAACACCGTTGTTTGGAAGGATGATCGCAGGCCCCACGCTTATCTCCATTTCCCATCCTAAAGGGGAGAGAGAGAAGCAGCTGTAATTCAGCACAGAATGGACCATACAACATTACCCATACCTCTCGGAGTGCCCATGCCATTGCGCGAGATGCTAGCCGGCCGCTGGCGGCTGCCAGGGCCAGTGGACCAAATGGGCCGGCCAGACCTGTGGTATGAGTCACATCCACTGCATACCCAGTCATTCCCATCTGCAGATCTCCACCTGGGAACAGAAACATGACATCAGTCTACATCCCGACTCATACATGCACCTAAAAAGTCTAGTACCAGACCTTCCAGTAATGGAAGTTGAACTGAACCAAGTCACAGGCTGTAAGTGCACTTGTGTACAAAAACTCAATGCCGCAGAGAGACCCTTACAATTAACACGCTAAATTTTTACGCTTGTTCAATTTGCGAACTGTCCTGCAGTAGAAAAACAAGATCATGGGCAAAGTTTTGAAAAATAAGTTTTGGGGATCAATGAGAATCAAGTCGTTGGCAAGAGCCTATTAGTAGTAGGTGTTACTCAATGGTGTGCCCTGTGATAATCACCTTATGAGGAGTGTGCTGTGGCAGGAGTTGGGGAACATTGAGTTATTGTATATTCCAACATTCCTTGCGCTGATATTTATCAACCACACATGCACATTGTATACAGACTGCATAGACCATTGTCTTACGCCGTAAATGCACAAACGACCACGGACAGAATTCCCTGTGTGTTAACATACTTCGCTAATAAACCTGATTGAGAATGATCTAACCTTCCATCCACAAAGGAACAAGCCCGTCGTTTGGCATCCACAGTCTCCCCACCGACTGTGGCCACCAAGTGACACGTGATGTACATCTGTGGGTCGAAAGCAACAAAGAGCAGCATGAAGAACGGGAACCAGCAGCTACGATGGGAATCGAAAACCAGACCAACCGTATTTGCCGGTTGCCGAGGAAACACGAAGGTCTCCAGCAAGAACTGCAGCGTGGTCTGCTGGACTCTGGGCAGAATCATAGAGCTGGACCCAGTCAGCATAGTGTCAATCAGGCACCTATAAAGCAAGTGAAGATCAGCAGCCGCAACTCTGGGTTTACAGTCATTCATAAGGATTTGCTCACCCATTGTTCTCGAGGAAGGAGTATCTTGGGCGAGAACTCTGATATGGGTGTAGAGTAGCAACGCAGCTGTCTACAAACAGGGTGAGGGGAAGGCGACTGTCTGATCGGACAGAGGCTTGGATGTATAGGAAATCCCCCAGGAAGTAGAAAGGAGAAGCTCGTTCAGTTTGCCAGTCACCTGGAGACACAAGTTGAACAATTAAGTCTCCGGTTTCAAGTTGTCATTTCAGAGGAAGACAAGGAAATTCTGCTATGGTTGCCTGGGATTCAACAAACAGCAATGCGAAAGAGGTAGAGAGTCCCAGTCAACAAGCCCCCCATGACACAACCCCACCCATCTACCCCCATCCACTATTTACATTATATTCTTACTAGACATGAGTTTCAGGGAGAAATCCAGCAATTCCCCAGGAGGAGCTGAGGCGATGGGCATCCACGTTGGTTTAAGAATACTACTTTCCACATAGAATCTCCTAAGAGGGACAGCAAATCAAACCTCAGTTTTGTTACCGTATCACGCAGCACCACACACCAGCGCGGCTTACCGCCTATAACGGCACTCAATCGGAATAGCAACGCCTTTCATCCGCACGACGCCGATTGGAGATGGTTTCGGCGAATAGACGAGGAGGTTTACATAAATTAATGCATCCTCTGTGACCTAGGGAGAGGAAAATAAAAATGAATACTAATTATATTGTTGTAGAGGCGTATTTGGTCGAAAGGTTTGTTCTAGACATTAATGCGCAGTTCATGAATAGGGTGCACATTGAATACCTAGGAGTCCATTTAGAATAAGCTAAAGAAGCGCTCCATACATCAGTTTAATATGTGGGTACAACATTGCAGTTTCCTAATAATCGGTACAGAAACCCCGATATTTCAAAAATAGACGCGCAATTCACGCGTCAGTACGTGATGTATACCATTACACTGAGGAGCAGGTTACCATTAAAATACAAACCAATCTGTGGGCGCCGCAGTCCTTTAGGTCAGCTATTATGGTATACGTGGATGGTCCAGAAGCCTTAGCCTTGCATGATTCCTTAACGCCAGGATCCGCTCCTAGTCTTAGATCGGACCCCTCGATAGGAGTACCTATGTTATAAAGATCGGCTTTCACCGCAATCTCCAGCTCAGACTCACGGCATTTGACGCTGACAGTCCTTAGCAAATTGGAAGATGCATAGTTACTTCCTAGCCGATGAGACTTTCGGTGTTCATTCGTAGGAGCGCTACTCAGTTCTGGCACAACGCAGTAGCAGTCAGTTACTAAAGAAATGATCAAAAGGTCAGCGAGCAGCCTCCGTAATACTTCCACGATGCCCATGAGTGCCTACAACGCTTAACTCTCTGCCAGCTCGGGTCAGTAGGGTCGATGTTACCCCTCTGACAGCCACCAAGCAACGGCTAGTATGGACCCATGCACAGACTAAGTAAGAAAAGCACACCAGAGTTTAATTTACACACTGATTGCACTGACTTTTCTAAGCATATCAGTATAGATCAGCACTCACAACCCCGGCTGTCATCGCCAAACATGTGCGCAGGATTCCAGTATAAAATAGAAAATAAAAATAAAACATAAAACGGTGAAAAACATTGTCGTTTCAAGTTGGCCTAGTATCGTTGTTATGACAGTTAAATGGTAAAGCGTAATATGTGCCGATATGGATAAACCGAACGTATTATTCACGTACGAATCTCATTTACGCCGAGTTGTTGTTGTTGTCGAACAATTTAATGACTATTCGCTTCATTTAATATCATTTTCACATTTATTTTGTTTTTAATTCTCAAATAAAAAGAACACAATAAAAATACATGTCAGTTTCCACATCACTTACTTTACTAAGAAATAGATTGAAATAAAGATTTAAACAGCAGAACAAAACAATAACAATAAAGGGCATGAAAAATATCTTCAAAGACCGACACCCAGAGGAAATTTTGTTGTTCCAGAGGGATTTTCAATTACGTACCATTCACATGAGTTGCAGAGACGTAAAATATCATAGTCACTGTATAAACATTATTGTTATAGGTGAATTCATTCTTTTTAGTGCAGATACACCTTCTTCAACATTTGCTAAATTATTAGGCTCCGAATCCCGGTGACCGTGCACGGCACAAGCAGCTATGATAAATAGATGGATGGATGGATGGATGGATGGATGGATGGAAATTATGTTTTTCAATACATAGGCCTTATACCTATAATATTTAAATGTTATTATGTTTGATTATTTACATAATTTTAATTATATTATGTATGCTGACTCTTACCGATCTGTCAACCATAATACAAAGATTTCTGATTAAGTATTTAATGCAATATTCAAAGATGGGTACAAAAATAATGTACTTCACATTAGATGCATTCACACAAATCTCAGGAATATGGTAGACACTTGACATAAAACTACATAAAAACAGCAACAGAAGACCGCACTTGGTGCCACTCCTGTCGGCTAAGAACAGGAAGTTGAGGCTACAGTGGGCACGGGCTCACCAAAACTGGGAAGCCTGGGAAAGTGTTGCCTGGTCAGATTAGTATCAAATTCTGTTGCAATCCTCAGATGGTAGAGTCACAATTTTCCATAAATATGGATCAACAGTTCAGGCTGGTAGTGGTGCTGTAATGGTCTGGGAGTTATTTTCTTGGCACACTACATTTCTGATAGTATTTAAAAATTTTGTAAGGTTTCTTTTTTAAAGACTACACTATGTGAAAAAGATATATGATTTGTAGTGTTTTTCTAATGCAGTTGTAACCATATTCAAAAATAACTGTTTAACATATGACCATTATTGCAAACAGAGTCATTTCCATGCTACTCAAAACTTGTATTTCAGCTAATAACTGTGACTCTGCCTGCCGTCAGATACCTGTAATAAAGGTATGTTTTCACATAGGTTTGCTGTCCTCATACCCCAGCCAGGCCCTCTGTTAACCAAGCGCACCCTCACTGTGTCTTACAAATGCCAGTTAACGTTGCACATTTACTATGGGTATTACCGTTACCACGGAGATAATGCACCTATAGTTATCCACTAGGGGGAGTCCTATTCCAACATCTTACATAAACCTCCCAGACTGCAAATCCGTTTCTACGCTAGTGGTCTGATATACATGCAGATGTAAAATGTTTATGTTTATGTATCCTCTGTAGGCTTATACTCTCCCAGCCGTGATCCTCATTATCCCCACGTCTCGATCAATGGCAGAGGAGACACTGCTCAGTCGAGCTGCTCGGTGCTGTCCGTCGAGTCCATGGAGACCCTGGTGGAGTCTTTGGGTGTGGAGCAGCTATAGTTCCATCCATCCACCCATCCATTAATTGAATATTGAAAATCTCAATTGAAAATTGAATTGAAAATCTGGCTCCAGCCAGTTGAGTAAAGTTGCCAGCTCTGCCATCCATCTGTGTTCTACCCGCTTATCCTGATATGGGATTATTCTTCACTGTCCTGCTCTGTGTACCACGGGAAGAGGCAGAAGATGAAGAAGGTGAAGGTAAGTGACACATGCATGACAAGGGGGGGGGTAGACCCCAGCCGCTTTACTACCTCCAGTGCCAGGAGTTCATCCCGTTCACATCATCACCATCATCATCACCATCATCATCACATCATCACCATCACCACCATCATCATCACCATCATCATCATCATCACCATCATCATCACCATCATCACCATCATCACCATCAACATCATCATCACCATCATCATCACCATCAACATCATCACCATCATCATCATCATCATCATCATCACCATCATCATCATCACCATCATCATCATCATCGTCGTCTTCACATCAGTTGTTTTCTTCATTTCGTATGTAAAATGTAACAAGAAGGTTTTATAATAACTTATAAAAGTTAACCATATTAAGTGAAATTGTAGTGGTAGTTGTCATATAATTAGCTTTGTAGCAAATGAGTAGGATAGTGATTATTATTCCTGTAACCATGACCAGGATAAAGGAATATTTGATAATGACTGAGGACGCAGCACCAACTCATCCTTCTGTGATACACACGCAGAACTGTGTACAGCCATCTTCCTCTTATGCAATTTGTGTGACAGATATGGCATTTCCCACTCTCCCTGTTGCCTGTCAGGGCCGGCTGGAGGATTAGACACAGATTGCTGTATCATCAGATTCTCAGACTCCACTATCGCACCTGGCTGAAATCATATTAGATTGTTTCATCCATCCATTTTCTATACCCACTTATCCTACTGGGTCACAGGGGGTCCAGAGCCTACCCAGAAGCAACGGGCACGAGGCAGGGAACAACCCTGGACAGGAGGCCAGCCCATCGCAGGGCACACTCACAGGCAATTTAAGAACTTCAATCAGCCTCAGCATGTCTTTGGACTGTGGGGGGAAACCAGAGTACCCAGAGGAAACCCCACAACAGCACAGGGAGAACATGCAAACTCCACACACATGGGACCTAGGCGGGGACTCGAACCCAGGTCCCAGAGGTGTGAGGCAACAGTGCTAACCACTGCACCACCATATTAGATTGTTTCACAAAATGAAAAAAAGTACATTCCCAGGCTGCTTTAGAGACATGTGATAAGTGGAGACTTTTTTTTTTTAGTTTGATGACATTGCGGCCTGTATTTCAATTCTGCTGGGTAATATGGACTCGTGGTTTGTTTCAGTAAGAGATGAACCTCTGTTTAAGGCTATGAGCATCCCAGGGTTTTATCTCTGTTGGCCTAATTTGAGTGGCCGAGTTTCCATTGGCTCAGGGCTTTTGCACCTGACCAAACAGTCTGACTGAACAGGTACCTGATTGTTTGCTTAGACAGAGGTCTGACTGTAAAGGCTCTTTGCAAGTTGCAAGCTTTTCAGGTGCATTCTTTGGCTTCCAGCTGCCAGGATGAGGGTGTGTGTTGAAGGAGGGCAGCTGACAGATCAGTTTGCCTGGGGAGAGTCATGTTTCCTTCTGACATTCGGAAACTTGCTGGTTCCAAGCACAGAAAATGACAAATGATAGTAAATGAGGGCCGATGTGAGATCTGGGGTCTAAATGTGATGATTGAAGTCTACATGTAGTGCCTGAAGTATATATGTGAGCATTGGAGATTGCGGACTATGTGTGGACTAAAGTCTGAGTACCAGAGATGGGGACTTGAGTCGCACTTAAGTCACACAAACAAAGACTTGTGACTTGACTTGGACTTGGGTGTTGTGATTCGTGAACCATGCTCATTTCATGAAATTATTTATCTCATTATTTCAGTTTTTTCAGTATTATACGAAAGCAGGCGGCCACAAGAGCATGATACGTGTTACTTATGCACACGTACCTGCTGCAGTAATTGAGGGTATGTAATTTCGCGAATGTCTGTTACACCGTTTATCTGTTGCTGTGTGTGATTGACTTAATGAGTAAGTAACTAATATGTTAAATCCTGGTGTGTATTTTATAAAAGTACTCAAACATTGTTAATTTAGAGTAAACCAGATATCTAATCATTTACACGTAATCGTGTTATGTTAATGCGAGTTAAGTTTATTTCCGGAGTTGACTGTTAATGTACCCTGCCGTATATATTTAGCAGATGAGAGATTTATCTAACTAACTGACATTAATATTATTAATCTGACTTAATATATTGTGATCTGAGTTTGTATTTAATTTCTATTATTTAGAATATGCAATTTTGCATTATAATGAATGTTTGTAATGTAATGATCTAAGTAGTCACCGAAATGCAGAGGCCAGCTGTAAGATTGTGATAATTTACTGACTATATTTACTTCTGTTGTAGACCACAGTTAAATTCAGCAGACTAATCACAGCTGCCCATGTAAGAGATCAGAATGGTAACCTTGGGGTGGTGGGGTGGGGGGGGGGGTCACGTGCCCCCAGCAAGATCAAGGTGGCCAGCTAGTACACCGTAGTGGCGACCACCTCTGGGACAGAACCCAGGCATTAAACACAGTAAGCTCAGCTGAACTCTGTCCATAACACACTTTATGAGCTTTAATCCTTGATTTCATTTGTCTCCAGCCTCCTGCCTGTTCAGTTCCCTGCAGACTGAAGACTCTGATTTGTCCCTGCCTAGTCACCATGGCCTCCTACTCCCAAGCAATGGCCCTGAATTCCTCACTTCCTCAGTCACTAGCAGCACGTCGCCTCTGGTGGAGTCACAGAAGTACATTGTGGTGCACATCCCTGCCATAGTCTGACTCCCGAGACAGAGTGCTTCCCACACCGACAGCAGCTTTGTAAAAAGAAATGAAGAATGAGGAATCTAGAATGATCCTTCACACAATGACCCCCCAGTCACATCCACAGAGACAATGGAACCAGCCTCACCAGTTTTGGCATAATATGCAGGCAATACGTTGTCTTTTAACACGTAACTATTTTACAAATAAAGAAGTCATTATTAATGTAATAATATAATATACTTATATTAATATAAGTATATTATTAATGACAAGAGTTAGTGAGGTGAGCGTGGTACGTGCTCCCCATTGAAATACCCATCGCGCTGTGGGCTCCGCGCGGAGTGCATGCTGGGACCTGTGATCTGTCCGGAGTGTGTGCGATCGTGCTTAAAAATCTTTTTTGATCTTTTAAAGATCTTTTGTGGTGTTGTTTCTCCGTTCAAACTCAACGTCTGAAAAGCTATTGTGATATGAGGGACATACAGCGGCCTTAAAATCATTATATATGGACTGCATCATGGACGTGCCCCAGTACCTCTTTATGTCTAGCGACGCCAATGGATTGTCTGCTTTAAATTTTCCATAATTGTTCTCAAATGTATTTGGGTTTCCCTTGATATAGACGTGGGGTTGTGTCATCACTACGGTGCACTTGTACATACCGTGTAAATCACATCACCGTCAAAAGTACTTCACTCTCATTAGCTTAGAGTAGAAAAACTGAATGGGGAAGCACTGCAAGTTCTACAAGATCCCTCCCATGACACCCCACGTAAATGAATTAGGCCTACTAAATAGTCAGCCGACTACCTGAAATACCACGTACGGCGATCAGCAATGTGTAATTATGTGCCAGTAAATTTATCGCAATTGATATCAAGTATGCAAGCGTCCGCACCATTACCACATCATCAATTATCAGCCCTTTGGACCCTTTAAACGATCCTAAATCTGCTGGGCAGGCTTTCGGCTGAATTTATCCAGGGTCTGCTTTTTAACCCCGTACCTACGTCAGTGCTACTTGTCCACGCCCCATTGGACCCGTACGCTCAAGAAGAGTGGGTATGCTGTATTTTTACTTTCAAAGGGGGTACTCCGCTTCAACTCATGCATCGTTAAAAGTTATTTTACGAAACAGTCTTTAAAAGTAGGAGTGCCGGGGTTGATTTGACAACAGCTCCCTTCCCCGTGCCAGTAGCTCCGATTTTCGGACCCTGACACAACCATCCGCTGCGACTCTGCACATTCAGTTTCGCTTTCTTTCCAAAAAAGGATCATTTTCACCCCCATTTGGTAAGTGCCAAGGAGGAAACCCCTCTTTATTATTTTTATACGCTAAGTAGGTCGATAGGTGAACCTAAACGATTGTCGAGGGAGTAAAAAAGGAAAACTTTGCTGGATTACTGCTTTGTAGTTTCAGTGTTTCTGCGATCAAGTTGCATTTATTTGTACTGATTTAACACATTTAAGCCTAGCATCTTTATTGATAACAAGTTCATGAACTCCTTTATTGTAGTATTATCGTTTTTAACTCGGCCTATGCACTTCCTAGTGCGCATGGGCGTGTCAGTGCTGCCCGTTTCGTCACTGTCAGCCTGAAACGCGGTCAGAAAAACTACATACCATCTTCAAGTTATATAGTCTATTTCCCCAACACGTAGAAGTGGTGATTGCGTTTTAACTCGTAAAACGCTGCGTGTCACGTGTAAATCAGTCGTACGCAGTTAAGAAATCGCCTTGCAGTTCAAGTACCGAAATCGACAAAAGTAAATCCGCCCGAGTATGCAGATTTTCCAGATATATTCACATGGCAATTAATGCAGCTGGATCGTAAATACACCCCAGGTTGATTCGAGGCTCCCATTACCAAACGGATCGCCTCTCCCCTTATAATTGCCATCCACCAACAACTGCTTCTGATTATTTTCGCACGTTTCTTATAAAACTGGTGGATCTGCCATTAGGGTGTATTTTGGTGGATTACCATTTGCTGTATAACGTAGGCCGAATTAAATAATCTTATGGGGAAAATTCGATCAGATCTCCAAGTTTTTAGGATTCGGTCGGGAGTTGTATGCATGTCGTATTATGCAACAGTTACTTCCAACCAAGAAATCTGATTACAGTGGTACCTCAACTCGAATTTAATCCGTTCAGAACTCCCGACCGAATC
>JAODUD010000100.1:44607-72675 GCA_026784285.1 Stomatorhinus walkeri
TCCAACCAAGAAATCTGATTACAGTGGTACCTCAACTCGAATTTAATCCGTTCAGAACTCCCGACCGAATCCTAAAAACTTGGAGATCTGATCGAATTTTCCCCATAAGAAATAATGGAAAAGCAATTAATTATTTCCCGCCCCCCAAAAATAACACTGATTTTTTTTTTTTACATTTAAACACAAAATGAACCGGACAAAACAAGAAAAGCATATACTGTACTAAACGCATCTAAGCACATTTATCGAATATTAGTAATGTTTAAAGTAAGAAAATAAATGCATCCAAACAATTTTTTTTTTCTAACTTTACGCAGCTGATCATCCGCTCCTTCCGTGTGCCACGCCCCCTCGTAAAACCCGTGTGGAATCCCCGTGTGATCAGCTGTTTCTGGCTGTTGTCATTAGCCTTCTGTATTTCGTCTGCGTTTTGCCTGCCTTACCTGTAATTAAACCCTGTATTCCCTAACGTCTGCGCCTTCATCTCCGTTCCGTCCCCGCTGGGCACGACAATATTTTATTATAATGAAATGTATTAATCGTTTATTAAAGTAATCAATAAAATCTTTATTTTTAAATGTATTTTATTATACAACAATTACTCTTTCTGTCTATCATTGTCTAAATGTATTTTTACTGTCTAAATATATGTATTCAGCTAGTGTAAACATGCACGATGCTATCACAGCGAATGCGAGGCTGAGACTGAAGCGTTACCCTTTGTTTCCCCACGCGAGCAAGTTCTTAGGCTGGCGTTCATGATTTGACTTATGAGATTCAGATCGAGTTCTAGGTATCTTTTTTTTTTTTTTTTTTTTTTTTTTTTTTTTTAACTAGTTGGTTCCATTTTTAAGAAATTTGGGTTCTAATCAGTTCAAGAACGAAGGTACCACTGTACCTGTAATTGCAAGATGGAGTCCATCTTGCACAATAAAAGTCAGATAACGTTGAATGTGTCATTAGTTAACGTCACTGTAAATGAAGGGAAATGATTTCAGATTATGCTGAAAATGACAGATGGTTTTGGTTTGGACCCCCTGTTAGGATGTCCCCTTTTCCTCACAGAGGACCTGCTTTTCACACCCTGCAGGCCACAGTAAATGAAGATGGAAAACCGCAACATTCTCCGCAACCTGCCCCAGACCCCGAAGCCCTCCCTGCCTGTACTAGGTGAGCCACTGGGGGCCCTGTGCTCTTCAGGGGCCCTGTGCTCTTCAGGGGCCCTGTGCTCTTCAGGGGCCCTGTGCGCAGGCTAACAAGCTCAGGTCCCATCACCTCATTGACGGATGTTGATGTCTGCGTTTGTAAGGCAGAGTCCCTGAAACTGTCCCCCTAAGCTGTTTAAAAAAACTAAATAAATAGCTAGCATGTGTTGACAGAGCGTAGCTAGCTAGCTGGTTGGCAGAGCATGCTGCTTCAGCATCTCCTTGATGTCTTTATTTAATATTTAGTGTAGTGACTATTTATGGCCAATAGGGGGCGCCAGGCAAATGTGTGGTTTGAGTGTCAGTAAACTGCCTGTGAATAACTGCTGACCTCTTCCTCCCTCTCGCCAGTGCTTTCCAAGCTCGTCATGATCATCCTGCCCATCGCGCAGATCACCATAGGTGAGTGTCACCCTTCCTGGCCTCGTGCGCCATGTGTGCGGCTCACCCCACCCTGCTTCTCCTCCATAGGTGTGGTGTACATGAAGGACTGTCCGGCAGAGCACTACATTCCCATCTACCTGGTGGTGACTGGCTCCTTCAGCCTGGTCCTCGTCATGCTCTCCTGCCTGCCCAGCGCCCAGGGGTCAGACGAGGGCAATCAGGGGCCTCTGTACAAGCTCTGCACCACCTGGAACTCCCTGGTCTCCTTCTTCCTCTTCTGCTGGTTCATCGCCGGTAAGATGTTTGCCGGGGGCGGCGCCGACTGCCCGGTGAGGTTGCTCTCCGTCAGGGCGGCAGCGACGTGCCTGTTCACCTTCCAGGCGGGAGGCCAGCGTTTGCTGAGAAAAGGCCCTCGAACATATAAACGAATCGCCCTGCTTGGTTTTTGACCTGAACGTGGGTGCAAAAAAGCAGCCAAAGTTTTTAAAATACCCCTCTAGTTTTACTCTTGATAAGGGTTTGCAGGTCAACTAAGTTTTATTTGTAAATTCCTTAGTTACTGATGGCGACACCCCGACAGTGGTGTCCAGCCTCCTGGAGAAAGGGGGGGCATGTCTGTGAGGCTCACAATCCTTGTGACTGTGTTTCCTCAGGTAATGTGTGGATATACTCCATTTATGCCCCGAACTATGACCCGACGGTTGGCGTCTCGTACTGCAACAAGACGCTGTACCTCTTTGCCTTCTGGACGACCACGCTGTGCTACATTCTGCTGGGGCTCATGTTAGTCGGAGGCTGCTGCATGTTGCTCTGCTACTGTGTGCTGCGCAGGAACGTCCAAGACGGGGCTGATGACGTCTGAGGAAGCTCCGCCGACAGCTCCCTGACCACTGTGACGGTCAACTGAAAGTCCCATGTAGTCCCTTATACTCTGTCTGTTCTATTTGTTGTTGGACAAACTTGTCTCACACCATACAGGAAAAGCTATCACAACTTCCTCTCCTGTCTACCCCCCCCTTTTCACGAAACCCACATTTTCCTCACCACCCCCCCCCCCCCCTACAGAATTACCAGAACTTCACATACTTCCATAATTCCAGCTGCTCTGTACAGAGCGTGATTCCTCACTGTTCACATTACATGTAATCTATTTTGTTGAAAGGAAATTTTATATGCCGTGAAATCCATGGGTACTTATGGGTAGAAAATTCGCAGGTCGTATCAGATCAGCATTTCTGAGCTGCTGTCTGAGCCTTCATAAGATTCCAAAGACGACAGGGTGTGCTCAGGGAGAGCTCTGCAGTTTGCGTGTTTTGCACTGATATTATGCCCTACATATGCTGCACTGATGTGTTTATCTGTTGTAGCCCTGGTACAATGTGGGATCTGTAATCGGAGGATCCCGCTCTGTAGAGAGTCAGGTGTGAGTTTCACTGGCATAATTATACTGCTATTGAATAAACATGCATTATCACCAACAATGTTATGTCGCCTCAGTCGATTGGACATTGTCACCCTTATGCCCTTCTAGGGCGAAGCACTGGGGAAGGGAAATGACCGGGGGAAAAAATAAGGCAGGCAGAACAGTGTCCGCTGCTTCTAACATTTCAAACTTCCATCCATCCATTTTCTGTAATCGTTTGTCCTATTCAGAGTTGCGGGGGGGGTCTGGAGCCTATCCCAGAGGCTACGGGTGCAAGGCAGTGAACCCCCCAGGATGGGGGTGCCCTCCCATCTCATTTCAGACTAGTTTTTCAATACTTTAATATTTCACACAGTTCAGTGGTGGTTTTTACCACGTCCAGTCTCGGTTCTGGCTGGACTCCAAACTTCCTCTTTCAGGGCCACTTGGGGCCTCACAGACTTCTGTGTTGCTGGTTCACTGAGGGGCTCAAAGGGAGACACCCACCAGTGTATCATCGAAGTTTAAGAAGTAGGGTGGCTAGATGCTCCAAGTCAAGCGGGAGGCTTTGAGCCAGGACAGGATTTGCAAACTACCATTTCAATTGAAAGGACCTGACCTGTATTTCACTTGAGCACAGAATTCTTGCTGCGTGCTGATTGGTCAGTCTCCTATATGCATGCATGTACCACATGTTAATAGGAAACAGCTGGATGAGTCTTTCAATCAAGGAAACAAACCAGTCAAAGCGCAAGAATAACTGAAGTATTTAGGAGCTTTTCAGTCTTTAAGTAGTTTGTAAAACCTGTAGCACACAGTGTCTCCCTAACATCGATAATCTGGTCCCCCTATGAAGAGCACAATGGTTTTTTTTTTTGTTGTACCTGTGAGAACCTGCTGGCTACACAAAGTTTATAGTCGACAGTCCCCAAGTAAAAATGCATCTGGCAATTTCTGGCAACTTGTGATGTCAGGAAGGTTCTGCGCTGGTCTTCTACAGCCTTAAATCATCGCTGACCGGGTGCTGGGAATATTTGCAGTGCTACATTCGTTTAATGGGGGTGTAACTGGCAACGTGTCACACGGCTTTACTCAGCCAAGAAACATGTACATACAAGATCCACACTGTCCAGTGCTGACTGGATAAAAATAAACTGGCATGACAACACATGCTGGAAAACACCTGCCTAACAAAGATCTTGCTTCTAAAAACAAAAAAAATGAACATATCTAAGATTGCAGATTAGGGCCTGATTTGCAGGACAGTGCTGACAATTTTTAGTGCATATTTAGTCACGTTTGGCATTTATTGCGACAGATGCGTGACTTTGCTGACTTTCTTCCAGCTGGGTTTCGTCAGTGTTTAGCCCTTTGCGATATCCATTCAGATTTTAAGCCACTTGAGTACACAGAGCAGATTCACGGTCTGTGAAACTGCAGGACTGGTTGTTGCGTCGGAGACAAAGTATGGTTTGGGCGTGTGCAGCAATTGGCCTGCGGTTATGCCAAGGGATTCTGAACTGTAGCTGTGCAGTCATGTTACCTAGACAACCTGGTTAGTCCAATTCCTGACTCTATAAAGTGAGCTGGCGGGGTAATAGCTAGTCCTTGTTCAGGGGGCGGACAGCAACACAGGTGCTCTGTTGTTATCTCCACACAGGCTGGTGGGTGGGGGCGGCGGTACCCATGCGCGTGTGGCGAGAGACGCTTTTCAGGTGATGTTGTTCCTTTCCATTGTTTAACGAGATGAGGTTGTGCATTTACACCACGCCTTATTTCAAACGATTTTCCATCTGTCGAACACATACGCTGGTGTACGGTGTCCTAACTTCCCCTTTAGGTGCGATCTCTGGCCGTTTCAGTTTGAAATTTTACGTTTATCAGCGGACTGAATCGTCAGTGAGCAGACAGACTGGCTGCCTGGAAAGTGTTAGTCTACCATTCAATAGAGCAAAACAAACTTAGAAAAGGATCTGCTGTTTTTCCCCAGCCCAGGGCGTTCCACACCAGGGGGAAGAAGGAGCTTTCTGTACAGCCACATCTCCCTCACTTTCCACTTTGAATCTCATTGCAATCCGTTTACATTCCACGCAACTCAAAAACATTCCACCAGCTGTCCATTTTCCTAGCAGTTCTACGGCTAACCTGACTTTCCCAATAAACGAGGGCCCTTTGCAAAGTGCAGCCGAGCCAGACAGGTTAAATTGAGGATTTAATTTCAGGTGTCATCTCAACCTACAGTTCAGTCAGTTGCATTTTTAAAACACGTGATTGGAAAAACATTAACATCTAAAGTACGTGGCGCAATATAAAACGAGTTAAATGCCCGAAGACAGACCGTGCCTGACGGTAACGTTACCCACAGGCCGTCAAACCACTTCTCCTCCCAGAGTGAGATTTCACCTCACCACGTTAGGCTTCAGTTTACCCACAATGCACCAGCCAGGCTTCCTGAAATGCTCCTTATCTCTGCGTTTTGAGGTTTCCTCGCAGCATATCAGCTGAGTTGGCGTGAGGTCCCGTCTTTGAGCCTTGTGTCTCTGACAGCTTGCCGGGAGATCACACTCACGCCCGATCCCACCCCAATCCCCTATCACTTAATCCGCGGCAGCGATGGTCTCCGCACAGTCACTGAACAACATCAGAGGCTTTTCTTCTCAGTACTTCAGAGAACACAATTTTTTCCAATTTGTCTGGACCTACACAGATGAAAATGTCATAAATACCCACAGTGGGGGGGGGGGGGGTATGCCTGTTCCGTAAAATGAATCTACAAGCTACGGGTTGAGCCCCTTCCTATAAACGGCAAACTAACCAGAAAGGATGTGTCCCTAGAATTCCATCAAGGAATGCCTACCATCCAGGTCACTTATCTCTCTTTTCTTGCCAACCTCCCTCCAAAAAAGCCCCCCAATCACTCCTTTTTCTTGATGCAAGAGAAAAATGTAAGGGGTCTTCTTGCATCCAGTAGTCTGTGGGATTGGGGTAGAGGGGTCTGCAATACTTGATAAGCTGTCAGACAGGATGCCCCTCCTCCGGCTCGCTCTCACTGGACAGCAGGAAACCAGGCTCCGCCTCCTCCACTGACCCACCTATACCGAGGAGGGGCCAAGTGTTAATGGCATTGTCATATAATACCTTCTACATTCATACTGTTACTGAGATACATTCTGCATTCCATATATCACTGGTAAACCTGGTGATAAGCAACTAGGAATCCTTCAGGGTCAAAAAGCCTTGAGTTATGAATACTGGCGATTAAAATGACAGAATAGCAGCTATAGTACTGATTCACAATGTAGGATATTGTGGTTGCCCACATGGCCATCTCGAGTCTCACCTTTGGCAAGGTGTGTCAGCAGTGCGGCACTCCTGGACTCCTGATTGGACAGATCCGGGAAGCCGCCACTGGCAGGGCCCTCCCCTCGCGTCCGATTGGAGGAATCGCCCTGCCAGTCACTGAGCGCCCTTTGAAAGGCGGCGGCCAGGCAGGCGGTGAGTTCCTTGGCCCGCTCGACCCGGCTGCACCAGAACACGCGGCACTGCAGCTGCCGGTTGCGTTGCTTGCAGATGTAGAGGAAGACATTGGGGTGGATGGCGTCGGCGGCGCAGTACGCGATGTCCTGTAGGAACGTCTTGGACAGCTGCCGGCCCGTGCTGAGCTCCTTCACCTCCACGTAGCGCGGGCGCACCACCAGCGCGTGCTCCTTCCCCGGCCTGCTGGGGGCGCTCTCCAGCAGCCGGCCGATGGCATCCCGCGCCTGCTCCGGGTCCAGAGAGTAGACGTTCTCCGAGCCCAAGTACTGCAACTTGAAGAGCGGGTCGCCGTGCGACAGGTCCTCGGTCCTGTCGCGGCGCAGCCTGCGCCGAAGCACCGCGGGAGACTTCTTCAGGCTCTGCATCAAGGACATGCTAGCTCTGGGTCCAGGGCCTGTGCTGAAAAAACAAGCCATTAAAAAACAAAGAACCGCGTTCCCCACAAATATCCAGTCCAGTCCCTTATCCCCCTACCTGTACCTAGTCACCTCAACCACGGCTTTCTCTGCCTGGGATGCCATCATGTAGAAATTCACTGCACACAGTGTCTGCCCGTACACCCCACAACTGAGTTCACTTCACGCATCGATAAGCAGACCGGCTGCATGTGCGGTGATGGGGGACAGTGTGAGACTATGCAGGTTAGAACAGCATGCTTGTATCCGGAGGGTTGCTGGTTTGAATCCTGGGGCTGATCAATAAAATGTAGATCTGCAGCCAAGACAGCTCATTCTGCAGTTATTTTCAGCCTTAATTACTTTTTATTATATGTGACCAAAACGCTGCTCCTGAGATTACTCCGCATGGGCCAGTGTACTACACACATTCAGCCTGTAAACTATAAGGCCCGGTAGGACTGCTAAGGCGCCTCTCTTTTCTGTTTAGCAAAAGAAAAACATCGCGCTTATTATGAGACCTGTCTGTATTCCCTGAGTAAACGTGTTAGTAATCTTTGAAGTAATCTCGCGATCTATAGCTGATCCTATGATAATTTCCTGATCACGGAGGAATGCATCCATGTGAGAAAAAAACAACTGAGTAATTAAAAAACATTATAACTGCAATCTGAGACAGGAAGCGGTTTAATCGCAAATCTCTTTCAAATTCTTAATTAATTATAAAACTAATCCTAACAACATCTCCGACAGATCTAAAATATTCTTCCACGTCTCCAATTAACATGCTCTTCCCATACAGAGAAATGCGGTCAAAAACGGTACAGATAACACTCACATAGGAAGAAAAGCATAAGCAACGCCTACGTGTACATGCAGATATGCACAGGAACACACGCACAGCTGTTTATCATTATGGAGCATTCGTAACCAGCGGCGGGAATAAACGGCTTTATCGATCTTAATCACAACGCCACCTACTGGCGCCTTCTGCACGCTAATCGCCGAACTGACATAGCGCTTCTGAAGCCACTTATATTTGTGAATATACCCTGCACTTTATCACCTAAACGTTTTCCAGTACTGAATCTCTAATCTATCTTATCTTGATTATTAAGTTACAGTAAACGGAAAAACGGCACAAAAACACAAACCAATGCAGGTTTCAGGCCGAAACGTGACGTAAACGTTGTACTGTTGTTCAGACTATCATGTCTGATTACAGTAAGCTGCAAGATCCTGCACACTCTCAGAAAAAAGGGTAAAAATCTGAACACATTTTACTTTTTTTCTGAGAGCATAGTTTCCCGCAACTGAAAACTTTAACATTTCTGGCAACCTCGTCTAATGTGCCCAACTTGGTCTCCTAATGTTTATCTTGCACTATCTATAATCTTTCAAAACTCGACCTTTCAAATGCTGATGATCTAACCTACTGATATCCAGAATGACAAGTAAACTACTGAATGCCTTTTAATAAATGCAGTTATACTACTAGCAGACTTCTTTCCTTTCATAAAAGAAGGTCAAGTACAGAAATCACTTTCATAAATGGTTAGAAAGTAAAATGTTTTCACTTACTATGTACAATTAAGTTCAGTCAGTCACAATATATAAACACATCATAAAGTGGGTGAATGTCAATAAACATACATAAAACACAAAATAACTGTACGAGAAATGTGTTGAACACTGCTGAAGTGCCGAATGTTTTAAAAAACAATTGATTTCATTATTATGAAAGAGTTATGGCAGAACCTCTTAATTTTTTTACTCTTCCTAACTATATAGACGGACTTGAGAGAAAGAATCGTAGATTAAATTAGTCGCAAACAACTTTATTATTATTATTTTACGCCATTTCTTTTTGTTTCATCGACAGAAGGAAATATGCCAATGCATTTTGATTTACTCCTGCAATAATGTCTCCCTTTAGTCAAAGCGTCCGCGCCTGAGCTGTAGCAACGTGCAGTTAGATGGCGGCATGAACAGGCTGAAATCGAGAAGTGCCGGTGACCCGAAATATCTGAAATCATCACGAACTGCAACTACACCGGATGCTAATTATCTAGTAGGCTACGTTTTCAATTTCGTGCAAACTTTATCTCAGAATAATTCGTGCAAGGAGCTAAGCGACCGGCTTGTAACTGTTTTTCTTGTTCTTTTCCCGGAAGAAATCCATAAACACAAATATACTTCATACCTGAGCCATGCAAGTTGCGTGAAAAAGGCAGAGTTAATGTATTGTTATCGAGGAATCCAGGATTATGGAGATAAACTTATTTTGCTTCACGAGCAGAGGGAGCAGTCGCTTATTCCGGTTATTCCGCAGATATAACTGAACCGTGCAGGTTTCTGGCTAGCCGCGTTTCACCGTAGGCGTCTCCTCTTCGCAGCACTGACGTTACCAGCGCCTCCGCGTCTCCACTTTCCCCGACGAGTTTCCTCCTCTTTCTCTCATTTTTCCTTTTCTCTCCCTTTTGAAGGAGGATATATGTACGTGACAACGAGAAGAGGGGAGATATGTAAATGATCACTGGATGTTCTGGTTAGATGGGTTTGTCCCAAATAGGGGAAGACAAGGATATCCGGCACGTCCAGGTGTTTGAACATTATTAGGACTAAAAGGCCGTGGGAAAAATGCATTTAATTTCTGACACTGTTTAACGTGATCGATTTTAACGAAGATTAAATTTCTTAATACAAAAGTGAAAGATGTCTATTTTATTTTATTATTTCTAAATGCCCTCGCTGTACTCTGGTGCATGCGTTTCTCCTGTATAAATTAAAGCCAATAGTGTAATAAAACGACACCGTATCTCTGTAATTCTTACACCTCAAATGATAACCTGATTATATAAATTAATTTTACTCACAAAATAATACTTAAAGACTGTATTATTTAATGTGGCCTTCACAAAGCAAAAACGCCTATCCAATTAGTTTCCTTGAAATGTGTCAGTATTCTGTGGGACTAAATGGTTTACAAGCAGATACATAAGGATATAGTTCACTTTCGATGTCCGAAAACATAGTTAGATTAATTGGCCTGAATTATCCATAGTATGTTTGCCTGCATTGGACAGTGATCAGGCTGTCAATTTATATGTTTGGATTGGTGGAACAGAGGTATGTGAGGAACCATGTGAGAATCAGAGATGAAAAGGTAACATGTTTATTAATAACTTGGAATATTTCAACGTGACGTTACTTGTGGGGCGACATCATCTGTTTTTAAGACGGACTAATTCTCTCTAACGGCACACGTCCACACCCAAATTTATGTGACTTTGAGCCCTGAGATACATTCGGTCATGCTATACTTAGGTCATTGCAGAAACTCCGCAAACAGCACATCTATTACTACACCGATATCGTGGTTAAAATGTCCAAATACGGTAAAAGGGCGACGTTAATCTGGAGTCTGCTGACATCGGCGTGGCGAAAAGACTGTGGGAGTTAAAGATTACTGCCGCCAGCTACGTCACTGCCATAATGAATCAGACATGATTGGTTCAAAAATAAACAGTGCATGGGAATCGATATCACGAAGGCCATCCAGTCAGTATGTATTTTCAAGGACAAACTGCATGCCTACAACCAAATCAGATTTTGACGCATGGGCAGTCTGAATAATAAGCATTTATTCTTGAAATTAAACAATTTCCTGTTTGCCTTCATGTGGAAACAGATCGGTTACCTGTGGTTGTGCAGGTTGGTTGACTTTATAGGTGAAATCTGTGGGTGTGTGATTTTAATCACTTTATGTTTATTTTAAACTGCAAGATGACTCTCCTGGTGCACGATTAATATAATTTGCGAAGAATCTCGTATAGGTTTGCGGCAATGATTTTTTTTATGAGGAAAGGTGCATAAACCTCCAACACAAACTTAATTTTTAAATAAGTTTCAAATATTTCTACACTTCAGCGCACACTTTATGCCACCGCCCGGTAAACCTGACTCCCTTATATACAGTACATAGGGTGCGTGAAATATTTATTGCGCACCCTATGCGCAATCAGATCTATCTTGTATAGTTTTAATATTTGTTATTGATAATGTCACATTTTTTGTTACTGTCAGTAAAAGCAGACAGCAAAGCCACATTGACAGTATGTGCGTAGTTTCCGGTTTTTAGTGGTTTATCGGGAATGTTATGATGGTCGGAAGCCCGCTTATCCAATCAACGCCAAGGACTGAGTCGCGCGTGAGACATTTAGCCAATAAGATCGAGGAGCGTCCCCGGTAATTGCGCTGCGACGCAAACAGGATGTTGCTGTCAAATATAAAGCCTGCAAAATCATTCGCTCTTACTGTAGCGTCATTTACAAATAGTTTGTGCAATTCTACCGTTTGTAACTTAAGCATCAATTCTAAAGCAGCTTACATCCCGTATTAAAATGTACGTTTAAATCTGGTCATTTATTTAAGCTCGTTTAAAGCTAGTTTAACGTAAGTTTAAAGTGTAATGAGGTATACTGCATACGTATTTTATAAATAATGAATAAACGGTGTAGATCTGTACAGGTTGTCGTGGCGCTTGCATACTGATCCATGTTACAATAAGATCAAGCAGGTCACGAAAACCAGCGGACTGTGTGGCGGAAGTCAAGGGGTTGCACACCTTAACAATAGATAAACGCAGATTTGATATTAGTATGCGAGGGCTTTCTGTGCAGGCGCCATTAGAGGATTTCTGCACGGTAGATGCCAGGCTGCATGACTGAAATAACCCTTTGCACTAAACGAATGCACCTGTAGAGCTTCCCCAATGTCTTCTTAACCAAGAGTGCTAATTTCATCTGGGAAAAGGTATTCTGGATGTGTTTAGTAAGTCCCAGGTTTGAGTGATTTCAAGCACAGCTAAGTTAACCGAGGACCCGGTCTTGGAAATGGACTTTATGATTCGCGCTGCCACGCCGGAGGACTGCAAAGATATATCGAGGATGATCATGGTAACCCAGCAACGCATTGCTTTTATTCCGTATCAGATTGAAATTGCCATTTAGCCGCAAAATAACACTTCTCCTATTGTATGTTATGTTCCGACTTTGCCGGTTACACGCGTCACGTGCAGCTCCAGTTCTATTTTGGTACTGGGATCTCCCAACTACGTCTCTCATTTTCATTCTCATACTATGTATAGCGCTATGCAAAATCTAATGTCCTAACAGTTGTATCACTGAAATCGAATTAATTTGGTTTCACTTAAAGTGAAATTCCCCTGTTCTCTGCGCTTCTAGGATTTGGCGATTTATGAAAAAATGCCTGACCAAATGAAGATTTCACATGAAGGTACAACAGTACTGGAGACCTCCTACGGAAGGACAGCTAGGATTTAATGCATCTAGCGATATTTTTTATCTTATAAATCTCCTAATTTGAAGTAACAGTCAGGCAGCAGATGCTAACGCTGCTTAGCTGGGTGAGTTCAGGAAGCTCCCTGGTTAGAAAGTGGGGATCTTCTTATAATCCACCTACTTCCCCCAAATGCTCTCTTTTATGTCTTTTAGTGCTGGAACAAGATGGGTTTTGCAAAAATCCTTTCTTTCACTGCCTTGTTGCGGAGGTGGCAGAACAGTACAGAACGACAGAGGGTAAAGTAAACAGATGAGTGAATCAGTATGGGCCTACATGTTTGCATGCTTACGTCAGGCCTTGTTCAGTACTGGGAGCAGAGACATATCGGTTAGTCATAACTCCAGTGTAGACTTAAACCCTCCCACATAGTAATCCGTCTATGCTTTCAGTGTCTGATTAACTGCTGAATCTGCTTAGGGAAGGAGCCACAGATGATGATGATGATGATAATAATAATAATAATCAATCCTTTATTTATCCCCATGGGGAAATTCCTTCTTATGCCTCCCTCAACTTGCTCTTTTATAGAGCAAGCTGTCCGCAAGGGGCAGCCACCTTAAAGATCAGCCTTTATCTCATTGACTGCAAGGCCCTGCATGTCCCTTTGTCATCACTTGCAATTGGTCCTAACTGCCATCTGACATTCTAGCCCTCTGTGTTGCTAACCAATCAGAGCTCGGCATGAAAGACATTGACCATATTTGCCTTTGCAGGATATACAGTGATTGGCTATGCCCTGTTCTTCTACACATACAGCACATGGAAAGGCCGTTCCGTGTACATGGAGGACCTCTATGTCATGCCAGAGTTCAGAGGTAAGTTTCCAGGTGAGCACCTGTCCATTTATGTTGTGTGGTGATCCTCAGCAATGCATTTACCTGCAGTTTTCTGTGTCTAATAAGGACCGGATTTTGTTGGGGGGGGTTCTGACTTTGTTTTTGCTTTGCAGGGAAGGGTGTTGGCACGGCATTAATGAGTAAGGTTGCTCAGGTGAGGTCATTCTTCTTTGCCTATGAGCAGAAGCATACGGAGCAGCACTGTATGTTGGATAATGTAATATAAGGAGTAGCGATGCATGTTGGGTAATGTAGTGTCTGCCATTGTAGTTGGGTGATGGGAAACAGTGTATGGTGGGTAATGTAGTTTTTTTTTCCCTGTGCAGGTGGGTAAGGAGCAGCAGTGTGTGCGTCTGCAGTTTTCCGTGCTTAACTGGAACACTCCATCTCTGGAGTTTTACAAAGCCAAGGGTGCCCAGGACCTGACAGACAGCGAGGGCTGGCATGTACTGCGATTTGATGGGGAAGCGCTGGACAAACTAGCGCAAGAGGCACCCAAAACTTAACATTTGTATCAACCATTGTAAACAAGTGGTGCGCCAACTTAAGTGCACCGTGAAATAAATATCCCAACGTGTATTTTTGGACTTCTTCCCTTTGACTTGTTAACAAAAAATGACATAAGAACATCTGATGGGTGATGAACCTTTCTGCAGCATTGCTGTCTATCACAATCTTCAGTGCTGAAGTCAGTGCCTTGGTCTGTTGAAAGGGGTAAATGTAGACTGCTTGTAGCATAAGAAGGATAAGTGAAGAAAGTTAGGGTTTGGGAGGTGACGGACCTGAAGCATAGCTTCCTCTGCTGAATCATACCTGCCAGACAGTTCAGGGTGATGGAGGGAGCCGCCCATCTTCCAGCATTTGGCTGCCCTGGGATTCTCAGGAAGAAAAAGCCAGACTTGCTGTTCTCCAAAGCCTCTCTCTCCTTTCACAGAGTGCACGTCCTGTCCTTCTCCTTTCCCATGACCTCCCTCTAAAGTCTGTCTCACTCCTGTCCCCGTCACACCGGCTTTCAGCCCTGCTGCCACGTGACCCCCCCCCCCCCCCCCACTATTCTTTTCTCAAGCCTTTCACTCTTTATTCGGGGATTGTTTTTGGCTCAGCTGTTGCAGGGCAAGTTTTCCTTGCTGATAGTCCAGTCTCGCTCCAGGCTTTTCCCTAATATAGTCATTTTTAAATTCGTCCCAGTTCCTCATTTGGCTGTGGCGCCGTCTGTGCCTCTTTATGATGCCACAGGCCCAGGTTGGGCACAGACACACACACACATACAAACACACACACAGGTTTTTTTTTTTTTTTGCTGTCTGCCATAGCTGTGTCTTTGCCAGCTACAGGTCATGTGACTTGGGGGTAAAGCCACATTCTTCAATCATATGATCTATTTAGGTCACCTGTTAATATTATTTCTGGCGTTCGAATAACAAACCGGTGAGTCATGGAGCAGAGTGGACCAAGGGAGCAGGTATTGCACACAAACACTCCACCGTCCTGTAAAATGCCCAGCGTAGTGTACGGAAAGGCGCTAAACCTGAACATTTTCATTGAAACACCCAACTCTAAATTAACTGAAGGTTGCATCGGCTAAAATTGTCAGCTGATCAATGACAGTATTTCATAGTTAACCCAGTTTGGGTTTCTGTGTGTGACAAGTTCAGCATTCCTACAGTATTCCTGTGGCTTTTTAATGATCCCGGGCCACATTCTGTGCTTTGTTTTTGAGTAACTTGGTTTTATTTTTAATGCTGGCATGTGCTTTGTGGCGAACACCTGTCTAGAAGCCAACTCAGAGCTATTTTTGTAATCTGAAGTACAGTGATTGACAGTAATTACTTAGGTGCTGGGCTCAATATTTCAGCTCTTAAACAAATAAACTGCTAAAAAGGGAGAAACTATCAACAGTTACAGCACCCCCATGTGGCAATTTTAGGTATTTTCTGTGTTTTTGTCTTTTGTTTGTTTTTTCTGCTTTGGATCTCCTTTCTACATTATTATTTTCCAACCTGGACCTTGGGGACCCCTAGACAGTCCACATTTTTGCTCCCACCTAGCAACTGTAACATGTACCAGGTATTCGGTGTTCCTGATTGGCTGGGCGCTGATAGGGAGCAAAAATGTGGGCTGTCTAGGGGTCCCTGAAGCCTGGGTTGGGAAACCCTTCATCCTTTCCCTGCTTTGTAACGTAGCTATGGCTCGTAACAGGCAGCTAAGTAAACTGCCAGGACATATTGACGATTTCACGGTGACGTGCAGGCCTACGAATCCCTGCCGTTATACTCAATACTGTTCATCACAACTTTCACTAGTGGAGTATACGCCTACATAAATCAATATTTGCTAAATGAACAATTGATTTCCTTTCAAAAAAGAAATACAAAAAGCAACCTGACATAAAAAGATGTAAAAAGTTCATGTACTAGTGTTTTTTATTTATTTATGACACATAATTCGCACTTAAAAAAACATTTAAACGCTACAAAGAATATATGCATTATTTCTGCCTGATTCTACTTGATGCAAAATATACATATACAGCTATCCTTCAATTTGCGGTAATTCACTTTACACTCATTTCGGTCAGACGCGTCTTGTGTTTCGATTTACAGACCGCTTTCCTCAACATTACGTTTTTCAGTTAAATGGCATTAAAACATTAAAAGCCGTAGGTTTCAACATTAAGGTTGGAGGCAAACATTATTTGTTTGGCACAACAGGTGAGTGCAATAAAGTTTGATTAGATTAAATTGCATTGATTGTTTCAAATAGTTTTGTTAATTATAAGGTTTTTCTTTGTTATATGTAATAGCTTAGGTAGAGCAATGTAATTCTTGTCTTAACACAAGCGTTCACAGCATCACCCATTAAAAAGATAGCATAGAGACAAATTATTGAATAAAAATTTCCATCATGATGCAGCAGAAGAGGAGATTAACAGTCTCAAGGTCCCCGATGCCAAATTTAACTCCATTTTAAGTTAAGGATGAACTTTTGTTCTAATATATGGTTACATGCGCAGGACTTGTCTGCTTTTCCAATGACACGCGCAGGCTATACAATAGCACCAATTTAAACAATTCAATATGATTATTTCACAGCTACCCCACTGCGTCAACTCACACTGCTGGTACGTTTTTACAGCGTTGTGAGAATATGCTCAGTGGAATATACTCCATCTTGAAAGTTACCATTAAAAGTAGCTATTATTCAGAGATGCGGGATATTTTATAGTAGACTCTCCAGACCAAAGGGAGAGAAGGTTTGAAATGCACAGTCTTGGGGAGATAACATGGAACTAGACTGGCTCAGACATAGGCGTTCCTGCCGTAGTGACTGGGCGTGTTAGGTAGCCCAGTGTCCTCGATTCCTCGCCTCGCTGAGTATACCGTACCTCTTGCAGACTCATAGTGATAAGGCCTGGGTAGAGAGCGATAGAAACACAAGTTTATTGTTGTAAACGTTTGATTTGTTGTGCAGGTACAGCCAGAGGCGTTTCTAGAGATTTTGGGCCCCATGCAGGAATATCATATTGGGCTCCCCTGTCCAAACATTTTTAGGCCCCTTAGGATCCCTTGGAATCCTCCTAACTCCACCCCCCCCCCCCCCCTTACGGCGCCCCTGGGTACAGCACTCAGAGGGGCACCGGCACGGGGAATATGGATTATATCGGAACTCACAGTTTCTCTGAATTCGCCGACTTGCAGGAGCACAGCAGACATACCCCACCGCAGATGGCGATCGTAGCCGAAACCCAACCGATATACAGCGCCTCTCCGAGTTCGTACCTGAAAGCAGCACATTTCCATTTCGTTCATTTCCGTGTGCCGACGAAACAAATAACACAGAATGGGGGCGCCTTTCGTGCCCTGAGAACCGGCGTTATTGAACAGCAGAAAGCGGCTTTGGATGAAAGTATTTACTGCAACCCGTATAAGGCAGGGTTCCAGGCGCGAGATGGACGCTGATAAATTACAGTGCAATAACAGTAGATGGCAATAACGTAACAAAAACGGGACCGAGCCCTAACGAACGCCTACTTACTTTATCCCTGGATAGAATGGATCAAAAAACTCTTGGGTGATATTAAACGCGTACCAAGATACAGATATCATAGTGCAGAGACCTAGAAGGGAAACAAGAACAAAAACGAAAAGTAAATTCCTTAATTACTGCGTCGCTATGATTCAACGTAAGTGTCCCTTCTCACCTTGGAGCAGGAAAAATGCGCCCCCAGTTCCAGCGATCCTTCCCTTCAGCATATAGTTTTCTCCCATAACTTTGGAGCACTTCATTCCGACCAGGGTGGCAAAGATGCCCGCCGTGCCCATCGCTATGGCGGCGATCATAAGCGCTCGGGACGCTTGAAGGGGCCCTGTCAAAAACGGCAAAGCAAATATAAGTAACGTGTACGGTATTGGGCCATATTTTAAAGGATTTCAACTTGGTTAGCTCTCTTTATGTGAATTTTCATAAAGCACACAAACTAGAAAAGGCAAAGTCTACATTTTTAATTCATGTTCAGTCCATCCTCCTGAAAGGTCAAACGCGCATATTGAGGACTGGCTGAGTGTGTCTTTAGCACGAACGGACCAGATAAGGCAAGAAGGGACTTAAAGTCTCGGCATTTGTTGATTCTCATGGAATCGGTCGCAATAGACATCCACAAATTCTCATAAATGTTTGCGGTAGTAATAACGTTTCCATCCACGGTGGATACCGGAGTAACGGTTCGGTAAGGCAATCCCAGCATAACCCACCCCAAAAGCGCAAGGAGAAAAGATACTGCTTCAACAACGACATTCATTCTACTTATGTTTTGCGAAAACTGCCACAAGCTCCCAGTTTTAAACTTTCCGTAGGCCTAATTATATTTGACGTCAATATGTGGCCAAACGTTCCGCTTATCTTTGGGTCATCCCTCAGCTGCAGGCTGTATTTATAATTACTATTTTGCGCCAAGACTTGGTCGTAGTTGAAACCTTACACTTTTCTGTGACATGACGATTGTTAAGCGATTAGTTTATCGATATAAAAATTCCGATAACGTTCAATGTTCAAACGGGACACGGTTTTACCACGGCCTTCATTGTTTTATGCCTGCAGAAATAGCCCCCTTTGCAGAACTTTATCATACTATAACGTTCGCCGGAGTTGAGTTACCTATCGAGACGTACAATCGAGCCTTTTTGCGCATGTGCAGTTCCACAGTTTGGGGGGTTAGCGTAAGGTTTTAGGGGTTTAGCTCATCTCGACAGAACACCGGCAGTAAACTTCAGTCCTTATAGGTTTTTCCTTTCACTAGTTGTTCTAAGTTGCTAAGACTATCACAAGAATTCCCAATTGCCTGAAACACTATTTATATTATAAACTGCAATCTACTTCATTGCATGCATCACTAGTAACCTGGATCAACTTATGAGCCTGCATGGCGGGGAAGAACAATTTCAGAGTGTAATGTAATTAAGAATTTGTTTACACTACAAATTGTTGTTGTTGCTACGGTTAATAATAATAATAAATCTAGTAGTAGCAGAGTGAAATAGTACGCTTTCAGTCTGTTTCCTTCTCATTTTATAAATACAAACAAAATCAGAGATTAGTTTCTATGCAAGTCAAAGACATATTCCATGTCTATGTCTATAGTAGGTAGAATTCTTGTAATCGTCTCCTGACTGCCCCCCCCCCCCCAACTCCACAAATCAGCTTCAACTTATTCAAAATGCTGCTGCAAGAATTTTACCAAAGCCCATAGAATACAGAGCACATCATTACAGTTCCCAGATCTTTGACTGCATTTTGGTTAATCAGAGAACTTGAGATCTGGACTCGTCAGCCAATCGTGCCCAGATCCAGAACTAAATATGATGACATGGCATTTAGTTATTATGCGACTCACTGCTGGCGCTGCTCACATTGAACGTCAGGAGGCTTCCAACAATGACGATCTCTAAGACTAAGCATAGAACTATTTTATTTTCTATAGTTTTTAATTAACTTTAATGAAAATACGCATTTTTATCATCTTGCACGCTTCATGTTTACTATTTCATATACCCATACTCGAATTTTATATATTTTTTCACGTTTAATTTAGGTCTGTGCTTTTAATTTCTGTAAAGCACTTTGAGTGCCATCTGTTAGTTGAAACAAAATCTTGGTCTGGTTTCGTATTCTCTGGACCTGAAATCACCTCTGTAAAATAATATGAAAGTAAACTTGCCTGCAAGTTATTTATTTGGTTAAGCATTATTATTAGACCGCGCAGTGTAATATACTGGCATCCCGTCCTGAGTGAACCCTTGTGTCCTGTGCTGCCTGGGGAAGCTCCAGCCCTCCCACGACCCTGGATAGGTTAAACGTTTAGAAGATGGATGGATGGATGGATGGATGGATGGAAGTGTGATTTGCTGAATTATGTTATCCAGCCCTGCGAGTGACTGATATCCCGTACGGCGTGCACCTCTGCCTTGCACCCTACACTGACTGGGAAACCGTCCACATTCCCAAGCGACCGTGACCAGAGTAAGAGTTTGAAAGATGGATATTCCACTTGTGTGACGCTGGCATTCAGTACCTTACCGGACAGCGCGAAGAGAGACGGGAAGTCGCGGCAGTTGAAGGAGCCGCTGGAGTCGCTTGCACAGGACATCCAGAGGTTCTCGTAGATGGTGGAGGTTCGGATCACGTTTCCGTCATCGCTCGATACTCTCCAGTACGGGTTTTGCAAAGAAACTCCGACCATGATTACACTCAGGAAACCAAGAAGAAAAGCTAATACTTCAGCGACAGCACGCATGTTCCGAATGCTTGAATGAATCGCTCGAAGTGTTCAGGTGACGCGATGTAAAATATACAGACACGATTGCAAAATCCAGAATACAACTGACCATCAATATTGTAAAATTACTGCGCTTTTGTCCCAACTCTGAATTACCTGTAAACAGTCGATGATATGATGTATTGTTTTAATATATGTAATTTATAAGGGCGAATGTGAACCTTCACGTCTGATTAGCTTCTTCCGCCTTCTGCGATAGTCCTTCTCATCTGAATGTAATTACTTCAGTCCATATAGAAATGACATATTTATATGTGAAGGGATTATATGTGAGTCGTGGGATGGATTTCGTCGTGACATGTGGTAGGCGAATATGGCTCCTCTAGTGGCTGGACCTTGTGGTTGTCGTCCCGCTGGTCGGATGCGAGTCCGGGTGTTTCCAGGGGATTTCCTCCTGTCTCCGACGGGCGTCCAAATAATGCGGGATCGCGCTCCAGTCACTCGCATTTGGCTCTGAACGCCTCCCAGGCTTTAAGATTGTACCCTGACCGCCGTGAGCGCACCTGTGCAGTAGCGATAAACCATAGCTGACTAGCGAACGTTCTACCGTTCCAAACGCATAAACCATGTAATACTAAATGCGCAATATAAAATTGTATCATCTTATATGTATTGTTCCAACAAAGTCGAATTACTTTTAAGTGTCATCGCCGGAAAAGCTTAATTTAGTAAAAGAACGACATACCTATGAATCTATTCTTTTGCACAGTCATTTCACTGCCGATCCCTTCTGCCTGCAAATACATAACCTGGATAGGGTCGCCCGAGCCCGTCCGTGTGTTTATTAATTTAGTGTGGGCGTTTCAACCTTTCTCCTCTGTAACATATATTTTTCGCCCCGAACAGTGGTGAGCAAACAAACTGTAAATTTCCGTAATCCGCTAATGGAAACATCTCTACAGACCCCCTACCACAGAAAGCCCCAAATTTCGACCAAAAATTACCATAAATAAATAAATACATAGATAGATAAATAAACAAATAAATAAATAAATAAATAAAGTTTTCAGTTTCTGGGACGGCGTGAATATTCTTTGCAAAATCTAATTAAATGACTTACTTTGTTTTTAAAAAATGAAAACGTTGAGCCTTCCCCAGTCTAACTAATTCAGACACACTCCGGTAGTGCTGATAATGCAGAAGCCACAATAACACCGACATGATGATCGGGGGAAACTGTCCCCCGTTTTAATGATTTATTGCGGGGATATTTCGCATTGAAGATCCGTTTGACGATGTCTTGAGCGCGTAGTAACACAGTGTCCCTAAACGGTGTCTAAGCTGTATTCAATTGAAGGTGCTTTTTAGCAATTTTTCTAATGGGCTTTTAAAAACCAATGCATTTAAGTGACAACACTTGCAAACGTACACAGCAAAAACATATTCTTTAACCAGCATTTCGGGGTAACCGCAGAGTTCAGTAGCTATAGCTCCCTTCCAGGCTACGAGACGACAATAAGCTTTCAGACCCTTGCAGTGGGTTAATGTTTTAGAGACTCGCGGCTTCGAAACCATTTCCTTATTGTTCTCTAAGTGGAGTGAAAACCCGCCAATGTAGCCTAATCTCAGCAATGCTGTTATATTGCTGGTTTTAAAGAAACAGTATACACACAATCACAGTCAATAGTACGACCACACAGCTCTCTTTATGGCTCTGCGAAGCTTTCCGTGGTTCGCTTTGTAGATGTCCGCAGTGCGTAGCATCGTCGTATAAAAGGTAGGATGAGTTAAACAATTCGTTACATGCTCCCGCTATGTTAAGACCTTTAATACATTCTACAGCAATCATATTCTCAGTGACTCATTCACTCATAAAATAATCTATCTTCGATAACTGTGTATCCCTTTAGAAGTACAGTATTAGGGAGTCGATGCAGGGAAGAACTAAGCCTACCATGGAGCAGCATTGAACTGGGCCACAGTTCATCAGAGCACCAGGAGCGGAGACGCTGTTCGGAACGCCCCCTAACTTCCATTGTCTATGAGTGCTGTCAATCATGGATGTTTTCCCAAAGGCACGTTAGTGACGCAAATATAATTTTACTAGCTTCCAAAATGGCATGAGTATACACAAGTAATACCCATAATTATTGTACAGTTTGAGAATATAAGTTTTTATGTTGTGAATTTGGAAGGAAATGGGTGAAATCTTAAATGTTTCCTCTTTGGATAGCCTACCTCCCCAGTCCCCACAGGCTTGGCCCCCCCGTCCTGGGTTATTCCCTGCTTTGAGCCTGTAGCTTGCGGTTAAAGTTGGGTATCCCCGCGACCCTGCGAAGGATAAGCGGGAATGGTAAAGGAATGGATGGATGGAGCGATACAGTCTTTCTCCTCAATACCCCTCCCATGAAAATAATACATTTCCGCTCCAACCATACACACATTAACTCACAGCGTCACACCGCAAGTATTGTTTAGAAGCGCTAGTTCGTCTGAACTCCGGAGATTAAGAGCCCACGTTCATATAGCGTTTATTATCTTATATTGTTATAATTGTCTTATTTTATTATCAGTAATTGTTTTTGATGTATTATTGGGAATATTATAATAATTTAACTTTATCATAGGTATATATGTAGACAAAATTCAAGTTACAAGCCTATGGTGTTCGCTACTATCCCGGATACGAGGGCACTGCTGTACACCTGCCTTTGGCGAATTTGAGAGACTTACCTGCCTGGTTTGGTTAGATTTGCTTTGAATTCCTATAGCCCCCCATTTTCCTTCCAAAATAACTATCACACTGCTCTCTAGACGTCCGACGTGCATTTTAACTGAACGCCTTGTGGTTAATTTATTTCCAGATAAAATAAATAAATAAATAAGTGAAATTGTGGTATTTTTCACCAAAACTTTTTAATTGTTTAGTACCTAAATTAACAAAGCTTATGAGCACGCTTAAAAAAAGCATGTAAAAAATATTTATCTATGTATAAAATGCCGACCATAACTAATATCAGTATAATTTTGGATAACAATAATTTAAACATTTGGAAAATATAAAACTGAATGTGAAATTAATTTAGCATCGACATTAATAAATAAATTCCTGAATTTCCATGTATTTGTTCGTATAATTTTAATTAAAGGTGGTCAACGAATAAACCCGTGCGATTTGAGTTTTGTAACGTTTTAAAATAGCATAGCATCGTTTTCGATCGTTTTGGTGATACAACCTATCATGTCTAGAAACTGTCGATTATACATACAAACCTGATTTTTTTTACATTCATCAGAAATGTATAGCCTACTCAAATCAGTACAGGTGTCATGTTAAAAATGTTTTCAGATAAATGAAGCAATTTATTACATGCAGAATTACATATAGATTATACAATAAGGGACTTTACATTAGTTACCGTGCATTTTTTCGAAACGTCGCGTATTCGCTTAATTGTAGCAAAACACTTGTAAGCAGTTTGCGCTTTCGATCATTCATTTTATGCTTCATTTGCATTTATCAACTGGTGTCAAGGTTATAATCAGTATGTGGTTTATCAGGCATCTGCTAACAAACGGGCAAATAGACACGTTGCATCCGCCGAACACGCCGCCTGACACGTGATCTGCCAGAGAGTATACAGGTACCGTGAGGTCCCTCACCAGTACGCTAGCTGCTGCACTCTAACTCCAGTGTGAAATTTCGTCTGTTTGAGTTTACGGCCTTATATATTCGCATTCATAGATGTGGTTGAAGGTGATCGGTAAACTTTGTGTATGATAGTCATGCGCTGCTTTTCGATAAGACCGTTTACTTTCTTGCGCCCCGACAAAAACAATAAAACGAATTTCTATTGTAGAAAATATACAAAAACACATCCAAAAGCATACTTAATGAGATTTATAATTATATTAAGCAGAAAAATGCACAGCCAGAGTATTCAGATGCATATAAATACATGCCATATTTAAAGGGGACAGAGTTTTATATATGAGATGAGTTTAAACCTTTAGGAATATTTCGTAAGGACAAGGTTCTTAACTGTCTCTTGAACGAAAGAAAAGTGTGTAAAAATTGTGCCACATTCATTAATGTGTCAAAATGCAGTACATATATAGTGGAAACAAGGAGTAAACACCTTTATTAATCGAATCGATTTGAACAATTATTTCTGTTGATTAAAATATTATTCCGTCCATCCATGTGTCATCCATCTCCCATAAGGCGTCCCGTACAGCTGGAGTTAATCTCGGGAAGCACAGGGCACCTGGTAAAACACTCAGAGTAAGTTAAAAGAAATTTCTCTCTTTTTTCTTTTTGGGACACTATATTGCGCGTTAACTTGGGTAGTTTTTTGCTGCTATGTTGTGATATGTGGGTATCCACTGAATTAAATAGGAAATGGAATGTTATTTTGTAAAGGAGTAATGAATAATTTTTATACGTATATGTATCATTTAATATATTAAAAAGAAAATGAGTATTTCTTTACCTTAGAGCAGGGCTGGGGCATCCCCTGAAACGAGAGAATACTATACTGCGCTATAGTCAGCTACTGATTTTCCAGACGACTGCCCTTTCTCAGGAGTCGTTACAGAGGTTCGTTAAGGTTACGGGTTTTTTATACGAGTTAATACAAGGACAGTGCAATTATTAGTGCACTATACAGTGGTGGACGTTGATCTTTACCTTCTAAGGCATTTTCAGCTGCAGTAGTCTGATAGGTGTCCTCTCTGACCCCTGCTTTACCCCATTGTCCTCAGATTGACTTTACTGTACATTGACACTGCAGTTTGAAACCCTGTAATCTGCTGTAAAGTGTGGTGATCCTCTGTGTAATGTGTTACATTTTCTGTAATCATTTGTCCTAGTCGAGGTTGCGAAGGGTTTAGAGCCTACAGGCGCAAGACAGGGAACAACCCCGGATGGGGCATCAACCCCTTGCAGGGCACATTCACACACCATTCACTCACACATGCACGCCTATGGGCAATTTAGTAATTGGCAGTTTGGTAGCCCCAGTTAGCCTCAGCTTATTTTGTACCCAGAGGAAACCACACAACTGCATGAGGAGAACATGCAAGCTCCATACGTAAGGAACCCTTGCGGAGACTTCAACCCTGGTCCTAGAGGTGTGAGGCAACAGTGCTTCCTGTGGTGTTACCTATCAGGCCTGCTTACAGCTGGCCAGCACCTCCAGTAAGATTCCTTGGAGGATCCTTGGAGTAGCTGAGGTGAACCAATCTGAGCCAGAAACACATGGGAGAAGGCAGAGTATGACTACACAATGAAGTGTTACATGCCAAATCATGTATATGACTATATAATGAAGGGCTACATACCATATAATATACGTGACTATACAATGAAGATCTATATGTCATATAATCTATGTGACTGTATAATGAGGGGCTATGTAACATATAATCTATGTGACTATATGATGAATGGCTATTGGAGTAAAAACATGGTGAGATGGAAAGGGCATGAACAAGGAAAGGTAAAGCATTTACATACAAAAATGTCTACTTATAAAGTGAGGCTCTTGCAGCTTCTGTACAGTGGTGAAGCCTCCCTCTGGTGAACTGGAGGGACTGCGGGGGGGATTAAGCAAGTTCGGAGAGCATGGTCGTGTGCGTGACAGCACCTTCCTCCATCTGACCATTTAGAGATGGCCTTCTTTTCTTCTTCGTGTCAATGAACAGGCCCCATTGTTTCTCCTGCTTCCCATCCTTAGTGAACAGTCCTGATGTATCCATATGCTTGGAATGCAGTAAAAATGTTCGTCACATGATAAAAAAAAGGCCCCGTGTGGCACGAAAACATGGCAAAACACAGAAAAATACCCAGTCGAGGTTACATTGTGTAGGACGTTAACGGCATATTGGATTGTTAAGGCACGATCAGGGGTTAGATTCAGACAAGCTTTCTAAGGTTAAGTGCTTTGCTCCTATTGGTTTTCTTGGGAGTATTGTTTATGGTAAATGGTGTAAAGTTCAGGTTCAGAAAGTACAAATCCAGACCAAGATTTTGTTTCAACCAACCAGTTGAGCATAAACAGTCACAGTCACACAGGCCCACCTGGTTGGTTGAAACAAAATCTTGGTCTGGATTTGTACTTTCTAGATGTGAACCTTACACCTCTGCTTATGGCTTTGCTTACAGCATACATCGCAAATACAGATTGCACAACAAAATTTGCAAAAAGCAAACAAATTTGCATAAAAACATTTCTTTGAGTTTGGTGCACACAGAAACGAGAGGCTTTTGAATGTAGTCCCCCCCCTCCCGTTCCCCCCGGTGTGTAAGGAGAGAAGCGTTTGTGACTTTAGCGCGCAATCGGACTGCAAATGCGTCTGGCCCACTGGGTTGTGGGGCACTCAGCTGCAGACTTGACAGTACCACTGTGACCCAATCAAAGCTTGTTCTGAGGGGGGGGGGGGGTTATTTCTTTATGGAAAGCTTGTTTGTTCAGCGTTTTGTTACCCAGGTGATCCCACTTCAATGTAGCATTTACATTGCACCCTTGCGTCACCGCCCCCCCAGCCAAGAGGAGCTTTGTGGACCCTGGGAGAGTCTGGTGACTCAGCGTCTCTGCTGGTTAAAGAGATGGGACGTGGGTTTGAGTCTGGGGGGGGGGTCCTACAGTAGAACCCTTGAAGGCACTAGTCAATGGGATGTAAGATTGGGCTGCTCAACGCTGCTGCTGAAAGTCAAGTTAAATGCACGACTCCTGTCTTTTGATTTACTGTCTAACAGTGCATAGCTCAGGTCCAGAAAGTACAAATCCAGACCAAGATTTCGTCTCAACCAACCAGCTCAGAATAAAGAGTCTCAGTCAACTCAGTGACTGAGTTGGTTGGAACAAAACCTTGGACAGGATTTGTACTTTCTGAACCTGAATTATCAACCTCCGTTATCTAGATGTGTGTCGTGCTACTGTCAACCTGCATTTTCCCCTCAGCATTATTAAAGTAACCATCTATATTTTTTACTTATTTAGCAAATGCTTTTATCCAAAGTGGCATTTTTCCTTGTTTTTCTGAGACACCAGGGTCTGGCCATCTGTGGAGCAATCGGGGGTTAAGGGTCCAACGGTGACATCACTCCGACAGCTTTGGGATGTGAACCGGTGACCTTTCCGATCACAATCACAGCATCCCAACCTACTGAGCTGAATCCATCCATCTCTCCATCCATCCATTGATCTCTCTGTCAGTCTTAGAGCAGTGGAAGAAGAACACAGGCAGAAGCAGCCCATAGAGTCGTCCTGGCAACACGGCTTCCCACAGAGCCACTGGCAGAGCCTCCTTCTCTGGAAAAGGGCTCATTCACAGAAACTGTTACATCATAGCGGCCTGCCTGAGGAATAAGTATTAGGGTCGCAATAGACCCCTGTAGGCATGACTGGCCTCCTAATATACGCCAAACACACAAATGGATAGCAGAACATTATATTAGGAGGTCTTATAAACATTTTCCCAAATAATCTCACACTGATTTAATTATTTATACTCAGACCATTTTGATAACCATTTGCTTAAAGGCATAATGCCGGAATTCTTCAAACTCCCTTTACTGCCATATATAGGGAAGAATCGATCAGTCCGTTCTTCATTTATTTGTATATCTCCTGGCTTTCTTTACCTTTAATGACGTTTCATCTCCTCAGAACCACACAAGCACCCCATAGGTGCTTCATAGAATTGTGAATTGAGACGAAATTCATAGAATTGTTTGCTAAAGGCACAAATGAATTGTTTTGGGTTTGTTATGATCTTTGCAGCTAAGCTGTAGTGTGATTTGAGAAATGTGCCAGGCCAATGAAGAAAAATTGTAAAACTGCAGGAATGACCTCTGTCCTTCACGGAAGTAGGGTTTAAGTTTAATAGATTTTCCTGGGATAGGTACAAAGACAAGCTGGTAATGATCCATTCATCTTCTGGCAGGTTATCCTGGTCAGGGTCACCTGGAACCCATCACTGGGCTGGGATGCCGCTCTATGGCCGGGCATATTCTGAGGCTGGAGTTGGCCAAAAGGTGTGTATTTGGCCTGTAGACGGAACCCACACAACAACCGGAGATCACGCAAACTCCACATACAGAGCAGAAGCAGAACTCCACCCCCCAACCCAGGAGGTGCACGCCAACAGCACCACCCACTGCAACCCC
>JAODUD010000100.1:74474-84886 GCA_026784285.1 Stomatorhinus walkeri
TACTGTATATTTAAAAATCCGCGAAGTCGTGAATCCGCGATAAGTGAACCGCGAAGTAGCGAGGGATCACTGTATTACCATTTCAGATTTTAACTATCATTAAAACCGTGGTTCTTTACCACGCTTTGAAAAAGTTCTCCACCATCAAAGGTAGCAACAGTATCCCAGACGCAAGCGAGCGCTACCCACTACTTTAGGGCGAATGCTAAGTACGTTAACTTTTAGCTCACCGCATGATGTTGGAACTTCGGAATATCATAATTTGTCTAATTTGCTAATAGTTTGTAAGGTAAACTGAAGCTTTATATAATTTATATATATAATTATTGAAACAGAACAGTTTAGACCAGGTTCCTTTTTCTTTAATTATTTTCCAGTGTAACTATAATGTGACAGCATTATTCATATTCGTCTGAAATTCATGAATAATCGGTTGAACTCTTATGAGATATTGTTTTCATATACATAGGTAGGTCTACTGGCTATATATGTCATCTCCATGTTTATGCACAAAAAGTGAGTAGTGCTGCTAATTATGTTTGTGTTTTTCATGATAGAACTTGAAATCACTGCAGTTTGTGTATCAGTACTTAATCAGTATTTAAACATTTTCAGAACATTTTAACCATACCGCGATAATACCGATAAACGCACTTCAGATGGAACTTACAGACTTACAGTGCAGTACTGACCTCAAGGCAAAGTTCAGAGATGCAAATGGAAATCCAGACATGATTGCACAATTTCTGAGAGAGTTACCCTTGTAAATGTCCAGCAAATGTTGTCATTTGATTACATTGTTTGAACAATTTGCAGCACATTGACACTAGAATTGTCATTTCCCTGTGTCATTCTCACGTGTGATTTCATGACAAAATGACTGACTTATCCCCGATTTCTCCTGGTGAAAGACCTTGCAGCTCGTGACCTTCCACGGAGACATGGGTTAATTAGAGTGACCACTTACCCTGAACTGCATGTCACGTGAACCACTGCGCAGTTCCAGGGTGGCCATCTCTCACCCATCTGACGTAACACTCATGTTTTCAGACTCTCGCACTGGAAATCTTACAGCAAATCTACATCATTCCATTATAAACCGAAAGTTAGCTATATCAAAAGCATCGGGGCAGTTTGCAAACAACGCGGATTACTTACACGGTAATAAAACCGTCACATACATATTAATGTGTATGCAGACTTGTCTCGAATTGAAAATCTCACGCCAGCCCGCTGACTACAGCTGGCCACCCTGCTGTCCACAAAAGCATAGTACAGTGCTTCCCAACCCAGTCCTCAGAGAACCCCGGACAGTCCACGTATTCGCTTCCCGTCTTCAGTGTTCCTGATTGGCTGGGAGGGAGCAAAAATGTGGACTGTCCGGGGGTTCCCTGAGGACTGGGTTGGGAAACACTGGCATAAGGTGGCCAGTTATGCTTCATCTCTAGTATTCGCAAAAATCTTTTATTGCAGGAGCACCTGGAGAAAACGGGCTGCTCTGTTCTGCAAGTGAGGAACAGAAGTAACAAAAGCTAAATGCTAAAATATGACCAGCAGTATGTCTGAACAAAAAAAAAAAAAAAAAAAAACAGCAATAAAACTGATTTCTGAAGCAAATATAGTGAAGAAACCAGGGTCATCTATCAAAGCCAGAGGCAGACCAAATGAGCTCAGCCCCTGTCCCAGGCCTGAGTCGGTGAGATAAGCATGAGGGAGGAAGCTTTGATGAAGGGGGAGGGGGCACTACAGGTTAACTAGGGCGGGGGGGTGAGAATGGGCAGAGCGGCAGTACCAGTAGCGACCAGACGCTCCTCCAAGTGCGAGCGCCAGTTTGTGGCGGGAGAGGAGCGGAGCAAGGAAGGCAGTGATGCTTATCGGGTATTATGGAGCATCAGAGGGAACCGTGGGAATTCCATGGGAAACAGGAGAAAAAGTACGAAGCACATATAACCTCCCATCTTTAATTAATATAGTTTGTTTGTCTGGATTCAAGCTCCAGATGGTCCAGCATATTAAAACAAACCAAAACAAGGTATTACTTTCATTTATGATGATTCTCCAGTAGTTTGTCTCAAGAACTAATCATGAGTAATTAATGTAAATTGACCTTGAACGCTAATCACCAGTGCAGGTAAGCTTTATATAACACTGCGGCGTGTACTGGAAAGGCGCCTACAGACATCAGGCTAGCATCCATACTAGCATCCATCCATCCATCCATCCAGAGCTGGGTCGCTGCTCAGAGAGATGTCGCTGTGGCCAGCAGGTTAGCCCATCCTCTGGTCTGTGTGGCCCCAGTGACAGGGACACCTTGCCATCCTTTGGATAAGATGTAAAATGAAAGTCCAATGTTTGGTACTGGTGCAGAATGGCTGCTGTCATCATCCAGGCGGGGGCTACGCAGCGGGGGTGGTTGAAAGTGGCTCCCCATTGGTCTTGTAAAAATGCTCTGGGAGTCTTGAAAAGTGCCGAATTAATGCCTCCCTCCAGTCAACATTAAGACGGTGGAAATATGCAATACCCATACAGCCGATAGCAGCACTGTTGTGCAAGCCTTTGGGAAAACACTGCTGGGGGTCAGAGGATACCTGTAGCATCTGACACGCAACATAAAAAGGGAATATAAACAGCTTTTTCATTGTGTCTATGTGAAACTCACGGGCCTGGACCACATAACCAACTGTAGGCTTTTCTGCCAAGGGCTGCATGGTGGGAGAGAACAGCTACTCATGTCAAAACTCAGCTACACATAAAAATAGCAAGTACATTCGCAATAAATTATTACACATTGAATTTTATGGAACGGGATGTTCAAATAGCATTTTCATCTGACCAGCAGGGGGTGCAACTGCACACCCGATAAAATCGCCTAAGTCATACAGCCAGCAGCGATTACGCAATAACTTAAAGGACTTACACACGAGTATCTGTTTCATTACAACTGTTTTTAATTCCACAGTCAGCAAACAGCAATGTATTTAGCACATATATAAGTATATTCCTTGACAACGCAGATAAGAAAATATGGTTTATAACAGAGCTTCAGTGCTGACCTGGGACCAGTGCGCAGTGGTCAAGCTGCTGTTGTATAACTTAAAACAGTCTCTTTGAAACAATAAAATAGAGAGGAAGCACTTTAACTCAGCCCCCCCCCCCCTCCTTTAACAAAATGTTTCTTTGGAATAGCTTTTAGGGAAAAGAACAGGCTACTGAGTTTTCCCCTTAGTTTGACGATCTGTTTGGTTAAACGGCGTATTAAACGGTTGTGTTAAACATATGATGCAGCATAATCTCAACCACCGCGGCTTATGAAGCCAAAGTTCACGTCACTAATCACTAACAAATGAAATCTCTTAATACAACTGTCAAGTGTTGCATAACATACACTTGCTATCTGTTAGAGAATCGAACGATGTATTTTTACAGGGGATGCCAACACTGCCCTCTATGGGCAACATGCAGGAACACTAATCATTTTACCTGTACAAAACTTGCCAAACTAACAGAACACTTTAGCCTTGAGGAAACCCTTATTCCCAGTGACAGTATGGAACAGTCCTCACGGCATTAAAAAAATACATTCTTCACACACAAGGAATCTTAGGCAATACAACAATTAGATAGATTCTCTCTTTAAACTCCAGAGGTTAAGTAAGTCTTGATCTGAATCCGTGACATTTTATCCAGGAAACCGCAAACTTACTAAATCCACCACCTGTGTGCACAGTCATGGCTGCCAGCGATCTCTAACCTTATAAGAATACTCTGCTAGTCACAAATCACAGGGCCATGCCCACAAGAGCCATTCCACAAACAAATAATTAAAAATAAACACAGAAAGAGCCACAGACGGCGTGTTACTCTACAGAACAGCCCACAAAAAAACGCTGTGCGGCCGAGAACTGTCAGTTTGGGCTAAAAACACAAAAACATGGCGGTTCTTTAACAGGAACTTACCTTCCTCCCACAACACACCTAAATAAACAAATGACACCATTTTCACTCTTTTTAAAGAGGCAGCATTGCATTGGTAGCGCTGAGCTCCTGGTTAGACTTCATACCACTGTCCGGGCATCTAGGTTGTTTGTGGGGTGGGGGGTGGGGCTGCTAATTAGATCTTCTTTGCCACGGCCAGACCGATGAGTCCCGCCGCCAAGCCGGCGAGGCCGAGGCCGAGGCCCCCAACGATGGCCATGCCGATCAGCCCATCTGCAGAGGGCAGGACGTGCACATGCTCAGTCGCCATGTCCTCCATCCAGGTACAGGCCCACACTGAAAGCTAATTGGCCCCTGGAGTGCCCATCCCCTGTCACTAACCAATTTAAAACATACCATTGGCTAATGATAAGGTTGGGCCCTCTGTATGAATTATGGCCCCTCTTACGCCCTCCACCTAAACATCATCCTAGACCACCTCTGTTGGCCACTTTGCCCACGATATTAAGAAGAGATCCCCAGGCCTACTCATCCTCACCCTTCTTCATCGCCCTGTCGATCACCTTCTCCAGCTCCAGGGCCTGGGTGTTCCCAGGCTCGCTTTTCAACAGGGTCTGGACGTACTTTAGGCCCTTCTGGTACTCCTAACCCGGAAGAAGGGGATAGAGAGATCACAAACAAAGAAAACACACTAAAATAAAACACCAATACATGAAACTTCATTTAAAAGTCAAAAAGTCACTTTATAAAGAGCCCAGGTCTAAAGCTGGGTTTTATATAAACAAAAAAAATACAAGATACTGGTACTCGCCACAACTACAGCCCATCTTTCTCAGCCAATGAGAGAGCACGATGCCATGTATAGGCGCTTAAGCAACGGCGGGGCACTGCGGGTTCAGCGAAAAGGACACACCTTAAGCTTGTAGCACCCGACGGCTAAGTAAAACAGGTAGTCCCTCTGCTCGTATTTCGTCCCGGTGTGGACCAGCTCTGTTAAAAGGACAGAATCGCACGCTGGCATAACATTTTGTTCAAGCTGATGTTTCCGGAAAAAAACAGGAACATCAGGAATAAATAACGTATGCGCATAAAACTGCGATTAAATATTACCCGTTATTACCCCATACGGTTTTAAGTAATTACATACAAACTCCTCTCTGGCTTATTCCGGTGCTGCTTTGACAGCCTACCATTCAGCAACACCATTCCCTTCTTGATGTCGTCGGAGTACTTGCTCCGGATCAAACACCAGGCGTACTCAAACTGCGTGACGCTGGAGACACCACCTTCCACCAGCTCTGCCTTGTACTTCTTCTCGAATTTCTGAAGGAACATCAAATCAGTGGGGAAAGTCATCACAACACTGCAGTGCGTTTCCCTGGCCAGTCGCGATCGCAAGTTTGTGCGCTTCCCAACGCTTTGAACAGCGGATAAACCTAAAAGTCTGTGGGGTAACATGGGCTAAACGAAATCAAAATAAACGCAATTCCGCAAAGCGGGGTCCTAATTGAACGTCGCCCAAAACAATCATCTGATCTACCGGGGAAGATGCGCGACGTGTTTGACAGCCGCCCCACGTCCACAACTTTCCGCCCCATCGTCTCTCATGTTAACTAGAGATTAAAGAAAATAGCAAAAAACTCACTATAAGATCCTCAGGGGCAACAACTTCCCCGATAACGGCCTCCATGTTTCCGGAAATACTGTGCCGCTCAGCTGTCCGCCTCCTCGTTCTTCTTCAGTGGGGTTTTTCCGAGAGGATTCATGCAAAACAAATATTCACATCGCCGCCCGATGTCCTGGGGTGAGAGGCGGACAGCGACGCTTCTTCGCCGGGTTCAGCAAGTCTCCAGGTCAAGAATGGGGATTCTGGGCTACAGACAGAGCTGGGTCGCTTTTTAAATTCGGTGAACGCAGCCGGGTTATACTTTGACATGACAGTTATTATTATATATTTTTAAACAAAGCATTTTCAACCAAGACAAGTCAAACGTCGAAAAGACTGACTCCCTAAGTCACGTGACCAGGCAATTAACTAATTAGCTGCCAGCCGTTAATTCTGCGCAGTCAAAATGCCGAGCAGACGAGAGGCCGTCCTAGTATGTGTGCTTGAAGACTAGTAGGAAAGTGGAACATTTTCCAAGCGGTTATTCTCAAAGTGCAAAAAAAGTCTAAAAATCAGAATATCATGTTAAAGCCAGCTGTGCGCACGGTTTCCCAAATCATTCTAAGGTTAGCTATTTTTATTAAAGTTTCTCTAAGGATCCGAGAATTCATCATTATTTATAAAAACCCTTTATTTGTTTTCTAGAATATTGTTGCAAAGCTTGCTGTCTTTCGGTGTACCACATCAAGCGCCGGTCGGTAAGGTCAATTTTCATGCCATATCACTTATAAACGATTAATTTCAATTTTATCATGGTCTTAAAATCTTTAAATATTTCTTAGCGCAAAAACAATCGGTCAAAGCGCTTGTTCCAAATATAACATGGAATTAAACCCAACATATGGTCGCGTTTTTCTTCTAATTTGCCGGTGTATGGGTTTGCATATCCGTTATCTTGTTCTTCTAGGGATGTTCAGAACAGAGTGCCTGGATCGGCATTTCTGCCTGGTGGTCAAGTCCGGATTCCTGGGAAGCATGTTCCGATTTGACATCGAAGGTGAGAGTGTTGTCGTTTTCCTTGTCGCTGGATTAGCGTATACACTACGATCCCTCCGCTATTTGCTCGTCCTTTCTTCCTGCTACCCCAGGGGCCAGCGGCATCCATCCCGTATCGGGCCGCAGGGCTGCCCAGTGCGGCTACACCGTGCTGCTGAACCCCGGGGGAGACCTGGTGCTGCGCGCCTCCTACCTGGCCTGCGACGTGGACAGTCAGGTGACGTTCTGACAGCACCTGCTTTAGCTTTAGCTTAAATGGCTCTCCCAATCATTAACGGAGTTTGCGAGTTTTCTCGGTGTCCTGGTGGAGTTTCCTCCAGTCTAAAATCATGCTGAGGTTAACTGGAGTTAATAAATTGCCCACTGGTGTGCATGTGAGTGTCCTGCGATGGAATGGCACCCTATCATGGGTTGTTCCCTGTCTTGTGCCCGTATCCTCTGGTATAGGCTCCAGACCCCCGTGACCCTGAATAGGACAAGTGGTTTCAGAAGATTGATATATGGAGTTCTTTCATTTTGAGACAGAATTAAAGAAATGATCCAGTCATTTAGTTATGTGCATTCAGTGGTTTTGTTAATGCCTCCCCTTTTTGCCATATGGACTCTTCCCCTCATTCTCTCCTGCTTGCAGGACGTCACAGGGCCGCAGCTGCTGGTGTGGTTTATGAACACCGAGCCGGACGGTAGCGAGAGCGCGCACCCCTTCCTGTTAACCTGCCCCCTGCCGCACTGGAGTCCCCGTGAGATCGTCTGTGAAGAAAACTACATGGAGGTGTGTGGGTCTAGCATGGGGGTGGGGTGTCCTTTTTATGTAGGACCCCCCCCCCCAAAAAAAAAAACTGTTAAATGGCTTGCCAAAAATCCTTGACCACCATGAAGCGTTTGCGGGTCGCTGATTCTGTCCGCTACCCTCAGGTATCTGCCAGCAAGCCCACCCCCCCTGTTGAGCAGAAGGGTGTAGAATGGATGACCCCGCCCCCCTTGGTGCGTCCTTTGGGTGGATGTCCTCAGAGTTGTGGGTGGATGACTGTAGTATCCCTGTTGATTATGTGGGTGACCTGCTGGCTCTGCCGTCTTGTATGATGATAATGTATGTGTATCTCTAATAAAGTGTGGGTGCATATATTCCTGTATTTACGGCACACGCCTGACAGTGTGTTGTCATCCTCGCACCAGGGTTCGGAAGAGGGGGGGACGAAGGAGTGGCGGGTTGTGTTCAGTGTCCCCGCGGAATCTCCATCCTCATCGTCTGCCATGAGGGAGGAGACGCTCTCCCTGAAGGAGGCGCGGCTCATGGGTTACTATATCAATGCCACAGGCACGCGCATCATCCTGCGCTGCGCCTACTCCGCTCCCCACGCCTACGTCATGCAGGTGGCTCCGGGCTCCGGCCTGCTTCTGGAATGCCGTCCCGTATAGTGTCGCTCAGGACTCCGCCAGATGCACACTTTACGGATCTTCTGCTGTGCACACACTTTCAGGAGAAAGGCGTCATTCTGGAGGTGATCATTGCCACAGTGTTCTACAGGCACCAGTGGACTCTGGTCATGGTGGACACCTCGCTGGCGTGCGGCATGCGTAGGTTCACCACCTGGGGGTGCTCTTCTCAATGGGTGGGGTGTTCTGGGAGAGTGTTTTGTGTAGCATAGTAATGTTTAGTTGCTTGGGTCCTGTTCATTGAGGTGGTACCAATGGCCGCGTGAATGATCTGTATTCCTTCTCGCTCCTCCACTCTTTCCAGACAAAGGTGAGCTTGACGGCTCCTACATCCTGTGGCGTTTCCCTCAGCTCCTGCCCCCCCTGGTGCAGGTCCCATTTGAGGACAAGGGGGCAGCAGTGGGTTTGGCTGGAAGTTTCCTGAGCGACTGTGAACTCCAGCGGAGGGGCTACCGTCTCGGCGTCGGGAACGGGGTTGTGGTGATCGGGATTCCTTTCGGCGCAGACGGGGGTTTCCTGAAGGTGACTTACCTTGATACCACGTACGGCCTTCTTTGGTTAATGATATGGGGACAGTAGACGGCCGTCCCCATGGTTACTGTCAATCGTTTCCATGACAATGGCTGAGATCATTCTTTATGAATCAACCTGCTGCTACATTGCATTGCCCTACACATTACCTGCCCTAAGCACATCATTTTATTTATGTATATTTTTGTTATGCTGGTTTTGTCCTAAAATCTTTGTATGTAAAAGTACTTTAACTTTTTTTAAATGAATGATTCTGATTAATCATTTAAAATAATTTTAATGTATAGGAGAACATGCATTAAGACCTGTCACTGCGTTCTGCCGCTTCCTCTGGATACTAACTGGGTCTTGTGTGCCTTGGAATATTTGTTCTGTGGTTTGTCACATGAACTTTCCTCCAGAGTCACGTAATGCATGGCCAGTACTCCCAGTCGTACTCCATAGACCTGTTCTACATGCACCAGTGGCGGGATGCCAACTGGGACCTGACGCAGCACCGCTCCTTCCGGCCCCTGTGGACACCGGCTGTCCCTCGAACCCCCAGCATTATGAACCGTAAGCACCCACGCCCCCCACAAAAAAATAAATGCAATCATTTACATTTTCGTTTTGTGACGCACTGCTTGCATTAGACCTGCAGGGGGCAACAGTCATCTTCTTGACGGAGCTTGATAGTTGCACTTTCGGGCTTATTTTCATTTCCCCAAAGCCAGGCAGTGATTTCTTTATTTTTTTTAATGTCCCTGTAGTCACCGTCCCTGCGGAGGGGGTGTTCTCAGTCAGCCTGGGGGCATTCCCCCCTGATGTGTCCCTCACCCACCTGACTGTTCGGGGCCACGTCATTCCCATTCTGGATGCGGAGAAGTTCAGTCTTCTCGTCTCCCACGTCCCTTTGCCCAACGGCAGTCACTCCTACCTGCTGCAGGTGCCACTTTCTCACCACCTTGTCCTGCAGAAGGTGAGCCTCTTCCAAACACACACTGCTGCAGTGTTTCTTGACCCGCTCCTCAGAGACCTGGGTGGGAGCACAGATGTGGACCGGCTCCGAGTCCCCGAGGACTGGGTGTAGAAATGGCTACATTCGGCTGCTCTCTTCCATTCTGGGCTCTTGATGACTTGTACCCCTCCTCCTCCTCCTTTTCTAGTACTTGGGAAACAGGTACAGGAGGTACACGCTCCAGGTGAACTTCACCCTACTCCTGACTCCCCACGGGGAGACCTTCTCCCATCCCGCCTCCGTGGTCTGTGAGCTACAGGACGTTGGTGAGTGCGGTCGTATGCTCGTGCCTCGAACCCCCCACCTTGGTAATGCTGCCGGTTCTCTACCTTTCTTCCCTCCCAGTCTTCCCCAAGATTAAAGCCCAGTGCAGTGATGCCAGCATAAGGCTGCAGCTGCATCATGGGAACATGGAGACCCAGTGGTGGCTGTATATTGGAAGCCATAGGCTGGAGCCCGAGCTGGTGGATAAGGGGTCGTACTGGCTGGAGAGTGGGCCGGGGTACCTTGGTGTGGAGGTACCGCTTTTTGGGCCGGGCATGGCCTATGAGGTGGGCGGTGCTGAGCTAGATCATCGCTTGTGCTTCCCGTTTATCACGCTCGCACTGGCATGTGCACGGACGGCCGTGGCTGACTCCTCCCCTCTGACAGGACCTCGGCCTCCAGGGGCTGGTGGCCAGCCTGGTGGTAAGCGTGATGGATGTGGACACCGGCATGGTGGAACATTCCTACATCCAGCGCTGTACCTTCCCCCTCAAGGAGCTCATGGGTAAAATTGTGGTGTCCCACCCCCCCCCCCCCCACCATTTACTGTTAATCACAACTAAGGGTCAGTCTGAAAGTTCATGG